>BGPR01000181.1:572122-605635 GCA_013235015.1 Araneus ventricosus
TTAAATTCAGAATTTAATATTGCCGCAAGGGGGTTGAATTTTCGAAAAAAATGGAAAAATACTGAATTTTGATTATACGATTTTAAAAAAATATTATTATTAATCAAAACCTACTTATGCGGAAAAGATGTTCTATGGTATGTATATTAAGAAAAAAATAAGAAAAAAATTTAAATTATAAATTTAACACTACCGGAAGGGGTTGAATTTTCAAAAAAAAAATGGAAAAATACTTAATTTTAATTACTGAGTATACGATTTTATATTCGAAATAATTGTTTTTTTGCAATATAAATAACCAAAAGAGATGATCAATGAGTAGTATAATGTACATTGCAACATTTTATGACTCAGCTCCCCCTCCCCACACTGTCAAATCAGTCCGACTAAACAACTAGAGCAGTAGGCAATCCCATCTTTTTTCTGTCTCCAGCTTTATCCTCCCATGCCTCCATAAGTCGGAAGTGGTACTTCATGGAATCTTCCCCACAGTCACACCTGTAGTGACAGAAAGCCGCCCCGTGTCTGATGCCATGACATCAACTCTGCCGGTTGGGTGCACACAGGACTACTTGTAGTGAAAAAGTTTTAGCTGCAGTTAGAACATTGGACCGATTTGGTATTTCCGACCGAGCAGGAGCTGCTATCGTGTCAGCTGCTCTTCAAGATGTGGGCATTATCTCAGGAAGCAATGTTTTGAAAGTTGTTGAAAGAAATAAAATTCGGCGTGGGAGAACAAAGTCAAGAACCACTCTATTTTCTCAGGTCATAAAAGATTATGACCATGACCAGTTTGGTTTATACTTCGATGGTCGAAAAGACAGGACTCTATCAATGAAAGACAGCTCATAGAAGAAAGGTCATAATAGAAACACAAAAGCTTGGTAAAAGAACCTGACTCTGAGTACATCGGCCACGTGTCTGTAAATTTCGGGCAAGCGCAAATTATTGGAAATAACATATACAGTTTTTTTGTCATGCGTTGACAATGACATAGATGTAACAAAGTTGGTTTCGACGGAACATCTGTCAACACAGGTGTCAAAGGAGGTATTATCCGTAACATGGAACTGATCCTGAATCGTTCATTACGGTGGTTTGTGTGCCAGTTACATGCCAACGAGCTTCCACTACGTCATCTTTTCGCTCACATGGATAAAACCACAACTGGGCCCAGAAGCCTGACTGGCGAAATAAGAAAATCGTTGGCCGGATGCGAGAAGCTATCTGTAGTTTCATCCACGCCAATAGAAAACACGCTATGTGAAGTGACTAACAAGAAAGACTTAAGTACTGATCAACTGTACTTAATGGAAATTTGTGGAGTCATAAACTGCTGACATTGCAGAGAAAGTCTGTCGAAGATAAATCCTGGAAAAGTTTGCCACTCAAGGTGGCTTAGAATCGCGAACAGTATTCTCAGGTTCAATGTAGCTCACGAAAATTCATCCGAGGCTTTTTTGACATTAATGACATTCATTAGAAAAGTCTATGCGTCTATGTGGTTCAAGATCAAAACGAAACCATAATTTATGAGGCACAGCATTTGCATCAATCAATCGTTCTATCGCGTTATTTCTCGAATGATTTGAAGGATGTCATGGATCCTGCTATTAAAAGAAACCATCTTTTGGCCATCCAGAAAATGTCCTGATATCAATGCTAGCTGACGACAGAAATCACATTAGGGAATTAGCCCTTCGAAGAATTCTGAAAGCACGCAAAGTCATTGCCTACTGCTCTAGTTGCTTAACCGGACTGATTTGACGGTGTGGGGAGGGGGAGCTGAGTCATAAAATGTTGCAATGTACATTATACTACTCACTACTTATTAATCACTCATTTATATTGCAAAAACAACAATTATTTCGAATCTAAAATCGTATAATCAATAATCAAAATTAAGTATTTTTCCATTTTTTTTGAAAATTCAACCCCCTTTCGGTAGTATTAAATTTAGAATTTAAATTGTTTTATTATTTTTCTCTTAATCTCCATACTATAGAAGATCTTTTCCGCATAAGTAGGTTTTGATTAATAATAATATTTTTTTTAAATCGTATAATCAAAATTCAGTATTTTCCATTTTTTTCGAAAATTCAACCCCCTTGGGGCAGTATTAAATTTTGAATCAAATTTTTATTATTTTTTTTTTCTTAATCTCTATACTATAGAACATCTTTTCCACATAGATAGGTCTTAATTAATAACAATTTTTTTAAAAAAATCGTATAATCAAAATTAGGTATTTTTCCATTTTTTTCAAAAATTCAACCCCCTTGCGGCGGTTCTTAACCTAAAATTTAATTTTTTATTTTATTTTTCTCTTAATCTCCATACCATAGAACATCTTTTCGGCATAGGTAGGTTTTGATTAATAATAATTTTTTATTTCTCCATAGAAGAGCGATCCACCCTATTATACATAGGTAACAACAGGCTTTATGGAAGTCCGCATTAAGTATTATTAAAGCACCGTTCTGTGATTAGGATTTATAGGGGATTAGGATTTGATCACTAGTCGAAGACCAAATGTTAACATGGAATACGCTTTATAGATAGGCAACAACAGGTTTTATGGAAGTCAACATTAAGTATTATTAAAGCACTGTTCTATGATTAGGATTTAGTTTTTAGATGAACATACAATATTACCATAGAATATTTATAGATAGGCAAAGACAGGCTTTACGTAAATGCTTACCAAGTGTTAATACGTATCCCTCTGTGACTAGGATTTGATTATTTGATTAAGACCTAATGTTTACCCTTAAATGCCCAGTTTTGCCTTTAGACAACATACCCAATTTTGTCTTCTAAAGTCTTGAGAATAAGACTGAAGCTCTAATGCCTGTTGTTGTCAATAGGATACATATTGAAAATTGTATTAAATCAATTTGCAACGTATAGATGGGAGCCTGAGTGCTGATGAAAAAATAAAAATAAATTTATGTGTTTCACTTGCGCTTAAGTATACCATATTTTATTCTACAATGTTGAAGAAAATATATAGAATTTTATAATATTATAGAATTTTATCAGGAAATTTTTTTCTGAAGTAAATTCCAATGTTGTCTGTTGTTAGCAAATTGTTTCTAGACATAAACCGTACTTAAAACAAAATAGGATTTTTTTAAAAGTATTTTTCCCATGTTTTAGTCAAGAAATGAAAGGCAAAAACATTTTTAAATCAATTTTTAAGAAATCTGTCTTTTAAGGGTTAATATGGACTGCACTTTATAGGTTGTCAAAAACAGACATTATGAAATTGCAGAAGTGTTAAAAAAGCACCGCTCTGAAATTAGGATTTGATTACGTGCTGTTAACATGGAATAACCAATGCTAACATGTAATATGCTTTATAGATAGGGGAAACACTGACTTCATGGAAATGCATATAATATGTTAATAAGTGATTATGTCTTAATAAATGAAAATGGTCTGTGATTAGGATTTGGTCATTAGATGAAAGCACAATTCTACCGTAGCATGCATGGGCAAAAGCAGGTTTTATGGAAAGATATCCTTCGAAGTAGAAAGCATGGTGGCAGAGAAGAGATTCCAAGTAATAGGAAGAAAACATTAATTTTATCGTTATCTTTATTCTTTTTTATACTGATAGAAAATAAAGATTTTTTTCAGCTCTTATTAATTTAGATCTTATATAATTTGCCAATGTTAGCATTTGTATTTGACTGTACTTTGCTTTACAAGGTCCCCATAGTGAAACATTTTCGATTAAACAGCACTTACTATCAGAAAACAGCAATTATTTTACTTCCATTGATAACTTGCGAAAACAAAACATAAAATATAGGGGTATATATAACATAATATAATTTAGATCGCTTTTCAGCTTCGATTTCATTTCACTGTGATGAATCACTTCCATCTCAACATACAAAAAATAAAGCGGAATATTTTATAGCTCACCCATTATTATATGAGAAAGCAATATAAAACAAAACAGATGTTCCCAGGAAAAAGAGAAACAACTCTTCTTGACTGCTATTGAAAAAGGAAGATATTTCATATTTTCATCTGTGTATTTATTCTGAAAAGACAGGCAGCATTTCATAAGATTGTGCACATTGATTTTATTTTGCTGCATCATATCGAAATAAAAACAGAGTTACATCATCAAGAATACATCATCCTATTGCTTTTTCTTTACTAGCAACTAGAATAGTTGCATTTTGAACTACCTTTTCTTTAAAATTCAATATTCTAAAAAATGAATTTACTATTTGATTTTCAAATGGCATCGCCTCAGAAAGAGAACAGTCAAAGGATGAAACGAAACAGCAGAAAGAAATGTTGTTGATGTTGTTTATGAAAGTTAATGGTACAGAAGTGATATTTTAGCCAAATAGCGCAAACATAAAGGAAGGATATGATAGATTTTATTTGATCTATACTCTCAATCTCTCTCAGCTTCTTCAGTAATGAAAAGAACTTTTTTTATCGTAAAACGTTGCATATTCATATTACGCTATATCATCACAAGCCATTCCATGCCCTTGTTGCCTTTAAGCTCTATAGCTACCTTACCAACTTATGACAGTCAGCATTTTGATTGAGATCTGATTGGAAAGTTTTAGTTAGTTCACAATCTTTCCTCCAGCATAATATTAGTTAAATACAGTTTAGTAACATTAACGTCCCTTCTAAGGAGAAGGAATACGAGGGCTAGTTTGGGACGGACGTAGTCATTTCGTACCGTGGTCAAATGACGAGAACCACACCTGAACTGGCACCCTTTTCTAAATACCACGCCACACCAATGGGAGGACGTTTGTCTCTCGACCGATATAAAGTGCACCAACCCCCTGTACGCGGCAGATCTCTGGCAGAATCGAGTTTAGAACCTTTAGTCATTTGATTGGAAAACCCATGCTCCTTCACAAGACCACCGCATCATATATTTTGATCGTATTCATATTCATTCCATCGAAAAATAATTATTTGGAGCAGAAAAAATTGAGAAAAAAAAGCATCTGCAAATACATTCCAATTTAGAAAAGACTTTTGGAATATTTGGAGAATATGCGATTGCCTGCGTGGATTTGATCTGCGAAATGAAGTAACTCTGAAACAGAATCAAAGAAATCAACCGACTTGCATATTTTAGATCACATTTTATACCTTATCTCACATAAAATATACTGAAAATAAAAGTAAATCCATTGCATATGATGCGCAAATCATCTTAAATCCTACATCCGCGATCTCCTCAAACTTCCAAAAGCTTATTCTAACCTTCTTCAACACCATCAATTTTAGATCACATTTTATACCTTATCTCGCATAAAACACACTGAAAATAAAAGTAAATCCATTGCATATGATGCGCAAATCATCTTAAATCTTACATCCGCGATCTCCTCAAACTTCCAAAAGCTTATTCTAACCTTCTTCAACACCATCAATTTTAGATCGCATTTTATACCTTATCTCGCATAAAACACACTGAAAATAAAAATAAATCCATTGCATATGATGCGCAAATCATCTTAAATCTTACATCCACTATCTCCTCAAACTTCCAAAAGCTTATTCCAATCTTCTTCAACACCACCAAGCATCATACACTTCCCATACTCATACATAGCCCAATTTACCACAAAGGACTCTATATCAGTTCTGAAACTGAGCCAAAGATTTCGGAACTCTTCTTTACTTCCGGGCATCGTTGGCCAGTCCTTCTGGAGGCATTTCCTTTCTCAGATATCGAATCCTCCAAGCTCTCTGGCTCTTCAAAAATCCACCGCAGAGATTTATCCAAAATCCTCCAATGTATCTGTCCCTTTTTTATACAATATAAGAGATGAGAGAAGGTCGCAATTTGTTCGTTCCATTGTTGCCAAGTGGATTTGTCTCTTTCGAGCAGTTCCGGAGCTTGTTTCCTCCCAGCGGAAGCAGACTGCTTCCGTTTTTGACGCCGATGGGGCTACCGAAGCAGTCGTCTGCCCTCAAAGGGTTCGCTTATCTATGGCAGGGCCTTGGGACGAAGAGGTGTCTTTGGGAGTCATAAGTTTATGAAAGATACTATAAGCGATAGATTTAAGACATGGTGTTGTAAGAAAAGATAAATTAAATTTTGGCAAATTCCTTTGATAAGTAATATTTGCAGATATGGGATAAAGATAATTTTTCTGTGTGGCTAGGAAAAAGCTTTATTAAGTTTTGGTGAAAGTAACCGACACTTTATGAAAAGAAAACAATTTCTTCTTTATCTTTTTAATATTATTATAGTTATCTACAGAGGATATTGCTTAGGGGTGTTAAATTCGGAAAAATGAAATTTAAATACTATTTGTTCGAGACCAGGATCATATCTGTTTTGGTATATTGTTTAGAAGAAGGAATGTTCAATTTCATGAATATGCAAGCCTTTATTTAAACAAACACCTCATCATATTGAGCTGGTATTCAAAAAACAAAATTCAAATATAAGTTGGGTGAGACCTGTGTCGAAACTATTTTGGTACAGTTTTTAACCGAAGAAATGTTCAGTTTCAGGAACAGAGAAGTTTAAAGAAAAAAACATCCTATTTATCTATTGATTATTGCGGTTGAAATATAGGAAAAACAAAATTCAAATATTTTGTCGAGACCTGAATCGAATCTGTTTTGGTATAGTTTTTAGTAGAAGAAATGTTCAATTTCATGAATAGACAAAACTTTAAAAAAGAACTCGCCATATGTATATTTTGAAGCTGTTGATTATTAAGGTGGAATTCGAAAAGCCAAAATTCAAATATTATTTAGGTGAGACAAGTTTCGAATCAATTTTGGTACAGCTTTTAGCAGAAGAAATGTTAAATTTCACGAACAGATCAAGCACTGAAATAAAAGCAAATAAAAAGATAATCTTCTTTTGACTGATTATCATACACCTATCTTTGGACACTTTTGATCTTTCCTAAGCATTTAAACATGAATTCTTCAAACTGTATCAAACTATGAAAGAACGACAAT
Organism: Araneus ventricosus; assembly: GCA_013235015.1. Classification (NCBI taxonomy): domain Eukaryota; kingdom Metazoa; phylum Arthropoda; class Arachnida; order Araneae; family Araneidae; genus Araneus; species Araneus ventricosus. The sequence goes on from BGPR01000181.1 coordinate 579,104, forward strand.
ATCAAAGAGATTTTAATTATCTTATTTGAATCTATTCATTTATTTGATCGCTATTTCCGTACGATTTTAAGTGAATCTTTTTTCATCATCTGACATTTCAGGAATTTGATATATCAGCTTATGGAAATGGGATAAAAAGTAAGAAAACACTTTTTGTATTTTGAAAATTTAGGGAAAATAAAAGAGAAATATATATTTGGTTGGTTAAAAACAATATCTTTAACAGACCAAATGAAGTTAAATTATAATGATTCATATCCAACACAAAAAGCGCACATCTGTCCATCATCCAAAAACACATTACTTATCTGTTTCTTATTTTTACATACAGAATATTCTCAGCATACGTAATTTATATTTTTTATTCTTTACATTTTCATCCATATTAAAATTTTTCGCCCTTTGTTGCATGTTTTCTTGTGACTTTAATTTTATTATAGAGACACTTATTACTAATGCTTGGAATTCGAATAAAATGAATTGCATTCAAACAATTATTTTGGTTAGATTTCAATTATTCCTATTCAACACAAAAATCGCACATCTGTTGCGATTCAAAAAGCATATTACTTATCTATTTCTTATTTTAATATACAGAATATTCTCAACATACATAATTTATATTTTTTTATTCTGTAGATTTTCATCCATATAAAATTTTTCGCCTTTTGTTGCATGTATTCTTGTAACTTTTAATTTTATTATGGAGACACTTATTACCAATGCTTGGAGTTCGAATAAAATGAATCGCATTCAAACAATTATTTTGATTAGATTTTAGAAGTTTATAAATATTTTTACAGTTTATTTAAATTTCATAAAACAGTTATAAAATGAACGTAGATCGATTTCAGCAAGCTGGTCACAAAAAAGCACTAAATCATTAAATATTAAGCTAAATCATTTTACTGGTTCAGCTATATTACGTATACTTTTAATTTTTTAAAAATCCAAATTTTGGCTTTCACATAATCAAAACATACAAAATATCTTATTATCGAGGCTTGTAACTTTATAAATTTATTAGATGCTACATCACAAGTTTAAGAAAAATTCTGAATCTCAAATTTAAACTATTCCCCCCCCCCTTAAGAAACATCCATAATTTGCAATGATCTTTTTAATGTTGAGTGAATATAATATATTTCGATAATATAACATGTTCGACATGCTTGTGGAAACTTATTTCTAATCTAAATATTTCTGTAGTTAAGCTGAAGCGCGTATATTGTTTTATGCCAACAAAAAAAAATTCACATTATAAATTTTCACATAGTATCTATACTTACAAATGATGAATATTTCAAAAAAAAATTGAAATCCCGTTAGATAGTTGAAAAGAGATCGATGACTTTTCCGCTAAGCTTCCAGTTGATAAGAAGATGTGTAATATCTCAGGGGGCTAGTTCATCAAAATGGAATTTAGAGTGTGAAGGAAAGAAAAAGATTGATCACAACGGTGTCGATTCTTACAGCGAGTTAAAACACTCCCATCAGCTCATCGATCAAGAAAAAACACTGAAATGGTTTGCACTTCACGCCCATCATGGTCACGGCATGGCGACATCAATCAGTAAAAACACGAACATTTGTCACAAACACACCTAATTTATTTTACAAAGGAAAATGCGTTTCTGTAAAAATGTTAGGCGTTTTTTCATCATGTATGTGCATTTATGAGTGTTTCTTACAACAAAACACATAGAGACTGATAAATCATTAAGAGCATTTGTTTGCGTTTTAAAGAAAACATTTGTTCCAGAATTAAAAAGGGGCAGAACATTTGAAGCGTGTCACGTGATCATGAATTGACTACATTAAGGCACCATAGAATGTAATCAGAATTCACAGAAAATATTGTTTCTTTTTCTTGTAAACAGTGCTTAAAAATTATGATATAATTTTTATTTTTTCTAAACGAAACTTTAGTATGAGACTATTTCATTTGTAGTCTATTTAGTGGTTTTCTATCCTTTTTTCCATCTAACAATGAGAGTTTATATGTTAAAACGCGTTTGTGCAAAGAAATGAAAAATGGACAGTTTTCATTTCGTTTTTCCTTTGTTTCTGACAGAGTTTCTTTGGACATGAACATGGAACGAACTCTGATGATGAACTGAAATGTCAGTTTTCATTCCGTTTCTGACAGAGTTTCGTTGGACATGAACATGGAACGAACTTTGATGATGAACTGAAATGTCAGTTTTCATTTCGTTTCTGACAGTTTCGTTGGGTTTTTTCCTCCTTTTGACGCGTGATTCATCCCAGAAGTAACGGGACCGTGGTGGCCTGGTGTTAAGGTCTCGGCTTCGGGGCAAAAGGCCCCAGGTTCGAAACCCGATTCCATCGAAGAGCCTCCGTGAAAGAGGGTCCTGCGCACCTTAACCCTTTATTTACTGAATTTACCTACTATCAACTTTTTAATTTTGTTTTTTAATCATTAGATAATTTTTGTATGTAGAATAACCCTGGGAATGAGGAAAACACTTTTTTAATTAATTAAAATTACTTAATTAATTTAATTAATAATTGAAAAATTTTACTTTCTGCCTTCAGCTGCCATTTACTGCTTGTTATTGAAACTCCATTCTCCGTGTTCTTGTGAATATTGTTAGGAAAAACGGCCATATTCCGAAGGTATGAACGTGATTAAAGCGGTACTTTAAAGTACCGTCCGTAGATAAAGGGTTAAATACGACGGAGCCAAATGTCCTTCCGTTGGCGTAATAATTTTAAAATGAAGATTTGTCTGAAAGTTGCAAAGTGAAATAGCCTTAAAATTAAATTCCTTTCTCTTGTCAAAGATTCCAACCAAAATATCCGAATTCCCAATTTCAATTTCTAGATCCAAAAAATTACATTTGTTCAATTCATTTTTAGTTTTATTTAATTTGAGTTCTTTTGGATAGCAGCTAAAAATGGAGTTAACATTATTATGATTAAAGACTAAAAGGTCATCAATGAAACGAAAACCATAAACAATTTCATTTTTAATTAAATCCCTCTCAAATGAGTGGAGAAATAAATCGGCTAGTGCACTTGAAAAACAACTACCCATAGGAATACCAAGAACCTGCTTATAGTAGTTAATTCCATTAAAGAGATAATTTTCGCAAATATTAACCCTGCAAATTTCTAACCATTTATTTTTATCAATTAAATCAGTATTAAGGTATATATCAAATAAATTAGAGCACACTTCAATTAATTTATTACGTGGGAGGCTAGTAAAAAGATTTTCAAAATCAAATGTATGAATGCTACAAATTTTTTTGTTTTCTTTGATAAAGTCCAAAATTTTAGTGTTACTGTCAATAATGAAGCTCTCTTCCTCTTTAATTTTGTTAAGAATAATTTTTAGAAATTTAAAGAAGAATTTACCAAAATAATAATTATAACTACCAGTGCTACAAGTAACAAATCTAAATTTTAAGGGATTTTTATGAAATTTTATAGTGGGAAAAAGGTAAGGATAATTTAAATTACTGGTTTTAATTTTAGTTTTTTTAGCAAGTGATAACATTCTTTTCTCAAATTCTTTTTTGCCAAATTTTATTAATTGATACGTATTATTTGAATTATATTCATTAAGCATTATTTCCTTGAAGTGAAGTTTACACATAATGCAAAAAATATTTCCTGTCTTATCAACTGTTGTAATAATAAATTTCCCTTTTAAAATTTCAATTTCTTTTTTAAGATGCTCGTTGAAGAAAATGCCTCTATTAGAAATTTTGCTTTTATTATTATAAATTCTATTTTTTGCTTCCATTCACCAAATCCTTCAATGGGTCAATGATATTTCCTGGCAATATTTGCAATAAAAACATCTAAGTCTCGATTAATGGAATTCACGTTTCTAATTTGTCTAACTTTATTCCTTAACCTAAATTTAGTTCCCTTTAACATAATATCTCTAAGAGATTTTGATTTAATAATATTCAAGTTACCAGTGATAATGTGCCCCCTATCCTTATCAATAAAGTTCTTATATTCTTCTTCAAAACAATTCTTCAAACTTTCAACTCAAAAATTCAAACTTTTTCTTTTAATTAAAATTTCTATTTTTTGTTTTTGTATTTCGTTAGATTTGGCTGCATATGCGCCTTTCTATTTAATGCAAAATATGTTATTGTTTTTTATTTTAATTAAAATTTAATTAATTAATTTTGCTAAATTTTAAGAATTATAACTAAACATAAACAATATACAGTGAGACCAATTCAAGCCAGAATCTTTGAAATCTTCAAAGTAAACATAAACAATATTCAGTGAGACCAATTTAGTAATTTAAACACGTTAACTCAGTTCATTTAAGTAATGCGTTCATTTTGGAGAATTCTAATTTAGGCAACCCTATAAATATTCCAGACGTTTAAATCAATCCAAGCGTGGTTTAAAGCATTTATAATATCTTGATTAGTTCATCTTAAACTATAGATGCCGACACTAATTTAAGCAGGAAGGCATTGATGAGATTACTTCATCAAGAATTTTAAACAACAAAGAATGAGAAATTTTGATTTTAACATTTTATTAACTTTTGGAGAATAAATTTGGTCGAATTTCATTTTGTTTCTGATTGTCATTTCTATTCTTATCATTTCTATCCAAATATGAGATGAAAGTATAGCATTTATTTTCATGTGAAAGGTACAAAGAGAAAACAACCGTTTTCATGTTAACAATAATAAATCAGCTGACGAAGTAAGACATTATATTGATTACCTGCCAACAAACAATTATAACAAAAAAAATATAAATAATTATGTTAAATGTAAAATTAATAAGATAATAATAAGTTTGGGTAATGTTAAATCAAAGTATTAAAGAAAATTTCGGAAATATAATTCTCTTTGGAAAATTATAAAATAATTAGAATAAATAAAATTAATTATTAAATAAGAGAGATTAATCTTTACAAGAAATATTTGAAAAATCAGCATTATAAGAAATAATATATTAACAAACTACCAATTCGTCTATTTCAATTTTTTATATTTTACATCTTAATCAATGCATTAAGTCGAAACATTCTGATGGCCGCTTGGTATTTTGTTTAAAGAAGAACTTTAGTTTTAACATTTTTGGCAAGCGTTTATTATCTAAAATATCGAATCTAATTTTAGTCCCCTGTAGCTTTTACATAACTGAATTCTCATGATACGAGCTACGGCATTCTTCCAACCAAAGTAATTTCTGTAATAAGCCAAAGATTTATTTTTTGCTGAAATTACCTCTGTGGTTCAGAGGACATTTAAAATTACTCCCGAGCAGTGTTTCTTGGCAATCGATCTAACGGGTTTTACAGGCAGCAATTTAATATTTTTCTTCAACGTTCACAGCCCATTTTCTTGGGCCCATTTTCGATCTTAAACTCCAGGGAGACTGTTAAAATAAACATTGTATTTATGTGCTCTGGAAAGGTGCATTTGGCCTGATAAAAGAGCTGTCATTTATTTTGAAGCCCCCTTGTAGCTGTGGCAGTAAGTTTCCCCGGCTATATTATTTTAAACACCCTGCACTGAATTATCGGCAAATTGACTCTGAATATATTAGCAAAAACTTGGTAACATCATGAATTCTATTTATTAATACATAATTTTGTCTTTATAATCGTTTTTGCTATAAAATTCTGTTTTTTTTTTATTTTATATAAAATCACACAGTGCACACCTTAAGTTAAATCTGCAATTAATTAAATTGTAATAATAGTTATAGTTAAAAATAACTAAGAAGACATCGAGAACGTATCGAAGAGGGTTTAAAGTCAGAAAGCAAAATAAATAGCAAAAGTAAAACAAAGTTAAATCTAAAAAATTAGAAATGTTTTTCTTTAACAAAACGGAAACGAAAGAATCTATACTTTTGAAAACAGTTATTCAAAATACTGCTGTCGTGAATATATTCTTAATTGGCAAATTGCCAATATGTAGGAACTGCTATTCAGCTTACTTCAGAACGAAAAATTTACTACAGCTTTTAAAAAAAAACATTAAAAACTGTTTTGGATATACAACAGATCATTTTAGAATGAAAACAAAAATCGTCGACTGTTCATCAAAGTTTAAAATATTGATTGGCGATATATTCTTCGAAATTCGATATGAATTATGTGAAATGGAAGATTTGTTGTAATCTTTTCATTTATTACTTTAAATTTTTTAATGTACTCTACTAGACCTCTAAACTGATTCTTGTTTCTTATGGAAAACTGTATTTTCCATAATCCCAGTAGCACATTTAATACCTCGCACATAATGCAGCAAACCAAGTCTATCTCTTCGTTTTCTTCATTAAATCCAATTTCGGCAACCAACCACGTTTATTCTTGGAGATCCAGATTAAGTTTTTCGGGTTACTTCTAAAATAGTTAAATTCAAATAATTTGTTTAAAATATTTAAGTCGTGGCTTCTTGAACAATAGATCTCTACCCCAAGTAGGTCTTTTGCAAGGATTAATAATAATTTCCTTTTTATTAGTTAACCTTTGACTACAAATTTAAAAAAAAGAATTTTAATCCAATTTTCTATATGAATGAAGATAATAGGCTCAAAATTAGCTAAATTGATTGTTTGGATTTTAATCCCAAGGCTGGGACATGATAGACCCAGCCTCTAGTTTTAACGAAAAAACATTGCATTTTTGTTCTTGAAACATGATTATTATTAGTTGTTGTTAAAACTTATTTATATACTTACAATATTTCATCAATATTATTGCAAAAAATGTGTATTGCTTACCAATAGATTAAAACTATTGAAAATACACACACAGAAGAAAAGTCTTCAGTAAATAATGGCTGTTAGTGGGAAAATAGGCTGTGCCCTAGGTGACTAAAGATGAAATTGTTTCATCTTTAGTCACCTAGTTCAATTGTTCTTATACTACAACTGGGACGTATTACAATGACTTTCAAGGCAATTTTTACTTATTAGTAATTTTCAAATGTAAATGGGACGTATATGTTCCGTTAGCAGTCAAAGGGTTAATGCCACAATGAACTGCTTTGCATGCATATTTACATTGATTTGCCTGCTCAGTCATTAAACTTAGAATTGTATTCTTGACATATTAAGAACTTTACTGTACTCTAACAAAATATTGTTTTTAATGTCCTTCAAAATTCATACATAAAGAAATCAATCAATAAATAAAAACTAACGTAAAATCTAAAGTTGCCATGGTTAAAGCTACAAAAACAGTACCATAAAATAACTTCTCATCATTAGGATAGAAAGAAGTTTTCTGAAAGCCAATGTTTTTGACGATGAAAGAAATCGAGAACGCGTAGATGGATCTAATGACTGTATTCAAGTTAGGAAATACAGCTACGAAAACGAGATCATTTGTTCTACGCGTAGAAGACGACATGTCACCTTGGGAAGGAATTTTTGGTCGCTGTATGTATTCACAAACCAGGGAACTCAGTCATAAACAATGTATTGTCAGTTAAATATAACCATTTCAAATTATTACCAAACATCTAAGAAAAAATACGTCAATGGGTTGATTGCCAATCTGTCTGTGCGTGTGTGAAAACGAAAACCATTTAGCAACCATCTAGATAAATGAATTTTAGTGCATGATCTTTAACCCAAATTGTTTCCCACTGAAGGCGGCACCTGAAATATGAGGATGAGAACCTGCCATATAAATAAGCAGGGTCTCGCTTCCCGGCGGGTTAAAATAATGGGGTGGGATCGAGTTATTTCCTACCGCTGAAGGGTCGTACCTCTGTCTAAAGAGCCAAAGTGCCCGAATTATTTGCCGGGACAAATCATGTTTGTTTCCCACATGTCTAGACAGGAATTTTAAACTAAATCTGACAAAGGGGTAGTGGTCTGCTTGTCTGTCGTTATTAGGTGAGCTCGACAACTTGGAAATAACAACAAGCTTGGAATAATAACGGCAACTTGGAATACAACAAGCTTGATAAATGAAATTTTCTGTGTCTTGATACCAAAATTGTAGGTCTGTATCACATTTTTAACCTATTCAATCAAACTGAGAAAGGTCTAAAATGCATATTCTATTCTATAAAACTAGATAGATGGATGAAAATTGGTGCATTTTTTAATCACTAGAATAATAGGTCTCTATCAAATTTTCGATACAACGCGTCAAAGGTTTGAGTGTCTCTCCATTTTATTATTCGAGTATCTTGAAACGAAACCAGTTACGTCGGTTGTTTTTGGTATCAAAAAATTAAGATCATCAAACCAAAAAAAATGAAGATCTGTGTCTAATTTTGGACCCAATCGGTGAATATGAAGAATATATTGTATACAAAGTCGATTTTCTCTCAATACAGAAAGTCTCTTTTCTCTCAATACAGAAAGTCTCTTTTCTCTCAATACACAAAGTCTCTTTTCTCTTAATATACAAAGTCTCTTTACTCTCAATACACAAAGTCTCTGTTCTTTTCAGTACACGACGAAGCGAAGCTCAAAATGCGCTTTTCTGTGGAAGTGTACTTGAAAGTCGAGGGGTAGTTGCTAGTTGATCACTAATATCGAAGAATTCTAACATTCCATGCAAATTTAATAGGCTTTCTGAAAATTCTTCAAATGAAAATAGGTTAAATCAATATAAGACAGTGCTGTTTTATTTCTGGTTGTAATTTTTTGAGTATCTTTATTCTAGAGGAAAAAAGTTATTTGCCAACGTTCGAGTTCATTAATGAACAAATATTACTACTTCTGTTTGATGCTCTTATTTCAAGTTCGAAAATCATAAACTACATGTAATTTACAGAAGATTCTATATTAAAATATTGCAGTGTATGCTGTTATAAATAAAATATGTCACGGCTTTTTCCAATAAGAAAAATCTTCATCCAATCTTTTACTTATTGCATTGGCAGGGTCCGACTTTAAAGGAGAAAATTCCCAGTAAAGTCCCCGCCAAAGAACACATTTTCAAAATCGATTCTTCGCAAAGAGATATCAAACATTTCTCCTTTTTTTACGCCTGAATGGAATACATCGAAAGTCTAAAACATAAAAAAAATAACAGCAAAAAAACGAAAAAGACTACAGACCGAATTCATCAATCTGCAAAAAATCTACAGACCAGAAGATGTAGGCATAGAATCTGATATCGTTTCTGGGGAAAAGCGTCCTCCGAAATAAAGATGCGAAAATCAATCATAAAGTTTGAGCAATAAAAATAAAAAAGTGTAAATAAATATTGAATTTCGGAAGAAATCTCCGATGAAGAAGTGAAGATTTTGGCTATATTTTAGTTTGAATTTGCAGTTTGGCTTTATTCAGCGAACTATTCACAAAGACTTTTAACGTACTGCCTCGGATTAAAAGAGATCAGGTTTCAAATAAAGCGGTTTGATTTTCAGGAAAGCTCAGCGAAATCAATAAGAATGGTGGGAAGAAGGTGTTACGTTATCAAATAGATATCGCTTAGTGTTATATGGAGACAGATTCTAACACGATATCAGTCTGGATATATTTGCTTCAATATATCAGCTCATGTGGTTCAATTTCCTTTAACCTTTTTCTTATAGACGCTTTGCCAGTAAAATTATTTCCACTTTTCATGGTAGGTTGGAGCAGGTTGTGCACTGTGCTGTGCATAGAGGCTTGTATACGGAGGTAGTTCCTACATTTTTTAACGTTTTTAATAGAATTTATTAGCAATCCTTTGGTTTGAAACAGTTTTAGTTTTTCAGTAGTTATTTGCTCGGATTTCTAATTACCATCTAATACTATGAAGTTTTCTTTAATCACAAAATGGTGTTTGAATATAAACAATCGTTATACTCTCTTTTTTTCCTGAAGAGTAATATTCCTATTCTGTTCTTCAAGAACGTTGCAAAAGGCATGAAATTGGTATATATAAAGGCAAAATAATCATGGTTGTTAGTAATATAATATAGAAAACACTTATAGACTTTTTTGCATTACTCTTTGACACCCTTGCGTAAACTTCTATAAAAGATTTTGTTGTCGAATGATTCGTTAAACACTCACCAAAGCCGTCACATAAAAAAATTAATTTTATACATTGAGTGAATCTCACTGGAGGGGGACCTCAAATATGGGGATGATAAGCTATCGGATAAGTAAGCAGGCTCTAGCTTTTCTGGTGGGTACTATAATGGCGTGGTGTTGAGTTCCCTCTACTCGGATCGCGGGACGTACCTTCTGAAAAAGGAGTTGGGCCGTAGCCGGTGATGGCTAATAGGACTCCACCCTCACTTCCCGTATTGCTGTATTGACAACCATCATTCAATGGAATCTCGGATGGCTAGTGAGAGCGGGGGTGACTCGTTTTAGACACATTGAATGAACTGTCGGAAAATAAATGCTATATTAAGTCCATGGAAGACAACTCAATGGATAAGGTGAAACACTGTCGTTGAACGACGTTCATATCTAGCCAACATCTCCACTAAAAAGAGTCCAGCAATATTAATAGCGTACATATACTAAGCCAAAAGCACAACTTATACAGTCAAGACTTGCTAAGAAACGTTTATGTGAAGTTGATACAAGTGAATCGAAAATAATTCTTAAGATTTAAAGTGAATACCAGTTTGACTTTGTTATGTTTTCAAAGCGTGGAAGCCCAAACCGAGGACGACGAATAGTTGAATCGGAACCTCAGCTCGTCAATGTCGAGACGATAATAGCAAGGAAATGCCTATCTCCAGTTATTCAATATCAGGCCATGCCGAAGTCCAAAATTTGGGATCTAGTCGCAGCTTTTGCCAGCATTTTCAAGATGAATGGAGCCGTGATTACTACAAGCTGTAGTGCCGAAATATAAAGGTGAAATTGAAAACATTTTCAATCCATCCTCAATTTGGATAGTTGGCAACATCGAGTCATCTGTACATGAAACACATCCATAAAGCTGGGCATTCACGAGTAGTCCATTTGAACCAACAACTGGTTTCTTTTCCACTCATTTCAGTTGATAGATTTAGGCAAGTCATTCACGGATGCTCCAAAGTTTGTTTTGAGAACCCTTGTTTGAGAAGGTACAAAGTCACATACTGACTCCCACGCACTCCACACACACACGGATGATTTATTGCCGACTAGAAGAATCATACTTCATTTTTATGGCCTTCCATGCCAATGGATTTCAAATTCGTTTGAATTCCAGCAGCTCTATCTATCTGCGCCAATTTTCATCGGGATTTCACAGTGACGGAAGGTTTTGCCTTCCCGTGTTCCAAAAATCGTGGATTGGAATAGCGGTGAATGTCCCTTTTAAAGTACATTTCAGCATGGCTCTAGCATCATTTACGTCTGAAGAACACCATTTCGGTACAGGCACAAAAAGGGTTCATTGTTCAGTCTTCGGTCATCTTGAATCACTTCATTTGTGGAAAAGAGGGATGACACACAGTGGTCGTCAGGTTAATATAAGTTCAACAGAAGGGCAAAAATACAACCCCTGTACTACCAACATCACTTGGGATCAGTGAAGGCTTCAGTATTCTTCACCCAAGTGGTAAACTCCACCATGTGGTAATATGTTTGTCGTTGATTCTTTCTTAAAAGTTCTGGTTTCGATTAAAAAGCCGCAAGTCGGTTTTAAGTTTTTCAATGGCATTTTCATTCAAACGCGTTATCAAGATTGTGCCTAAGAACAAAAATTCAATCTATGTACATATAATTATTCCAAATAATGTATTAAATTCATAACATGCAATCCATTGAACATACTGTAAATTATATGACCTGAAATTAAGTTTTATTTTGAAATTCGTAATTTATTTTTCCTGAACGTGTGAGTGTACTTAATGTAAGAAAAATTTTATTTGTTTCCCATCTATAAAATGATATCATAAATTTAATATTAAAAATTATTCGATTTCAATTATTGAAAAAGTATTTTTAAAGACCGATAATAATTTTATATTCACATAATAGAAATGAAGAAACAGTGCCATATTTATTTCATTTTCCTAAACACAATCACCGATTCCATTAGCGTATAAAACGGTTATCCAATTTAGAGTTACCACAGCATTTTCTGAGACAGCAAATAAGACTCAGCAACCTCCCGTCCTCCGGTGAAAAATGACCCAGCCAATAACACGCTCGTTTTCATATATTTTTTCGTCTCGTTAATTGTGACATTTATACTCACTTTTATATCCCAAAAGATTACTGCACTATTCGTCAAGGAACAAAAATAATAAAACTTTCCCCACCAGTAATATCGACAAACCTAATAGCTCTAAACCAAATAAATATCGTTTGCGTAACAGTAAATACCTCATAAGAAATCTGGCAACACGATGGAAAATCCTGTTGTTCCAACATTAACGTTGATTGCAGAAAACCTAAGGTGAACGAGCAATAAATATGGTATGGAATCCAAAGTATTGATTGAATGCCAAAGAATGGAACGATAAAATCTTCAACAGAGAATTTATCGGCATGCATTACTTTGGTAAATGGTATTATCTTCTTGCGCTACTTTTGATGGAGCTTTCGTAAATGCGTTCTCTGGAATACATACAATGCCATTCACCAGGGTCTACTGGAGGTTTTGGTCAAGTTAATAAAAGTATCCGATCATTCAAATCCTCAGAGGGTAATGAAAATATATGTTTTGGATATTGCAGTGAAAAAATAAAATCCCAGTCTAGACTTGAAAAAGCATATTTGGTGTTTTGGGGTAGACAGAACCAAAAAGTTTGCAAACAACTTCTGGTAAGAGGATTTTCCCATGGGTACTACTGTAGTTTAACTACATTAGTTTACTATATAAATGGGACCTTTCTATACATTATGGAAATTCAAGAATTGCTGAATTTTAACTAATATGATCAGAAACTGTACAATTGTCTGGTTGCTTTGAATTCACATAAAGACTTTTTTCTTTGGTAAATTGAAATAAATACAGTGGAATCTCCCTATAACGAAATCGCTTGGTTCCGGTTGAAAAATTCGCTATAGAGAAATTTTTGTTACATGGAGATTAGAGATTTTGGTAGTTATTTAAGTAAATGTTACAAACCTTTTAGTATGTGCGATAAGTTCAAAAATATTTAATTATGACTTTCAATTAAAAAATAAGCAATATTTATTATAAATTTGTTAAAATTATACTAATTTTTATTGTATCAATAAAATGCTTAAAAGTGAAGACAATTCACCAATTTAGAGAATAATATATACTAGTACGGATAAACATAAAAAGCGTATTGTCACATCCATTTGATGTTTCCACCCCCACTCCACCCCTATTTCTGGAATCTTGACGCGTAGAAACGTTGCTCTCTCTGTAGAAACCCAGGTCCCCACAGCTGCATTACCCTTCACATAGCATTCTATTGTATGTGTTATAGCTGGAATGAACAATGCCAGTGATTCCAGAAACAGGCAATTGTGAGCGATTTGTTTGCACAGAAATTAGCAACTTTCTTCATAAATGACAAAAATCGAAAAGATAAAGGTCTGAAAAAATTCGTTATAGGGAGACAACCACTTCGCTATATGGAGAATATTTTGAATGTTATTTAACATTCCGATTAAAAATTTCGTTATAGGGAGAAATTCGCTCTAGGGAGACTTTGTTGTAGGGAGACCCTACTGTATTCCATAGAAAGACAGTGCGTGATTTGTTAGGGAACAATTTGGATTTCGAACAAATCGTACAATAAATACATTTTAGAGAGTTTTAAATATTCTGATAAAGAATACGCCCCTCACAGAATATAGAAGAAACGAAGCTGTGTGTAACATTTGTAAAATTGAATGTAACTGTCACCTTGTACTGTTGGCAATGAAGAGATGAATAGAAGAAAGTAAAAGACCAAAGCATTGCCAGAAAGAGCAGATAACAGATGAGAGTGGAAATAGAAACGCAAACCAACGGGAGAGTTCTCCCCTAAACTTTCTCGTATACTTCCCAAAAAGGTGCTGTTTCCCATCCCCCCGCGTAGATAAAAAAATTCGAACCTACTGTTACCCAGAATCCAATTACTATCAGAAGGTTTTTCATTATACTGATTGAAAAATATCTAGGTAAAGAGTCAAATTCAAAGAGATGCGTACCGATTTTCCGCTCTTACCGGCTGAAGGACAAACTGACGTAATTCGCTCCATAGCTTTCGCGTGCACAGAAGATTGTTCCCAGTACGCATGCGCGTGGAGACAACTTTTGAAAAGAATCCGTTAATTATACACACCCACAGGCAGTCAAGCCTTTGACGGATTTGGCCCAAAATTTTATACGGACCTACATTCATGACGATAAAACTGTGTACCAAATTTTCTCCATCTATCTATTCAGGTTTTTGAGTTATAGTGTTCACATGACTTCGGATAGACAGACAAACAGACTTCCCGTTGACGGATTTTGTCCAAAATTTGATAGAAACCTACAAATTATGTTTAAAGACCACATACCAAATTTCATCCCAGTAGCTCTAATAGTTTTCGAGTTATCGTGTTCACAGACAGACATAATTCTAAAATTGTGTTTTTCGGACTCAGGGAGGTCTAAAACGTAGAGATTCGTCAAAAACTCGAGTTCGAATTTTTTGACGATTACAATACTTTTTCTTTGTATACTTCGTATACGAGAAAGTAATAACAGCTTTCAAAAAATAAATAGCACACTGCAAAACATTGTGCTGTGGAATTTCATTTGGCTCTCCTGAAAAACTGTTAAAGCTGTTACTTACTCTGAAACAAAGATTTAAGCTACGCTTTTCTTTTTTACCTGAGAAATATTTCCTTCTTTTTCGCATTTAATTTATATGTGTTCCACCGCATGTTTTTGTAATTCGAATAATTACATACGTTTTAAAGCACAATTACAGTTACATAAAAGCTAAAGCAAAATCATTCAGATTCAATTAACTGAATCACTATCTCCATTAAGGTTTTAGGAATTTTACATTTAACCATGCATGCATCAGATGCCTCAACAGTAGAATACAACTCATTAAACTAATTAAATGTTGCTAGTTTCCTAGCTCTCTTTCCTGAAAGACTACGAAATCAAACTTAGGTAATTTAATAATTACTTCAAAGTCGGTTTCTGCAAGGAACAATCAATGAACGAACTTAATTATTTCTTCATTTTTTTTTCTAATTGATCTCGCGACATAACTATTCTACTGGTGTTTTGTAACCAGCCACAAATTTTCTGCTATTTTATTTATTTATTTTACTCTTTACAAGACAGTGTTTCATACTTACATCACAGCAATTTTTGCTTTTTCAAACAAATTCCAAGCAATTTATTCGTAACATTATTTATTTAATACGGTTTTTTTACTCAAAAACGAAAGATTTTTCAAAGAGAAATCAAACAAATTATTAACTTTCCAATTGGTCAATTTAATTTAAATGTAAGTTCAAATTTAAACCTGTAATTATCTTTCATGCTTCCTTACATTCATAATATAGATTTACAAAGCTTTTGTTGAAAAAAATCATTTAGTGTAAGAGTGCATTTTAAAGACTGTATTTGCAGAGCGAAAATTGGAATATGATTTAAAATTCATGGGCTTTTATAATGATTGTTTGTAAAAGATGGCGATATGTTTCCTTTGTTTTCGAAATACTATATGATATGTTTAATTTCAAAACACATGTTAGATGTAAAACAAGATAAATTTCCGAAACAAGATTTGGAATTAAAAGGTTTCTAATTAGAAAATGGAAATTTCGAGTCTTGCAAAATATATTTTTAATTAGAATTTGTAGAAGATTATGAGCAGGCAAAATGCCATGTTGTGTATATTTCAGATACTGAAGGAAAACTTCGAAAATATTTCCAGAAATCAAAAGTCCTGAAGAAAAATCCAAAAGTCTAGACTGTTCTAGGTATCCGCGACTTCTAGTCTTCCACCATAGGCATTAACGACAACACTAGCCTATTTGTTTGGTATTTAACTCTTTAATCCCGAGGCGACTTTTTTCTTCTAGCTCCTTTAAAACCGGGAGTGTTTTGGAGGAAGCAACATGAATTGGACTCTCCCAACCTAGGTGGTCATTTACCCCACCACTCCATCCTCTGCTATAACCTTCCCTTAAGGCGCACGGAAATAGGCTGTGGTTGGCAAGGATAATTGTACCCCCTACCGCTTTTCTCTTAAGCAATCTCAGAACCTCACCTCCCCTCAAAAGAAGCCAACCACCTCAGACCGGCCTTCGTGGCTTTTAAGCGAATTTTTTTAGACCGCCTTGCTCGGTGTGAGAGGGTTAATAATATTGAAAATAATTACACACTGAGTGCTATTATTCAATAAACAGAGTGACCATGTTTTAAGAAAAGTAAAATTTTGGAAAAAATTCTACAAAATTTGATCTTTCAAAATTAAATCTATTTTTTATTTGGTTAATTTTTAATATGAACTATTTATTATAAGTAAAAATCGGGGCAATTCGGGACATTTTATTCCAAACCAGAGGAAAATCAAGATTTTCAAGTCGAGACATATAATCAAAAATCGGGGTCTGTCCCAAATAAACCATGACGTCTAGTCACTTTATTAACACTTCAGTCAAGTTTGATTTGCAAACAAACGATAAACATCATTATATTTGATATTTTGAAATTAAATTTGTACGAGTTCCCTCTCAAGTATAGAATAAGTTTAACTATCAAACCATCACGTAACTATATACTAGCCGCCTTCGGTGACCAGCTTGTTCGCCGAGAATATAATTTCAACTGAATCTATTATGTATAAATTGATATTCATGATTCCCTTAAAAAGTAATTTTAAATTTCAAATTTTGATAGACATTTAACCCATGTCCTTTGAATAGTCTTACACCCATTATTTTGGTCGTCTGTATGAACGTCCCTAATGGAGTCGAGGAAATGTCTGTATCATGTAGCATACAATTGCCCGTTGTCGGTATCAACTTCACTCTCTTATTCCTCTTGCAAATTATGCATTTGATTTTAACTTTAAAATGTCGCGAGCCATTCTACGTCCAGCAGCATGTTATCTGGATGAAAACATGCTGTTTAAAACATATAATTAAACTTTAAGATATTACCTTAGCTTTTAACTATGGAAGATAAACATGTAAATAAATATTTGTTAAAACAATGAAAACGGTTGAAATTGCGTTGCAGCAATGAAAAGTATTGTTGTAAATTATGCCAAAAAATATTTGAATTTTTTTTAAATTAGAGAAAAAAATTGTACGTCAACTTAATTGATATCAATGAAAAGGTAATTTTTTGTGCTTTCAGATGTTGCAAAAATGATTTTTGTGCTGTATTATTTTCGAAAGCTATTAAGGAAAAACGCGAAACTTTTGATTAATTTCTAATTAATTAATTAAAGTTGTAATTAAAATTTTTAAAAATGGGCTCCTAGGTGTGCATTCCCACTGTCCAAAGTACGTTTGTGCCAAATTTCGTCTGCCCTGTAGAGCGTCAACACACACACATTCTCCCTTATTATTAGTTGAGATATATAAAAAACAACACTCAGTCTGCACTTGCAAACATTTACTTATTCTTTCTATCTCATAACAATCAATAAACGTGTTACACAGTCAAGAAAATCACATCACAGGACAAAGTCCACAAAAAACAAGAAAAGAACGACAAAAAAGGAACAACGCCGACTATTCAAAATGTGTTTACGTTTCAAGTTCCGATTGCAGCCTATATTATTTTTGTGCTTTCAGATGGTGTAAAAATGATTTTTGTGCTGTATTATTTTCGAAAGTTATCAAAGAAAAACCCGAAACTTTTGATTAATTTTTAATTAATTAAAGTTGTAATTAAAATTTCTAAAAATGGGCTCCTAGGTGCGCATTCCTACCCTCCAAAGTATGTTTGTGCCAAATTTCGTAACTCTAGGTCCAGAGGTCTGCCCTGTAGAGCGTCAACACACACACATTCTCCCTTATTATTAGTAGAGATATATAAAAAACAACACTCAGTCTACACTTGCAAACATTTACTTATTCTATCTATCTCATAACAAGCAACAAACGTGTTACACAGTCAAGAAAATCACATCACAGGACAAAGTCCACAAAAAAAACCAGAAAAGAAAAACAAAAAAAGAACAACGCAGACTATTCAAAATGTGTTTACGTTTCAAGTTCCGATTGCAGCCTATTTGATTCTTTTTTGTCTCCTACATCAGCAAACAATATCGGACAGAAATAAAACGAAAAAGACAGAAAAAAAGAAAGAAAAGGGATAGTGTTTCCACTTAGGTTTTGCTCAGTGTCCTCGCTTAATCCTTTATTTCCAGGAAAAAAGGAGAATTAATCGGGACGTGTGTGATGAAGCGAACCTTCAATGTTTTCCAATTCCAGGACCATTTCTGGAAACGATTTATAAACGCTTCTCCTGACAATAAGGTTTGTTTTTCCTCGATGATATTGCATCACGGGCTGGCTAAAGTACTTCTTTCTTTTTTCCAAGGCCATATTTTTTGTTTGTTATCTAATATAACAGAGGAATCGATTTCCGGAAGAAAAAATTGTCTTGTTAAAGCTTAGGAAGTCTTGTTAGCGCACTGTGATCATACGCATGGGTGTTGCTGTAGGTTTAAAATCTTTTAGCTGCTAAGCTATAAATTAATCAAACTGAGGAGAAATCCCTCACAGAATTTAGGGAAACATCTTGGGTATGATGAGTTCCTTGTTGTAACTCAGTTACAGACACAGACATGTAAGAAAAATCTTTTTTTGACCCTTTAAGCAACATACCCAATTTTGCCTTCTAAAATCTTGAGAATACGACTGAAACTCAAATGCCTGTGGTTGCCAATAGGATACATACTGAAATTTTTATTAAATCAATTTACAACATATAGACGGCAGCCTGAGTGCTGATAAAAAAATAAGAAAAAATTGATGTTTTTCACTTGAGGCTGCATCTTTTTTTTGCTTTGTTTGTAAGCTTGAGAATACCCTATTTTATTCTACAATGTTGAAGAAAATTCCTTAACAGTATTATTATTTATTGAAATCCATCTGTGTTTGGCATTATAGAATTTTTGCAAGGAAATTTTTTTCTGAAATAAAGCCGAAGTGTCGTCTTTTGGTAGCAAACTCTTTTGCAGCCATAAAACACACTTAAAACAAAATAGGATTTTTCCCATGTTTTATTCAAGAAATGAAAGTCCAAAAACTTTTTTAAATCAATTTTATAAAAATCGGGCTTTTAAGGGTGAAAATTCATAAGTGAGGAATTGAAAATAAACTCGAACAAATTTATATTAAATCCACTTCGATTTTTAATGTCTCTTGATGCTTAATGCCTCTTGACACATTAGGCTGGACATTTACTGTCGCTTCACGCCCAAACCGTTCAGAAGTGGAGCGGACTGTTGGATATGCAATCCTTCTCAATATGCATCACTCCATTTGGACTGCCTGGCCACAAAAGCGACGGGAGTAGGTACGTGGGAGGGGGGACTTGCAGTGTGTTGTTCACAGGGGAAAGTGAAGTAGGTAATGGTAGGGGATCAGAATGACTAGTAGTGGGTGGATTTAGTGGAACGATTGTGAATGATTGGTAGTGGATGGATTTGCGTGGAGTGGAACGATTGTGAATGACTGGTAGTGGATGGATTTGCGAGGAGTGGAACGATTGTGAATGACTGGTAGTGGATGGATTTGAGTGGAGTGGAACGATTGTGAATGAGTGGTAGTGGATGGATTTGCATGAAGTAGAACGATCGTGAATGACTGGTAGTGGAAGGATTTGCGTGGAGTGGAAGGATCGTAAATGACCTTCTAAATGAACGGGCCAAAAATTGGAATGGTGAGGAGTGTCACCTCGCCATTTGCGTGGAGTGTTGCGGACCGACATTATGAATGACCGACTTTAGATGTGTATCACGAGAGAAAGAATTGATTCCATTAAAATTGAGATAGGTGGCAAAGGGAATCGCACGTTTTAAATTACCCCAAACATCAGCATCAGCTAGACACAAATAAACCGCTATTTAACAAACATTATTTCAAATAACACATTTTACAATTTATTTCGATGTCTAATGTAAATCGGGACTGATTTTGGTGAGCCTAGGTGATTCAGGTGGTTTAGGACGCTACAACAATGAAGCATTTGTCCATCAAACGAATCTGAGATTTGTTCGCCGGACTTCCCCCACTCGTAATAAATATTGTAAGGCAACTTGTATTCGACTGTAAGGTAAAATGTATTATTAAGTAAGTTAATGTATCACTGATACTTAAAATACAAAATTAATGAATATCACAGAAATTTGTTTATCTTTTTAACATAATTTAAATAAAATTTCGTTAATTTAAGAAAAAATAGTGCATATTTGACATCAAATTTCTTTATATTTGGCTATGCATATGCAAGTAAAACAAGTTAAGGACACATAAATTTTTTTGACCAGAGCCGCTAAGTAACCTTGCACCAGATCTGAAGTATCTAACTGCTTAGCAACTATTGGTACGTTGAGAAAAAAAATTAGTATGTTTTAAAAATAGAAACATAATAGTATGTTTATATACAAATATGTAACATCGTGAATCTCTATTTTGTACTGATAAGAGCAACATCTGTGGTAGGCTGTGCTTGGGACAAACCCAGATATTTTGTCTCAGCGGCTAGCTATACAATATTAAATATATTTACCCAAGAATGTATTCATTCATAAAATCATTTCACTGATTTAATTTCAGCGTTCTCTCTTCATTCTCCTCATTACATGCATATTTCCTTCTTTAATTAGGTTATGCTTATTCTTGGAATATTGAGTATCGTTTTAACTCTATCGATACGGGAACGTCCAAACGTCTCTTCAAGCAAAAGACGATGGCCGTCCAAAACGTCCGAATATCACTGCAAAATTTCAACCCCCTTTCGTTAAATGTTATTGATTTCTCACCCGCTGCGCGCACTTTCTTCGTTAGAATGGTTCGCCCATAGATGGGCAGGGGAAAAGGAGGTTCTTCTTAGAATTCGGACAGTACCAGCTGTCATTGCGGTTTTTGAGGAGAGGAGGGGAATTTCCCTTATCTTTGAAAGAGGAACTCGGACGTTCCCGTAATTTGAGGTTCCTCTATTCCAATGGTCTTAGGAATCAGAGGGTTGAAGTTATTCAAAGGCTATTTTGGGATCGACCCCCTGACTTTGAACCTGGCCAGATGACGCGGACGAATCCTGTGGTGGGATGACGTTTGACCCTCCACATCAGATTTAAGATGCATCAAATCCACAAACACAATGGTTCTGCGGTGAAATCGGGAGGTCACGGTGGCCTAGTGGTGAGGTGTCGGTCTGACGTTCGAAACCCGATTCCACTAAAGATCCATCGTGTATAGGGCCGGTTGCTTGTTAAATCATACGTAGGGACGAAACGTTTTTCGCCTAGTGTGGTGTGGAATTTTGGAGAAGTGGTTCCAGCTGAGGTGTTGTCCTCGTCATCTAACCGCGTTTCAAAATTACGAGGTACGTCCCAAAATCGCCCTCGCGTTGCTTCAAAACGGGGCATTAATAAAACTAAATAATCGACGGAATCGGGTTTCGAACCTGGAACCCATCGTTGCCGAAACCGAGACATTACCATCAAGATACTACATACACTACGATAGGAGGAGGGAACTTCTAGGAACGAGTAGGCTCGGAGATAGTAGCGAATGCGAGGCTCACTTTTCTTATGCTAGCAAAGCCTAACACAAACCATAAAATCTCAATACATTTTTTTGTCGTAGAGTTCCCCTATTTCTTGTAGGTAAAGGCGTATCCGAGTTCGGAGAACCCACGCTTTTGTCAATGAACCGTTTCATTTAGAATATTTTTATTAATCTATACTAGGTGATATATCAGGCGGTGCTCAGGAATGAAATGCTTTCATGCCTAATATTTTTTTTTGGGAACAACACTTTTGTAAACAATAATATAGTACACAAAATCCTTTTGTCGTCTGAAACATTTTTTAATTTAAATGATAATATCATTTGAACCAAACTTTTTTAAAAACCGACGAAAGCTAATTTTGTCCGTAAGTAATTAATATTTGTCCACAATAAGTACTTCGAATTTTGCTCACATATAATAAGTATAAGAAAAGTTCTAATGAATGTTTTGGGGCAATTAATTAAATAGTTAATTTTTCATTAAAAATGAAAATAAACAAAAAATATTTTTTCCTAATATAAATTGTTAATCGACTGTTTTTAAACTTTTCTTTAGTTTTTTTTTTCCATAATTCTGTAAATGTGTTCGGGAAACAATTCTTCGTCTGTATATTTGTTCTTCAAAAATAAAAATAATAAATATTGTTGCAAATTGCCTATAGAATTAACTTTGAAAATTGTATTAAAATTAGACAAAAATACTTTACAGATATGAAATTTATGTCTTCTGAAAAGCTTATTTTTTATATGGTGAGAAAGTAATTTTTATGAGACAATATTTTCGGAAGATATTGCGGAAAAACGCCAAACTCTTGTTTCATTTTTAATGACCTGGAATTTTAATTAACTTTTAGGTTTTAAAAAGTTGACAGCGAGCTTTTTCTTGTTTCAAAGACCAAATGCCCGAAATTTAAACAAAATTAGACAAAAACTGTAGAATCATGGAACACAAGGTCTGCTTTATATATATAGATTATAAAAATAATAAATATAGAAAAAAAAATTGGATAAAACTCAAAACCGGGATTTATAAAAATTTTTGAAGAGGTATTGTTTAATCTGCATGCATTTATTAAGCACTTCACTTAATAAATTTCGTTTAATTGATTTTCCAATGTAAAGAAAATTTTCTGCTGTTTAGTGCAAAAGAAATAAATTGCCGAATGAATGAATTGCTTTAACAAATTTCGTCAAAAACTCAGCTCTTCATTAAATTCCATACTTAAAAAGTCTTCATAATGTGATCACTGTGATCGTTTGGGGCTTTTATTACTTTCCATTTCATTAAATTAGTTCTAGGATCTTTTTCTTTTTATTTTGAAATAAAAAAAGGAACTTCCTTTATCCAAGTATTTTCTTTATTTTTATCTTAAGAAATTTTATTAGTTCTAACGGAAACTGAAGAACATAAAAAAAGTGAGAAAGCGGTGAATTTTTGTCTCTTCCATTAAGCTGTCATCACCTTTAGTTTTCTTCCCTTTTTGCTTCTTTATTTATTGTAAAACTAGTTATCGATGAAATATACGTAAATTTCGCTTAATTTAAACTAATTAAAATTATAAGTTAAATTTCAAAAAAACATGTCAAGTGCACATTCCCACCTACCAACGAATGCTTGTGCAAAATTTGGTAGCTCTAGATCCATGGTTTGCCCTTCAGAGCGCCAACACACCAGACACACATTCCCTTTTATTTTCAGCAGAGATTTCTTAGTGAAAAAAGTATGACAGAGAACGTATTTCATCTTCTTTCAGCATTAAATCGAAATAAGTTAGAAATTATCATCACTTAACTTTGTTTCAAGAACTTTTAAAATCACAAGATACAATGAACGCCGTCACACTAGATTGTTGCAATCTGAAGAGTCTAAGACACCTTCTGATTAAAAAAAATATTAAACTTTATCAGAAGTCCGCTAAACGGTCCCAACATCATGTCTCATTAAAGGCAGAAATGCATGTTCGTTAAAAGGAATTGACGATCAATGTCATTACCAATCAAAAGTTTTCGGAAGAGAAGTCAAACATCTAATCGACGAGATTGGTTTGAGCACACGTTATATTTGGCAGATAGATAAATGACTTACTAGTTGGAAGCTTTTTGTCTGGAAACGGGTGAATTATAGAAGATTGTTCAGATCTCCTTATTCTGTCATGAATGCCATTAAAAGCAACATTATCTCTTTCAGTGTTTCGAATACTTCACCTAAAACAAATATTTAGAAGACAATCGCAAAATTCAACTGCGTTATTTCTTTTGGTAGTAACTAGACGGTCGTTCATGTAATTACCAACTGGCCTGTCTCGGATTCTAAAAAATAGTAAGGCCCTTTATCTAAAACTGAGCCATTTTGTTACTTTTTATTAAATCTGAATTTTTTAGGAAGATCTTCAATAGCATCTTACTATATATTATGACAAAATAGCATAAACAACTATTTAAATCTTCAGCTGGTCAATCAAATGTGCCGTTCCTCTGAAATTTAAGTTTATTATTTTGAGTTGTATTTCTTAAATCTGGTGGGCTTACAACCACCGTTATTTTTATACAGTGCCTATGAATAAAAGTATATATAACACGTAGTTGAATATGACAAAAAACCGATTTCATAATTTTTTAACAATGGATTTTAAATTAATATAGCTAAATTTTGATTCCATACAAGTGGTACCACCTGAGTGTGAATATGACAAAATCACTACCACTAAATATTTAATCTTCTGGTGTCCAAATCCTGGTCCTTAAAATCGGTTGATTAATACTGTATGATCACCAGATACTTTCTTAAGTTTATCAGTTTTTCAATGCGTGTAATTAATTTTTAACATAAACATGAAATTTGTGAAGCCTTATTTAAGCAACTTTAAATAAAGTGATAAAATAGATACAGCATTACCTGAAATAAAGATCCCATATCTAAGCGTTACGATTCATATTTAAGTTGACATGTTTCATGTTTGTAGAGATGAAATTTTGTAAACAATTTTTCACTCACTGCCTAATGAGCTTGAGTTTTGAAATTTAGCACACTTCCGTCTTCTCGATGAATTTTCTGAACTTAATTATCAGTTAATCGATTAATCTAATTAAAATTTGATTCCACACCAGTGGCGCCACCTGTTAGTGAATATGACAAAAAACTGATTTCATAACTTTTACATCAACGAATTATAAATTGGTATAATTAAATTTTGATTCCATATCAGAGACGCAAGCTGGTAGTGAGTATGAAGGAAAAAAACTGCTTACATGATTTCATAATTTTATATCAAAGAATTAGAAATTAATATAATTAATTATTGATTCCATACCAGTGGCGAAAGCTGGTAGTGAATATGACACAAAACTGCTTTCATGATTTCATAATTTTATATCAATGAATTAGAGATTAATACAATTAATTATTGATTCCATACCAGTGGCGAAAGCTGTTAGTGAATATAACAAAATACTGCTTTGATGATTTCATAAATTTTATATCTATGAATTATAGTTTAATGTAACTAAATTCTGCTTTCATACAGTGACGTCACATGTTACTGAATATGACAAAAAACTGATTTCATAACTTTTATATCAAGCAATTATAAATTATTATAAATAAATTTTGATTCTATACCAATGGCACCACCTGGTGGTGAACATGATAAAACGGATTTCATGATTTCATAACTTTTGCATGAAGAAATTATAAATTAATTAAAGAGTCGATAGTAATTAAAATTAAAAAATTCTACTTTTTAGTGCGCTAAAAAAAGTTTTTTAAAACTAGTTTTCATAAAATTTATATATTTCTGGATCATTATAAGAAAATATTTCACAGCACGCGTAAGTCAGCTGCAAAAATTGACCTAAATCGCAAAGCTACAAAATAAGCACAGAATAAATGGCCACTCAGGCAGAAAAGCAATAGAAATGATTTAATATTTCCAAAATTTCCTTTTCTGTTTAGTTTTGTTACACAGTAACAAAATACTCCTTGTAACACAAGTTACAATGTATTCCGATTAAATTGTCAAATTTCGTGTCAGAGCAAATAAGTAAAGTAAGTCCTCAGATTTTAATAAAAGATAGTTCATCACTTTTTATGACACGCGGCTTATTAAAACTCCATTCCAATTTCTCGCTGAGTAATTCTAGTAGGAAACAGATTTGACACTATTTTTAACTTTATCAAATAATCGGTTGTGACCAGTTTTATCTGGAAATGAAACCGGTTGTTTAAATATTCATAAAGACAAGCAACAACTTTGATTACCTTCGCAATTTCAAGATAGAGATGTTCTAATCTAGAGGAGTAATTTTCTTTCAAGATGAACATCTAATCTTGCCCAGAAACCTTCAATCATTTTTATGAGGATCAAACTTTTGTTCTTATAATATGCTATCTCAACTTGACCTTTATTTTTTATACAGTAAACTTTCAAATGACAACTTTCAAAGTCTTAGTTTTTTTATAAAAAACCTACTAAAATTAAGCTGCTGTTTCTTTTAGAATAGACGGATTAAAATAGTTTTACAAATTTATTTTATCTTTCAAAAACTAAGGTTTTTTCGGTTTAATTATCGTTTGCATAGTTTTCAACAGGAAAACAAAAACGTGTTTTGTGTAAAAAAATTGAACTCAAAATTTTCATAATGGGGTTAAAAAATATGCTGGGCCATTATATTTAAAAACGACTTTATGTTTGCTTAAAAACAAATAAGACGTAATAATAAAAAAGAAAAGGAATATTTTTATAACTCAATCACTTTTTATAACCGTGTTTTATGATGGTTATTACATAAAATTTATCACAAAAATATATTACGTAACGCTTTAAAAGTAGTTGTTAAATTTACTACCTGTACAAATATATACATTTAGAGGCAAAAAAAATCTTTTAAGTTTTATCATTACCAGTTTATAGAGAGAAAATATGTGAGTAAATT
>BGPR01000181.1:634354-645348 GCA_013235015.1 Araneus ventricosus
CAAATTCGTGTGTGCGAAGAGAATCTCTCTCAAACTGGACACAAAATTCTCTTCCTCTACGATAAAGTTTCCCTTTCTTAGTCAGCATCTACTACCCAAACCAGCGGGAGTGTTCTCCCCTAAACTTTCTCGTATACTTCCCCAAAAACGTGCCGTTTCCCCTTCCCCCGCGTGGCTAAAAAAATTCGAACCAACCTACTGTTACCCAGAATCCAATGACTATCAGGTTTTTCATTATAGTGATTGAAAAATATCTAGGTAAAGAATCAATTTCAAAGAGATGCGTACCGATTTTCCGCTCTTAACGGCCCAAGGACAAACTGACGTAATTCGTTCCATAGCATTCGCGTGCACAGAAGATTGCTTCCAGTATGCATGCGCGTGGAGATAAGGATTCTTTTCAAAAGTAAATTATGCAGACCGGCAGACAGTCAACCATTTGACGGATTTGGCCCAAAATTTTATACGTACATACATTTATGATGATAAAACTGTGTATTAAATTTTATCCATCTAGCTGTTCAAGTTTTTGAGTTATAGTGTTCGCATGACCGCGGACAGACAGACAGGCAGACTTCCCTTAGACGGATCTTGTCCAAAATTTCATAGAAACCTAAAAATTAATGTGTAAAGATCACATACCAAATTTCATCTCCGTAGCTCTAATAGTTTTCGAATTATAATGTTCACAGACAGACACACACACAGACACAATTCCAAAATTGTGTTTTTCGGACTCAGGGAGGTCTAAAACGTGGAGATTCGTCAAAATCTCGAGTTCGAATTTTTTGACGATTACAATACTTAAAAATTCGAACCTACTGTGGCCCAGCATTCAATGACCATCTATGAGGGTTTTTCATTGTAGATTATAGGGATTGAAAAATATTTAGATAAAGAATCAAATTCAAAGAGATGAGTGCCGATTAAATGCGTACCGATTTTCTACTGTTGTCGGCTCAAGGACAAAGTGGCGTAATCCTACCGCATGCACAGGGATTGCCACCAGTACGCATGCGTTTGGAGATAAAGAATTCGTTTCAAAAGTAAACAAGTATGCGATTATACAGACCGACAGACAGTCAACCCGTTGACGGATTTGGCCTAAAATTTTATACGGACCTACATTCATGACGATAAAACCGTGTACCAAATTTTATCCATTTAGCTCTTCTTGTTTTTGAGGCGAACAGACACGTCGATGTATTTTGTCCAAAATATGATAAACACCTACAAATTATGTTTAAAGACCACATACCAAATTTCATCCTCGTAGCTCTAATAGTCTTCGAGTTATCGTGTTCACATACACACAGACAGACATAATTCCAGAATTGTGTTTTTCGGACTCAAGGAGGTCTAAAACGTAGAGATTCGTCAAAATCTAGAGTTCGATTTTTTCGACGATTACAATACTTTCTCTTCGTGTACGAGAAAGTAAAAAGCAACCACCTCCCAAATTTCAAGGTCCTAGTCTCAGTGGTTTGGGAGATTCGTTGATGAGACAGTGAATGACTTTCTCTTTTATGAATCTGTATCAAATAGTGGGCCAAATTCGTGTATGCGAAGAGAACCTCTCTCAAACTGGACACAAAATTCTCTTCCTCTACGATAAAATTAAACATAAAACGCATCATATTATGGAAGTATATAAGAAAAGTCGAGAGGAGAAAACTCCCACTGGTTTAACTTAGGAGGGGGAAGACACTTTATTATTATCCTTCAGAATCTTCATTTTAACAAGTTGTTTTGAGATCTCACTTGCCATTAATCTAATGTTTAATAGTTTCCTCTGTGGAAATATGGCTTTGCGGGCTCTTTTAGAAAGAATAAGTCGTAATTTCTTTTAACGACTCTATCGCAAATTTCTTCAAGACGCCTTGAAGTAAGTTTTTCTAAGTCGTTTTCACAATAGCATTGGGACCGAAACAAATAACTCTGGAATGGAAACGTCCCTGCTGCTATCTTTCGATAGAAGCATGGGTCAATTTGATTCTCTCCCCAAGATTAGCCCATTTCGAAAGTATTGCCGTATTTATGAACATACAAACCAAATAAGAACAGTTTTTATCTACGAAAAAACGTTTTATATAAATTTTTATTTTAATAAAAAATTAGAAAAATTAAAACTCTATCGTTAATAAGTTGCAGCCTCAGAGGCAGGTTTGTGAACCAGCCTGTCAAACGGGGCATTAAACCATGTCTTGATTATTGTCCCATTCAATTTGCTACGAAAATATTCTGCTATCCAGTGTTGGGGTGTTAAATCTATCTTTCCTGTGGTCCAATTTGACTCTTAAATGGAGTCAATTTGACTCACAAGGTTTGAAAAACTACAAGTTAATCTGGAAATGGCAGATCCTACAGGATGATGCCTGGTTCCCTACTGGCACAAGGCCTGTAGATAACTTATCGAGGATAAGAGGTTTTCTCTCTCCCTACAACAGCGAGATTTCAGTTGAAATGGATGACGGGGCATGACATCATGACTCCACTTTTCAATTCCACTGTTAATATCGCGTATAAACAGCAAATTAATTTATTGTGTTTTGGCCAAATGCTGAACAGAGCTAACCCTTTGCGGCGCAAGGAATTAAATGTTTTGAAATATGATGAAGAAACATCATGAATGGATTTAATTTATTGTCTAGACGTAGAATCTACAAAATTTTTTTTAAAACTTATTTCATTCAGAGGGGGGCCGTTCCCCTTTGGGGTCCCCTCATATGAGAACCCCCTTAGATACAGCCACCTTGATACACTCAAAAAATATTGTTGAATCTTACAGAAAATCATAAATTAAAATTCCAAAAATATTGGAGGAAAATTTTCGAGCTAATTTTCTGAAATTGTAAACGTCCAGAACTGAAAAAATTTCTTATCTCTGAGTTAAGGAATTTTCCCAGACTTTATGTCTAATAATTCCTATTCCGAAACGAAATTTCTTACGACTTCTATATACATTCTAAAAGGATTACTATTAACCCTATTCTAAACCTATTATTTTCCATTTATAGTTGAATTTAACGGTTGATAAGCGAGGGAAATTAGGTTTGCCATCAGCTGGCACACTGCGCTGCAAAAGGCTAAACGCTAAATCTTATTCAACATGTCTACATAACAAGGAAACTTTTGAAAGCATTCCAACCACTATACACCTTTTCCTCGACTTACAGCCATACTCACATACGACTGCAAAAATTAAATTTCAAAATTAAAAGTGCGCAAAATAGAGTACATATCATCGTCGTTCAAACGAAGTCACTAAATCCAAAACCATAGTTTTGATATATAGTCAATTTAAATTTAATTAACTTCGAATCATTACCACAAGTAGTAAAAAATGTTTTACAGATTTCTAGCTCCTACAGTGAGTTTAGTGAAGTTTAGATAACAGGTTTATATCACGAAAAAATAAAGAGAAAATTCCAATCAACAGCAGCAGTCCGTCAAAAGTTTTATTGTGGTCTTATTGACTTTCACCTGAATGACGATGATAATTATGTGTTTTTCACATTGTGTATAATAATTACATGTACACAGACTAAACTTTTGTGTTTTATGAACAATTTCGGATGAAAATAGTTTTCAAACATACAGATCCGACTCACGAACAATTCGCCTTACAACCTGTTACTAGGTTCAGAACTTGGTCGTAAGTCGAAGAGACCCTGTACTAGAACCGGAAC
The DNA here is from genome assembly GCA_013235015.1 of Araneus ventricosus. Classification (NCBI taxonomy): domain Eukaryota; kingdom Metazoa; phylum Arthropoda; class Arachnida; order Araneae; family Araneidae; genus Araneus; species Araneus ventricosus. The sequence goes on from BGPR01000181.1 coordinate 638,044, forward strand.
TAAAAACATATTCAAAAAATTATTTTTAATTCTCAGCGAATTCTGAACCCGAAATAAGAGCATTTCGAAACACTTCTCCACTTTTTCGCGTTCCTTGACAGTGTTTAAATTGACCGATGACACGGGCCTTGAAAACACATCTTCTGAAGCCGACATCAGTTCTGCCAAGTTCTCGGAAGAAGTGAAATAGTTTCCGGGCTGCGACGTGTTTACCCGTTAAATGTCAGTTGCACGTGTTTAGCTATGACGCTAATTTGAAAAGATACTTTATTTTCTTTTCTCTCTCTCTCTTTTTCACTTTTTTCGCTCTCTTATTTGTCACCGGGGAAAGTAAAGAAAATAAAAGCTGGCCATGAACTAGAGAAATGCAGATTCACACCCATCTAGAAGTATGGTGGTTTTTTGGAAAGAATTCTGTTTGGTATGTAGAACGCACATAAATAGTGCGAAAGATAATTTTTAGAATGCCAGGAAGAAAAGTAATGTAGTCGTACCGCGGGAACACCAACTTGTCCTTGCGGTCCAAAGTTTATTAATTCACGCATTATTCAAAAACAAAATCAGTAAATTATCCAAATATGTTTAAATATTAACGAAAATATTAATATTATGTTATGTACATGATTATCGAAGGTATTATGTAAATAAAAATAAATTTATAAATGTAAGTAGAATGGACAAGTTTTAAGCATCGTTTACTTACATTAAAAAAAGGCCGCACCTACATCATTCCGGTGTAATACTAAGTCAATGGAACCTTCAAAGCGGAAGTTCAGGTTTTCAATGTAAATAAACAAACCAGAAAACTCCTCCATACGTAAAATAAAAAAAAATCGTTTGCATTAATTTTAATCACTTTGAAGAGCTTTGGATTTATCACCTGTTGAATTTCATAATATATTTTAGACACTGAAAATAGAATTACAAAATGTATTTTAGATACTAAAAATAGAATTACAGAATGTATTTTATATATTGGGTGATGAATCAAAAGTGTTACGTAAAATATCACACGCATATGAACGAGTTTTCAGGTTTGTTTATTTACATTAGAAATATGAACTTCCTCTTTGAAGGTTCCATTGACTTAGCATTACAGCGGAATGGCGTAGGTACGGCATTTTAATGTAAATAAACAATACAGAAAACTAGTCCATTGTGGCAATTTTACGGCAGTTGAAGTTAATATTAAAGAAAAATATCAATAAATAAATAAAAGTAATAAATAAATTAAAATAATAATGTAAAAATTAATGAACTTCAAACACAAGTGTTATTCTTGTTATCACATCCATCCAAAATTGCAAGGTTTACCACACCATCGTGTTTCTTCGAAATCAGACGATAACGAAATAAATCAAATAGAAAAAGATCACAAATATTTCGTCACCAAAAATAAATCTTAGAGGTGCATTTGACATTCAGAAAACTAGGCCTAATTCACATTGCGTCAGCACCTGTCACCCGCCATCGCAGTAGAATAGAAATGGATTTGTAATGCTTTATGAGTGCAGAAACAAAGTGTAAGTAAAAGAAGGTATATAAATAAGGAAATCAGATATTGGATGAATTTATTTGGCTTAAGAAAATAATTATTCGCCAATATATCACAAAAACTGTCTATTTGTAAAATAAAAGATAAATCATTTTTTCTGAAACTTGCATAACCAAAAATAGAATTTAAATTTTCAGATAATTTTCAAATTTCTTTGTTAACTAGTTAATAACGATGTTATATATAACATTCAGAACATTATTATTAGTCTTGTCAATCTTGTCAATGACAATGATTTCTTTGATTCTATATAATACTTCTACACAGATCGATATGTTTTGAACACTGGTCCTATTTGTATAATGTATACAGCTTAAAAACAATCAACAGAAAAAATAGAATAAATTCTAAAAATATTCTTAACTAAACAAACTAGAACAAAATAACTAACTAGAACAAACAAAGAAACAACTAAAATTATCTTTATTTATAAACAATACAATTTATAGAGTAAAATTTAGATGTTTTTTATTTATTTTTGGTTATATTCGATTCACTCTGAGTTTATTTTTTTTACTTTCTTTATATGATCTTGATTTCCATTGTATAATATATAGTGTTCTAGAAAATTGTCGTGTTCGCAGATACACCGATCATGTAAACTAAAACCAAACAATTTGGAAATAGGATACACAGACACATGCTCTGTGATGTACAGATTGATTCTTTCATTAAGTAATTAATACAGAATTCAGATACAAATCCAGTGACGGTGACTCGGAGGGGAGAGGAGGAGAGTCATCCCTCCCCCACATTTTGCGAAAAAAATTTAATTTCAGTTTAGTTACCTAAGATTCAGAACTATAAAAAAATCCAACAGTGTCCGGGAAAGCTAGATAATTTTGCAACTAAATTTTAAATTTTTTTGTCTACTCCCTTTGATGTATCACTCTAAAAGACATCCTTCACAAAGATCCTCATCCACAACTTTTTACGTTTTTAGAAACGATTGGCTTTTACTATTTGATTTGAATTTTTTACCATGATTTGAGGTCATATTTTCCCAGTAGCAAGTTTTTTACAGACTTCACAAACTGTCATGTCATTACGTATTACATACATCTTTTAACTGAACTCCAAAACTAAAACTTTATCCTAAAGCATATGCTTGGCCCAGCTTAATCAAAAAGGGGTTTTGCGCCAGTAAATAACATCAAATCAAACCAAACCATACCCTTTACTCCGAAGCAATTTTAGGTGTCTATAAATTTTTTTCGCAATCGCGACATTGTACAAATCCAAAACTACGACGGACAGCTTTCGATTAGTTCAAATGCCAAGGGATCACATTTTAAGAGCGAGATATAATTTAAGAAGATGGATCTTAATGTTTTCATTAGTAATGTAAATTCTATAATCTAAGATTGAATGTACTAAAAATTCGAAATTTCAATTGATATCCGAACCTAAATTCTACGTGTGTCAGTCAACCATAATTAAGCATAATCGTAAACCAACCCTTATATATAAACTGACATGAATTTCGTAAATTCCTCAGAATTCAAAAACTTTCTTCCATTATAAAATTCCGGTTCGCATTTAAAAAACAGCAGTAACAATTATCTTTACAAATGAATTATTCTGAGTCGGAGATATCGCATGTTCATCCGTAACTAAACATTATCATCTAGCTATGAATTTTTGAAGAAAACATGATGTCCGCAAAATTTCCTCTACAATATAATTTTGTTGAAGTTCTTTTAATAGAACGAAGGGAAAACATCATAACATGTTATTCAATAATTTCAGATCCTGGATTCATTTCTAAACAAGATTTACAAGTTGCAATCCTAAAGCTACCGCCATGTCTAAAAAAAGTGACAACCATTCTTTACTTTAAAGTTTGTTCCATTGACTACTTCAAGAATCTTCTCAAAGACGTCCCGATTCGTATCACAACGTAAAGGAAAAAATAGAGACGTTGAATAAAATTTACATTGGCCTATTTTCTTTGAAAGGAGAAGAAATTGAGTTGGAGCCAGAGAAAAAGGAAAGAGAACGATACTGAAAGCCGTGCAGTATAAATCCGCATTTGCAACCAACATATGACGATAACATGTTTTCTATAAGATAATGAAAGAAATACCATGAGATCGCCTACAAATCTTTCAATATATGCAGAATGTTAGCAATGTGCAAAATAATAAATCTTACCCATTTTATTATTATGCATATGCATTTATTTTTTTTTACCCATTCAGCCTACCTAGAGATATTTGCATTGACTGGGACAGCGGGGAATTTGAATTCCTAAATGCGATTGCAAATTAATTTTAAATACAAAAATACATTACATCATCATTACATCATACAATATGCGAAAAAGCAATATCATAAAATGCAAAAATTTAAAACAAATGTCAACGAATTTAATATCAATTCTTGTAGCAAATTAAAATACATATATATATAACAATCTCACTTAATTTTACTTTAAATTCTAATATTATATATTTTAAAGTCTTAATGTATTCCAAAATCACTTTTCTTAAACTCCAGTTTCGTTCTATTTCCCGCGCTGGAGGTATATTAAATCTCTCGTTTTGGCATATTTATTACTAAAAGAATATTTTAATCGCTTTCACGTGTCCACCGAAAATCATGACGAATTGTAGCGACGTCATTGTGAAAGAAATCGTCATTCTGAAACGTGGTCAGATGAAGAGGACGTCACCTGAATCGAAGTCCCTCTCTCCAAAGCTCCATAGGAAGTTTGATTCCGACAGATTGAATGGGCATCGGGCCGCTTACCTGGCAGTTCTTCTGTGTAACCGGGTTTCGAGCCCTTCCAGCCCCGTAAGAGAGACCTTACCACGCGACCCACACCCTTGTATGAACCCATTCAAATTTTTTTAGCTATTTAGTTTAATCTCATTTTATTTTATGTCTTAAGAAAGCACATATATCTCTGATAAGATATATGATAACAACTTGAGATATTTCATTAATTCAGAGGTTTTTAGCATCCCGCTATCTGAAAGATAATTTCCCATATCAGTTTTACGCACATCCTTCTTCCTTCGGTTAATATTGAATTTTATAATCCTTCCCAGAACTGAATTTTGGAATAATAAAATATTTAAATCCGACTGGTTTAAAATCGTCGTTTTTGATGAAATTATCAAATAAATTTTTATGACTTAATTTTGTAGCCTATTTAATCAGCTTTCTAAAACTGTCTCACTTTTTACTCTACGTGAATTACAAATGGAGTTACAGCTGTTTTATTACCGAACTGTAAGCATTATTTTATGTTGCATGAAAACTTTAAATGCGTTTTCTGAGAAATGATACTCTTGAGGAAAACTGTCGACCGTAACAATAATTTATCAAAACGTTTTAAAAGTATTGATATGAAATTTTCTGAGATTGTTTTCTGTAATATGCTTGATGTTTTCCTCTAAAAACTAAGGTCAATTTTAAAATCAAGTATTATTTTTAAGTGCTTAAATATAAACGAAAAGCATTTTTTTATGAAAAATTACCAGTTTAGTAACTATGTTCAGCTATATCTCAAATCTATTTTGAAGTACAAGAAATATTTTAGAGCGTAACACAGATAACTGTCATAAAAATGTACTCCTACAAGGATTTATGTATATTTAGAATATGATTTTGTCTATGGCTGTTAACGTAAGGCAAAATATTTTAGTCACTTTTCTTCAAATTTCTCAGTTTTTTTTAAAAAAAATATTATTTTGAAAGCCTAATTTTACAATATTTTCATAGTTTTAAAACATACGCAGTTGAAAAATAACATTAAAAATATATATATAATTTATTATTCAAAAAAATGTCTTCGAACACAGTCGAATACCTTAAAAGGCTTTGTGTGTGTACTAGTATAAGATCCAGCGATGGAAAGACAGAATTAAGACAGTTTATTAGATCAAAAACCTGTTTTGAAGTTACACAACGAATTTTGACGTCGATTACCTTAAATTTGTCCTCTAATCAGATATTTACATTAAAAATATTGAAAAGCGTTTTATTTCATAATTTTAATAATTAATTTCTTCAAATTCATCTACATACGTTGTAAAATAATTTTACCAAAAATAAGTGCTTCGTACTAAATATTTAGGTTTACTTCATTATAAAATAATTTATTTATATAAAACTATTGATCTCAAAATGGACTTTCACGTTTTCATAAAAATAACATCACGTTTTCTTCTTATATCTTCAAAGTTAAATTAGTTTCTGTAAGTGATATCACTTAGCGTGAAACTAGTAGGCCATCTAACCAGTAATTCCGAGTAATTAATTATAAATTGAATCCGAACTAAAACAATAAAATAGGCTTCAGTGTAGCGTTCTACTATTAACTTGTTCATGGAAGGAATTGTACAGTATCTCCGAAAGCCTACTTCACCGAATAAACAACTTTTATAGTCCCAATATGTATATAATAAATAAAATTTTCGCTTTCCTCTCGCCATTACTGTTTCTACCATTTGCTTTAGTACAACCTACGCTTTCACTCCACCGTTACTAATTTTGGCACGAATATTCTTCTTCTTCGCAGAATTCTTCCAAACCAATATTGATGAATTTAGATCTATTGATGAATTTATATATATTCCTGGTATCCTGTCGCATCTCGTTGCTAAAGTGTGTGTTATAAGGATATTTTCTTCCAAATTATTTCTTATAAAGAGTTAATGGGTTTCTTTATTTAGCTGTTCATGGAATTAGGTGCGGTACTTGTTTACCTTATTTGATTTTATTTTATAAAACCGCTTCTCAGTAGCTATTCAAAGCCAGCTAAAGATACACTACGCAATTTTTATTTGATTGCTAGATTAAAGTTCCTTGTCTTGACTTGGATATTTGTTTGAGCAGTGGCGACTCGTCCATTACACCCCCTGAAATTCTTTTAAAATCTTGAGTACTTTTTGGAGTGTTTATTTTCAAATCTTATTTAGTTATTTTTCCACATTGAAGAGCTCGATCAACAACGAATATTGAAAAGAGATAATGAAAAGGAAGAAGGAAGACCGGAGATATACAAGTTCGAGGGCTGCTCAGCGAACAGCCCTCGAAAAATGAAAATTTTATAGCTGGGCATTCACTAGAAAGTCCTAACAACTGGTTTGCATTCCACTCATTTTAGTGGAAATATTAGGCAAAACATTCACAGATGTTCCAAAGTTTGTTTTGAAACAAGGCTCAAAATCGCAGAATTCATCCCATCTATTCTCCTCTTCCCCAACACGGGGTATTTCGAGTTTCATTTCTAGCCTCGACGCGAGATACCGATGTAGGCAGATCCTTTGTTTTACCGCTACCCTCGCATCGAGGTCCCGAACTGGAATCGGCGGATGAAGTTTCGGATTTTGAGTTCGTTGGAATTCCACCACTTCCAATTCCTTTGCTCAAAATTTCATAGGTTTTCGACCTTGACGATTGGTTTTTCCTTCCCGTGTTCCAAAAATTCTAAAACGGACTAACGGTGAATGACCGGCTTATGACTGCGCAATAGCTAAGCGCCGCTTCAGAAGACGAAAACCAAAGTTTCCTCCCAATGAGTTCGGTGGTGGTTTGGGTTGCACTCGATACAGTCGAGATTTGGCTTGCGGCCCACCGTGTGATGGTTCATTTTTCCTTCCCTCTCACCCCAGGGTCGCCTTCGCTCGCTTGATTTGTTTTTCTTCGCTTGTTCTCGTTCGCTGTTATTTGGTCTTGGTTTCGGAAACTCAACTGCTTTAATACACATTCGTTTACTTTTATTAGAAGTCACTCATCGA
>BGPR01000181.1:645358-685584 GCA_013235015.1 Araneus ventricosus
CATTCGTTTACTTTTATTAGAAGTCACTCATCGAAAACAGATACGTCGATAATTTTCTAAATTACAAATAAAATAATTACAATTCAAAATGTTGGGCTATTTAGAAGTAAAACTGTTATTTAAAAATCTATTATAATTGTATTATCTCAAGGGGTTTTTTGTAGCAGTATTTGTTTCTGAGCTCATTAAGCCTCCACTGTTGTTAGCGATGTATAAATAAAGGAGGACAGTATTTTGAAGGAGAAAAGTCGCATTGAAAGGTACATTTAGCAATTATCGATTTATTTTAAAAATCCGATTACTTTTTGCGCAGATTATGTGCATCTGAATGGTGGTGAGGGGTTATGTTTGCGTAAGAGTGACGCATTATCTGCTTCATATAATTACGTTATCATCTGGTGACGCACTTACTTTATGATGACGTCTTTTATGCCTTCTTAAATTACAAACCAATATTAAATGATTAACCAATACTGACTCTCATTTCAAATTTTTTCAAGTGACTGCTTCTTTCACGCAGTTAATGAGTCGAAAGAAAATTCAGTACTAAACGTAAAAGGAAAGTGTAACAGAAAAAAACTCAAAATGGACACAAAACGTTGCAATCATTAGCAATGCTTTATAAAGGATCATTGGAGAAAGAATAATATAATCAACAATTCATAGGGATATTCACATATTTCATAAGAATCATAACGGACAGGATAAAGATCATACATCTTTTCTGCTAAGAATTGAAATAAAAAATATGTTCCTAAATAACTTTGCTATAAAATCCTCAGAATATGTCCTTCGAGTTATTTTCAGGAACTGTTTCGTTGATTTATACGACTGATAATATGAATTCAATTTCATAGGACGAAGATTTCAACTAAATAAAAAAATGATAACTTGATCCACATCAGAAAAATATACAGTACGATGCATTTTTTTCACATAAAACTGAAAAGGCATGTCGGCATGAAACCTTTTACAGAAAGAAGAAAGGCAAAGATAAGATTCTTTATGATTCCATTACGATTCAAGAAAAACACTTTCTCACTCGAGCCAGAGGCGGCTCGTTAAGAATCCGACAATATTCCGTTAAGAACCGTCTGCAAGTAAATAACACGGTTTCGATTGTCGGGGGAATAACTTTCTTATCTCTCACACAAGAGCTCAATCAGACATCTCAAATAAAAGACAAAGACTGCCTCTATTAAATAAAACATTTTTCTCTAATCTTCCCAGACTTATAAAACTATTCTGAGACATCGAGGTAAAAGATAAACGATACGATTTCTATAAGCAGTGACAACTGAAGTTGAGAATACAGTGAAGACTGTAGAGTGTATTGTTGCGCTCAGATAAATAGTTCCGGATATGACCAAAATTTATTTAAAAGTAACTGATATATTTGAACAGAACTTAACACATATAAGCATATTACATGTAATAAAACTCTACGCTTGAAACGAAAATTTCTGAATTTTATGAATCTCTTTTTATATCCTAAAGACGCTTACAAACACATATCACGTCATCCACCTGTGATGCGGTCGCTCATAGCTCTCTAAGCACTGTCAGTTTGAGAAGTCACTCACTATAGAAATACTCGAGTTAAATTCTCTTTGTTTGGTGAATATTGCAGCAAAAAAAATGTTTGACGTAAATTTTGAAAAATTTGATATTCAGCTTTTCTGATACGGGACTGCATTCATGAAAAAGAAAATTATGATCTCCCAAATATAACCTCAGTTAAAAATGGCCCTGTTTTGAAACATAATGCTCATGACCTTCCTGTGCAAGGAATGCAAAAGATAAGGCCGAACTTGGAATGTAACAATAGATCTAACTCCGCTTAACCCTTTGTGGGAGGGAGTGGTGTATGGTACAATTTGGGAGAGACGGCGAATGGAGTACGCCAAGTCATTTTTCCAACCCTCTGCTGCAAATTTCCACCAATTTTTCTTAGTTTATTACTTTAATATGTTAAGGAACCATAATAGAGAGAACTGGAAAAAATGACAGAAAAAATAGAAAAAGAATAAAATGTGTTGGGCTTGTATAGAATAAGCAAGCATTTCCTACGTAAGGACCCCAACTTTTCGTCGATAGTGAATTGGTCACCAATTGAATAAAATTTCTGGTAGTTTTTATTGAAAGAGTCGAAAAATCCTCTCCTGAACCTAACTTATCAGCTTCCCTGTGTGTGTCCCCATGTGGCGATCCAGGCGAAAATTGCGGCCCCTTCACAAAATTCCACTTCATGAAAACGGCACCATCACAAAACAAATTCACGTAAAATATAGAAATATGACTGCTAAAATTAAAGGTTTTACATGATAAAAAAATTTTCACAAAAATATTTTTTTTCTATAAAAATATTTTTTTCACAAAAATGGGCCCCTAAAAAAACCTGGATTGACCTCTGGAATCCCTCTTCAGGAGGCACAATAAATTTAATTTGCATACTTGGAGGGGAGACGTGCTGAGCTCGCCGACGTGACTCGAGCACACACACACAAATGCTTAGAATGGAAGGTAGAACTCAGACTGAACAAATCGGTTAGACTCATTGTCTCATTGCATCATCTCACTCGGGGAATGTTCCTATTTGGTTAGTGGGGGTTGGGCGAGAGGGTTCAGGAAATAACAGACGAAAATTCACAGCAAAAAGAAATTCATTGGCGTACTCTGTACGCCAGCTCCTCCTACTAACGGTTAAAACATCGCCGATGAAGTTTCACTCCTCGAATGTTCAAAGATCATATCAGCAAAAGTAAGAACTATATTTAACATTGTTATCTAGTAATGATACATAAATTCAATACTTACTGAGTTGTTTGATTGACGTTTATGCACCTCACCTAAAACAAGAGATCTACCTCTATCCGCAGTTGTGTCTCATAAATAATACTGGGATTTATTTCATAAATATGATTTAAAAATAGTTTACAATAAATAATTTTTTATTTAAATTGCTCCATGGATTCGTCGGTCATACATATGCCACAGGAATTATATGCATCGCAAAATATTTTTAATAGTTTGTAATAATTTATGATAAAAAAATCTTATTACTTATAAAAAATAATAATTTTATATTAAAAATATTGTTTAATATTTTCAGAAAAATTATGTTTCTATTATGTTTTCTCCTGAAAGAAATATATATGATAGTAAAAATAAAGACTTGTTTCGAATACATTTTTCCCCAGAAGAATAAAAGATAAAACACATGATATTAAGCCTTTAATAGTGATGCTTGAGCTCAGTTCGTGTATAGAATTATGGCCTTTTTTATACTTATAATCAAAAATTAAATCATTAGTAGACGCTATAGCTCTATACAGGAAGGACTCGAAATCCATTAGCATCTCAAGCATTCTATAGGATCTTAGTTCAAAGAATACGAAAATACACTGCTGAAACATAAGTGGGTCATCTAATTATATGGTGAAGAGAACCACACTGTTAAGGGGTTAAAAATAAATTTATGTGAAATAAATAAATAACACATAAAAATTGAATGATTATGGTAAAAGAATAATCGTAAACAGTTAATAAAGGCATAAGAAGCAAAGATATCCTTTCAGAGTAATTGTAAAAAGTTATTAACGCTTCAAAACCAAAGTTTGAAGGCAGCCCCATTAAATATTTCTAGGAGGGTAATCCCGGCGTATAATATCCTTGCTTGTCCCAATTTCATTGTGCGTATATGATTGCTCTCAATGCTATTGTACCCACAACGTCCTCGGACTTATGAAAGGGTTTGAATCAGATCTATTTAATAACATGAAGTAGAGTGGAACTCTTAAAAGTGCACTGAGTTGTATAGTTCGTAGGATAAACAGCCTAGTAAAGGAGTAGGGAGAATAATAATATACAATGGTAAACATCGGATTTGAGCATGTTTCTGTTGATCTATGCAGGAAATTTGAATAGGTTCCAGAGGACATTTCGTAGAAATGAAGTGTACTCTGTAGATTTAACCGGACATTGAAACTGAATGGTGGAGAAACTAACTTTTCTAAACTTCTATAAATACAGGGTATCTCTAGCTCAGTTAAGTCCTTCCCGTTCAAGGGCGGTGGTTTCTCGTCAGGATTACCTTTACATGAGATTTTTTCTTATCCAGATGGTAGTCTTTGGACGATTTATTAGAAAAAATGCATTTTAGTATCTAATAAAGACAATAGATGGCAGCACCAATTCAATTTTTTCCTAATTGGTTTATACAGTCATTAACATTATTTTCAAGAAAAAAATTAATTGTTTGTGCCCCTGAAAGGGTTTTTTTTTAACATTTTATTCTAACACCAACACAGGTAAATAAAAAATGAACTGTGACTAAAATAGCAATGCTTAATTAATATTAATTAAAACATTGGAAGCAATACCACATTTATAAGATTATTAAAATATAGCTACTGTATAAGACCTCGCTTGCTAGGAGGTAAATATTCCGCCTCCTGCTTAGTAGAGGAGCATCCCCTTTTTTGAGATGCAGCTCCTATCAACTCTTAGTTAGAACTCAGGAATTTTTGTTTCCGCCACCACATAGGGAATGGCGCTGCGAAGCTAAACACAGAGAGAAACTAAACACAGGGTAATTACAAAATAATTATCGGGTTATAACTCAATATATTTCAAAAAGTATTACAGCTATGAAAATAAACAATACCTGATAAGAAAAACGGAAACATTTCAATTTTATTTTCGAAATAACGATCAAATGTTATCTATGTATTTCTTTCGTCATGTGTAATACACATCTATAAGTTACTTGAATTACCCCCAGTGATACCAGAGCATATCATTGTCTTTGTTCTCAAAAACACTAATAATAGGGTTACGGTGATCATTCAACGAATTTGGCAATGCTGGTACAGCGTTTAAATGTAACCTCAGAAGAAGAAGTCGAAAATCGTAAAGTCTGAAAACCTTGGGGCCACTGAAAAAAGGGCTAACTCGTCAACACCACATTGGCCAATCCAGCGTATTTTGATAAAATACGACTCGTCTTTTTTTTTCTCACTTGTCGCGAAAATAAATTTGCGCTGCATCTGATAGCTCAAATGGAAAAGCAAAAGAGTGAAAATAAGAAATTAAGCATCTGCCCCCCGAATTAGCATTGGAGAATGTGTTTATATATTTAAAATTATATAATCTCAAAAACTTATTATTATTTTTGTAATTACCCTGTATCTTCTGGTGGTTTGAAAATCATGAAATCTGCATCTTATGACTGAATAACTCAATTATGGCAAGATTAACCTGATCCCAAACATATGGTGAAATATTATGGACAAATTGCTTCTGCTTTTATTTATTGATACCATGTTATTTTCATTAGAATACAGATCTTTACGGCATATCAGATGCCGTCTTTCAGCAACTATTGCAACATTGTGAGCGCGGGTATCACATATTTCTCCACTCTCCGGAAAATATTATGTTCTCATTTGATGGAAAATATACTTTTCCATTAGTGGAAATAATATAATCATTTCTCAATAAGTCATAGCTATTACCATTAATATTATTATTGAAAATTCTTTTGAATAAAAACTCTTCCAGTGCAAAGATATAAAGATTTTTTTTAAAATTTATGCAGGCAGGAAAAATATGATCACGACTGCAGACGGTGCCAATCAATCAACAAACCACATGAAACATAATTCTAATCCGCTAATCACAGCATTCATTCATTCGCAGATAATTTAAACTAACTATCAAAGCCAACAAATAACCCTTCTTCAAAAAAGAACACTCAACTCATAACTAGCAGAAGAAGGATCCTTTCAGTCCCCGAGACGATGTTCCAAAGAAAAGTTTTTCGCGGTTCTGGCTGTGTAGCGTGAATGGCGTCACTTCGGAACACGATATTGACAAGAATTCACACCGTCTGACATTTCTTTTTTCCCGCGCTCAGACTTCTCTTACAACATTCTTTCTTTTTTTGATTAGGGAGGGTTGGCAACAGTCCAGCTTAATGATGGGCAAAAACGGCGCGCATTAGCGGCCGTCTATAATAATAGCATGATGGAGTCAACTTACTGAAGAGTGCTACTGGGGAACAGTTGTCATGGTTTGGTTAAGGCGGATGACTGGCTTGAAAGGCTATAAATTACGACTTAATGGGATTGTGCGTGTGCGTGCAATTGAATACTTGGGCGTGCGGAGTATCTGTTTACTTATTTTTGGAAATAAAGATAAATGGGTGAGAATGAAACCAGAAATGAATGCCAAGTCTGATTCAATTTAAGAAATGAATAAATGGATCGCATCATTAAAATGAATCACTCAGTTTCTAAGGGTTAATAATATGAACAAAGTAATTAATAATGATAATGTTTTAAATTATTGCGGAAGTCGTTTTATAATTAAGATGTCAATGGTGTCATAAGAAAATAGTGAAGAAAGATTTAGTTTTGAAGACAGAAGTATGAAGAATCAAGGTCATGACTGTTTCTAATGTCAATAAATGTGAAAAAATTTTTTATCAGTTCAATTACGAAAATTAATAAATGTATCGCATCATTAAGATAGATCACTCAGTTTCAAAGGACTAATAATGTGTAAAAATTAATTAATAATGATAATTAGTATGATAATTAATAATTAATATGTGCGGAATATTTATATACTTATTTTTTTGGAAATAATGATAAATGGATGTGAATTAAAGCAGAAATGAATGCGAAGACTGATTCATTTTAAGAAATGAATAAATGTATATCATCATTAAAATGGATCCGTCAGTTTCAAAGGATTAATAATATGAAAGAAGTAATTAATAATGATTATGTTTAATTGGATGTGAATTATTACGGAACTCGTTTAATAATTAAGATGTCACATGTATCAGCAAAAAATTGTGGAGATTTGGTTTTGAAGGTCAAGGTCATGCCTGCTTCTAATGTTTCTAAATATATAATACATGTTATCAATCCAGATTAGAAAATGAACAAATGATTTGAATCCTTAGAAGAGATCACTCAGTTTCAAAGGATTAATAATAAGAAAAAAGACATTAATAATAAGAAAAAAGACATTAATAATTATAATGTTTTAATTGAAAGCGAATTGAGGGTGCAGTAGTTTTGGGTTTTGAAGACAAAAGAATAAGGTCAAGGTCATGTCTTCTTTTAATACCTCTAAATAAGAAATAAATTTAATCCATTTTCGATGCGGCTGTTTAAATCTTCGACTAATTTTGGTGAATCAAATTCTTGTATCGAATTAACCTATTTTTAACTAAACCCAAGTAATTTATACTATTTGATGCAAATCTAAAAACCAAAGTAATTAATATTATCTGATACAAACTAAAAACCAAAATAATTAATATTATTCCATACAAAGTTATTATTTGATCCAAAAAAGTGGGTTTCGTTAATAGATTTCATATAGATTCTTACCCGAATCAAAATGTCTACATTTCCCAAAATAGAATGAGTCATCTACTTAGTAAAAAAAATATTTAACTGTAAATGAATTAATGTTTTATTTCTTATCTCTTCAATTTCTGTGATATAACTAATATTTTTACTTAAAAAAGGGCTGTAGATCTGATATGCTGAATTTTTTTAAGTCATTGTCCATCACGGAAATATCCTTTGCTAGGGGCCCATTCATGACAAACAACTTTTCTCTACCACATTAGTCGATATAAATAAAAAGATAAAATATATGAGAATATAAAATACAATTCAATCTAGTTATTTGGAAGTTGCTGTAAATCAAGAAACACTTCTTAATTATCACTGCTTAACAATACAGACGAAGTTGGCAGATGCACTTTGCTTTCATGTTCTGCAACCCATCTTGGGAAAGGGCTCTTAATTTACGAAAAATTCATCTGACAGATGCGCTGGCCTTGGAAAGGACCGCTGAAGCTAATATACGAAAGAGGCACGACAATTTTCTTTTCTAAGTCTGTTGGGGAAATTTAAATCAATCAAAAGTTATGACAGTATCACACGTACATCAGATCTTTTAATTGTCGGTGTTTCAGCGACGAAGAGAAAAGTCTATTTATAGGCCTTCAAAATGTTTGTCGACTTTTAATGAAGAAATAGACAATGTAAAAAATATATTGGCCGATAAATCGATCTGAAAATATTTACGTTAATAGAAATTAATTAAACGCAAGTAGGTACTACGCTCTCTTACAACTAGGAGGATACAGAACATGCACTATCGAGCGACTTTATTCGAGTTCAAGCATAACTGCAACAATTTGTAACAGCAAATATTGCTTATGAAATCCTACTTTAAAGAAAACAACTATCAACTTCATTGTTCGTGTATAAACAACAGGTAAGTGTATAAATTTGCTTTTCTGATTAAAAAATAAATAAAAAGCTATGAAAATTTTATGCATAATATGGACTTGTTTATGGTGCTGTTTGAGAACTAATCACGATTTTTTCGTCGCGTTCAAGTAATACGGAAACGTGTTATACAAGAGTCAATTGTATAAGTAGCATCTCAATTTTCAAATCTGATCCAAAACCAATAGACACCCAGAACACACACCATCATATCCTCTCCTTTACATCTTAAGAAGAATGAGCAGTTTATAGCAGATATGGAAAAGTAATGTTAATGTAAGCTCCATTAATATCGGTGGTAGGGCCCCTGAAGGGTCGGGTACTCCATAAATTCATCATCCGTAAATCTTATCCAAAGTTTGGAACAAACAAACCGACAACTGACTAAATTAAATGAAGTTTCTCAGTTTTCATCATAATAATAAACAGAACAGTTGTAGCTGATGTAATAACGAAATACTATTATTGACCAAGAAAATTGCTATCTCACGGTTTTTCTCCCTAAATCTCCGGTAATTTAAGTTTGAAATCCGTTTAGTATAGTTTTACTTTACTGATTTCCTAGAACAACTGTTAGTCGTTCCAATTTCTCATCATATAAGCAGCTGATTTTTGTTCATGTCGTTTCAGAGGATTTCAAAGGAATTTGATATATTTCATTGTTGTTACTATGGCGATACGAAAGTTTAAAAAAATTACTCACCTTAAACTGTACTTTCACGCACTTCCACCGAATGTTTCTGTATAAACTGACCAAGTTAGGACGTTCAAAAAACGTCCAGTCATTAAAAATTCAAGATATGTGCTCCTTTTCATTTGCCTGCAAAAGAGGTAATGAAAAGTGTTAAATAATGGAACTCTTAAAATAATTTATTATTTTCAGATATAAAATAGAATACACCGTAGAAATAATAGATATGAAATCATTCTAGAAATTCTAGATAACAACGGCAGTGAGCAGTAATATACGAAAATGGAATTATGTATCTATTCATATAAAGATTTTAAAAAAATAGAGTTTCTCCTGTGTTACATCTATGAATCCATAATTTTTCGTAGACTCTCGAATTCCTGGTCACATTCAGTTACAACTGAATACGATATATGCAGCTGGAAGAAATCATTTTTAATATAGAAATTACAGTAAACTCTCCCTACAACGATATCCGATGCGGCGATAAATCCCTTTACAACAATACAATGTTGTGGTCCCTATGAATTTGCATAAAACATAATGTTAATCTCCCCTCAATATAATGATGTTCTGCGCAGCAATAAACCCCTGTACAACAATGTTTTTTTTTAAATCTCAACACCATTTTTTTCCTCTGCAACAATATTTCTGTTTCAAAATACCTGGAAGAGAAAAATCAAACCAACTGCACTTCAATTTTGAAGCCTCTCGATATGGGTATAATCAAGTGCATCAAGGAATATTATAGAAGGCGGTTGGTGGACTCGATCCTCATAAAAATCGAAAATAAAGTAGAAGAGCCTTTTAAAGCCGTAATAAAGCGTGTGACAGTATTGCTGGGAAGTTACGGAAAAATAATTCGTAATTGTTGGAAAAAAGTGAACTTTTGTTTCATGGAGGATAAGCAAACTGATAATGACGAAAATTCCAAAAATGGCGATGTTTCAGATGCTTAAGAATGTGTTTTGAGCCTTCAAAAGTCTTTAATTTAGCTTGAAGAAAAAAGTGGCAAAATGTCTGGAATTAACGTGGAGGAATATTTAACAGCGGATGATGATCGTATGATTTTTGCAGGAGTAACTGAAGAAGATATTCTGTCCTAAATCACAGACGAAATGGAAAATGATGAGGATGATACAGATCCATCGCAATCTTTATTGACATTCCAAGAAGCTCTTGGAGCTCCATTACGGTATTTTTTCCAAGTTTTTTATTCACAAATGATGATTATTTTCGTGCATTTGACTCTATGCAAACCTTGTTAGTTGACTTATCAGTTAAAAAATGAATAAGGAAACAAAAGAATTGGATTTTGTCGATAAATAAGGTCGATCAGGTACCTGAACTATTTCATTGTATAGGTGAATTTTCCAATTTTTGTATGCTTTAAAAATCATTAACACTTTGGTGATGGTTTTTTTTGCAAAATGTATATTGTATTGTGTCCACATTAAAACAACCAAAATTTAAGTTTTTTATATCGTAATTATATCGCCCCTCGATACAACAATACAGCTCTCTATAACAATATCTTTATTTGGTCCCCAAAGTATTTTTGTAACGAGGTATTACTGTATTTTTAACTTAGCGTATTGGGTTGCGGTTTCAGACATTACGGATAATTTAATACGTAACGATTAATTTGTACTAACAATTAGTCACGATCCTTTACAAGTAATGTTCGAAATAACAGTTTCATTATGACTTGCTGCTGAATTCCCGAAGAAATATTCATTTCATCTATTTTTCAGGATAGATTCGGTTGTAAGAAAAATTCAATGCGATCAAAGCGTCTGAATTTTAAAATATTTTCCATCCGAATTTAGAACATTATTTTTCAGAGAAGGAATAATTTTTACGCTCTTGAAACGAAATAAAGATTATCTAACATTCTGTTTTCTGAAATTCGCTTTAGGTCGGTTTCGAATACAACCACTAGGCACAAGATTTCACGAAATCAGAAAAATGATAGAAAAGGAAGCATTTATATTTTCACGGAAGAAAGCATCAATTCAGTCTTTGTTTTCAAGGATGGACTTGCATAAACTTAAACTTTCTGCCCATATAAACTTAATCCTTGCTTATTAAAGCCTCTTTAATCAATAGATCTTCACATGATTGGCGTAACTAAACACATTTTGGTTATATTATCATTCCATTTTGCCATTAAGCTGATTCTGAACTTCAATCCGGGACGTTCTAGAACTTGCATAAGTCAGCCGTTACCATGTCTGGAGGAGGGGAGAATTCGACAAAAGTCAATAAATCAAAAAATTAAATAAATCAGAATCAATTAAATATTTCATCTTTCTAAAAACTTTAATAAAAGCAGATAGTTAGATAAGATCCATTATCTAACTATCTGCTTTTATTAAAGTTTATCTTATCATTAAGCTGGTTTCCAGTATAACTAAACATACCAGATTATCTGAACTTCAATACGGACGTTCCAGAATCTGGGTAAGTCAGCCGTTACCATGGCTGGAGGAGGGGAGAATTCGACAAAAGTCAATAAATAAAAAAAATAAATAAATCAGAATCAATTAAATAATTCATTTTTTAAAAAACTTTAATAAAAGCAGATAGTTAGATAAGATCCATTTTGTCATTAAGCTGGTTTCCAGAATAACTAAAGATACCAGATTATCTGAACTTCAATCCGGGACGTTCTAGAATCTGGGTGAGTCAGCCGTTACCATGGCTGGAGGAGGGAACAAAAGTCAATAAATAAAAAAATTAAATAAATCAGAATCAATTAAATAATTCATTTTTAAAAAACTTTAATAAAAGCAGATAGTTAGATAAGAAGATTCGAAATTTAGACTCTCCTGATTGATAAGAACGCTTGACTATTTTAGGAGAACAAACTCTATTTTCTTTCTGGAACTGAATTAGAGTGACCATATTCTATGCCTAGTAAAAGTTGAGAATTAGGTTACTTTTTTATCTCGCTTTATTTAAAGTTATATCTAATTAATCGTTTGTTAACATAAGACCGTTACTTATAAAATCCGTGGCAATCCAAGACAAATAGTTGAAAATCGAGACATCCCGGATTCGTCGGGACTGTCCCAGCTAACACGGGACATCCGCTCACCGTAATATAACTTAATAGCAAATCTGACAGAAAGCGACTCATAAAACTTTCTCAATGGCTCATACTCAAATAAACTGTTTTGTCTAATTATCAAAGTTCAAATCTAAGCAAAAGACTTTTTCGTAGCCAGATAGTTCTGGCCAGTCCAGTTATTTTTCTTCAGATTTCCAAATATAGTTTCACAAAAAAATGAGATGGACATTAAAAGTCATTCAAAATAATCAAGCACTCAATCAAGAGATGGACGAAAGTGTCCGAATATCGCTGAATCCTCATTAATTTTCGGTTAATTAAGAAATCCTGTCCCCAGCTCGCCGCTAAAACACCAAGGGCATTCATCCAACAAATCATTCCTCAGCGTAGATTCTCAAGTGGTTACAGATTTATAAGATTAAGGGAGTCCGTATCTTGCGCCAATCGCAGAGAGGCTCATTCACAAGCCAGATTTAAGGACATCATGTGAAACATGTCTGCCCCAAAATCAGGAAGTGGTATTATTTATTGATACGGACATCGTTTGTGACTCCAAGGTTGGGCTTCGCAGATTAACATGCTGAAATAGCGGGGTAAACAGTGAATTTTCTTATCGTTTTGTATCGCTTTATGATCAAATAAACCTATCGCCTTGAGATAATGGATGAGGTCGAGAGATTTATTTTTGGTTCAAGTTTTCATTAGCGTCAGGAGATAAGGTCTTCCAATATCTTTGGGAGGATTTGCTTCGTGCTGTTGAGAATTATCCATACAGAAATTAGGTGTCGTCTTCGTCATCCGAATACGATTAAAAATTATAAAGTCCCTCCCTAAATAGCTCAAGCACAATTTTCCAATCCAAACTGATCAGGAGCGATCTACGCTCTAGGAACGGGGATGCGACGTGACGTAGTAGTAGTAGCAGTAGTGAAGACCAAAATTTTAAAAGTTCAATAATTGCGAACTGATTTTTGAAGACAGAATTATGAAGATAGAATTTTTAAACTAAACCATACAAAAATAAAACAAGAAGACACATGAAGTAATTACAGGCAGAAGAAAACAAATTTTAAAAGTTCAATATTTGAGAACTGATTTTTGAAGACAGAATTATGAAGATAGAATTTTTAAACTAAACCATACAAAAATGAAACAAGAAGACACATGAAGTAATTACAGGCAGAAGAAGACAAAATTTTAAAAGTTCAATAATTGAGAACTGATTTTTGAAGACAGAATTCTGAAGATAGAATTTTTAAACTAAACCATAAAAAAATAAAACAAGAAGACACATAAAGTTATTACAGGCAAAAAAAGACCAACATTTTAAAAGTTCAATGATTGCAAATAGCTTTTTCAGACATATATATGAAACTTTTGTAAATAGAGCATAAATTCCTACTATTTCAAATAAATGAATTCAATAAAATTCTTTTAATTTATTTCACTTTCTCAAATTTAAATATGCTAACGTTTTACCCCGTCGATCATGAAAGTAGGCTCGGATATTTTGGCTATAGTTTAGCGCATATTTTGATCCATAGTTGAAAAAGGTTTCTTATGTATTATTCCGTCTGCCGTAAAAGTGGACTTGAATAGTTTCGAGATAATCTTTGACGATCTCCACAAAGGCTCATGGACAACAGGATAATACATGAGTACGAAATAATAGGTGAACTTCAGGTTTTTGGGCTTGAGCATGATCTCTCATAACGTAATCAGAATGAAAAATATTAATTATTTAAATAGATTTTCAGATTCAAACAGAACATGCTAAGTATTGACGAGTTTTCTGTTTTGGTTATTTCCGGTAAAGTAGAATTTCCTCTATACTCACCGACTTCCGGTGTTAATGCTGTGTCAATGCAAATCTGCAAAATTTCAGCAATCTGTTACACGATGTTAATTAATGTTTAAAGCAGGGTTTTATAATGCTATTGTTTAAGGATACTTTGAAAATATTAAATTTCATGCTCCTATTTCTGTAGCTCTTAATGTTTACTTAAAATAAGAGCCTAATTTTGTGAGAAGGCAGTCATAATTGTTGGTTATCGTTCATTTTTGGCGACTACTAAGGCTTGTTTGGCGGTTAAATTTTTAACCATACGATTTAGATAATCACTGGCGATAAAATTTTTAACCAAACGATTTAGCTAACTACAATCCTTCCATTTAGAGTTTAGCCGCTTTAAGAGCTTTTATTTAACCTGTGGCGTAGTGAGAACTGTATCAAGTTATAGCCCGATCTACTTCTTCGAACCCGATCTTCGAACTTCTATTGTAATTTGCATTTTTAGTTGTTCTGTTTTTGTTTTAGTTCTGTTCTACGATATGGCAACAGTCTTTTGTCATTGATATATATATTGTTGTTCTTGTGAAATAAATTGCCTTAATCCTTTCTTGTAGTTTCTTTTATTGCGTTATCTTTTATTTTAGCAAAGCGTTAGAGTTTAGCGTTTTGTAATATGTTTATGGTCGGAGGATATACTACTAATTGGAGTCGGGAAACTTCTACATTCATCCGCGGCCATAAACCTATTAAAATAAAAAGAATTATACTAACTCAAAGAACACAGAATTCAATGCTTGGTGTACTAAACAAAGAAACTGATTCGAACTTGAGACTTGATACAGTATCCAAATAAATTTGGCTTTTGCTTAAATCGGAGCGCGACCGGAAAAGGTTCTGTGAATTTGAAATAAACAAACCAGAAAACTCGTCTATAATCCCAACCAAATTTGTATGACAAGTTCAAAAAATATGATTATTTCAATATACGAAGCATAAAAATCATTTTCTCACTAATCTATACGCATGTTCGTGCCATCTTTTATTAAAAGATCGCTTTTGAGCATACCACATGTCACCTGAAAAAAATATATCAAAAGATTTAAAAGAAGCGTCCAATTTCTATACAGAATTTATTTTTCCTTCTATTAAATTTAAGTTTCATTTTAACTATTCGAAGTTTTCTGATATTTCTCATAGAAATAAGAAAAGAAATAATATGAAAGAAGAACGTGTGCGTGTGCACGCAATTTTTGAGGAACTTAAGAACAACCTCAAGGTCATTTTCGCGTATCTTGTCTTCATTCGTTCAACCTTCCTTTTGTTCAGTTTCGACCCGAAATACCCAATAAACTTACTCGAATGTGAAAATTTGCAAAAGATTCAAGCCCAAGGGAAATTTTTCTTAAATTATTTCGTGGCAGGCAATTCTACAAATCGGTGGAAATTCAGAAGGATTGATATTCTTCATATTAAAGAAGGCATTTTCGGTCTCTTAAAAGTACCCGCAGGAGAATTATTTGCAGAAATCTCTTCACAGTTAATGGAAAAGTTCTTTTTTTTTCATTAAACTTGTTAAGGCTGTCGTGGAACGTGCGTCTGGAAGAACGAAAGCAAAATGTTTCAGATGGAAATGGATATTTTGCAATTGAGTTTGCGAAATACTTTACAGTTAGTACGACATATAAATTTATGGAAAGAGTAAAAGAATCTTTTACAAATTTGCAGAGGAAATTGAACAGTACTTTTGACGCTTACAGAACTCGGCATGGTAGAAAGCGTTTTGTAATTTTATTTTTATAAACGTGGTTTGACAAAACCATTTAACTCAATGTCTGCACAGGAATTTTCTTTTATGTTTTGTATAAAATCAATGTAAACTAGACAGAATTAGTTAAAACATGAGTATGGAAACATATAACTTTGGAATTTGTAAAATGAATATACAAAATAGAAATCACCAGATGTCATTTTCGTTATTTAAAATTATAAGGAATATAAAAAATAAATTGACATTTTTTTAAATTTTACAAAAACTTATTTTTAGAATTAACACTGTTATGAATATGTATGTAACTGTTATAAATGGATAACTGTTATTTAATTAGTTGGAATTAGTTTTATTGGAATTCGCTTCATACAACAAAATAATTACCTACAATTCTGAAATCATATTTTAGTTTATTACTCATTTCAATAGTCTTACTTTATTAATTTTCCTGTTTGAAAATTTTTTTTCTTAGATACAAGATTAAGTTCTTTACTAGAAAAATGAAGATTAATTTCTTAATAAAATCTAAGTTACTTCTAAATATTGTTTCACGTGAAAGACTGCATAGATGGAGAGAAAAAACCTAATTTTATATACTATGAATCAAAAATTCGCTTTTTAAAATAGTTAAGAATCTGGTTTTTTTCCTCTAATGTATTGTAGAAATCTGTCTGTCTTACTGTCTTCAAACGCAATCTTCAGCATAATGAAAAGTGATGAATCTTGTAAAGACATATTTATTCGCAGAATGAAAAAAAGAAGCAAAAAGTTAAACAAATATTTACAATTACAGATAAACAAGCAGAAGCCAAAAAATTTACTTTGGAACATCATTCACCCTGATAGTTCAGCTCAGGATTGTCAAAACACAACTTGATAACGACTGCAATGGATTGCTTACGCGAGAAGAAAACAAGTGAAAACAGAACTCAAAACAAACATGGAGTAAACAGGAAACATACGAGAAAAAAGTCCAAAATTAATAGCCTGAAATATACCAAACGATTTACGGCAAATTGACGTTGATGAATCTTGTGCTTGCATTAGAAAATCGATAGAACTAATTTCATCGATATTTTATACGTATTATTACATTTTTAACTCCTTAGCTGTATTTGGAATGAAACCAGATTTTGAAAAAAGCTATGAATTTGCTTTTCTTCAGAACGAATTACCTTCATTTTTTTACCTTATTTTCAACTCGGTTGTTGTCATAGAAATGTATAAATTCTATAAGCGAATATGCTTTTTGTACAATTTCAGCTAACAGGAAATTGCTTTCAATCGGACTGTCTTCTAAGCTTTGATGCGAACGAAGCGAGTAAATTTTCCTCGGTAAACGTTAAATTTTTATTAAACATTTGCTTTAAAAATCCTATTTCCTTTATTTTATTATCCTTTTAACTGTTTTCTTTATTATTTACCTTTTTCTTCCTTAATGTTTTTACCTTTTTAAACTTTTTGTCCTTTTACATATTTAATATGAATGTATAAGTTTTTAAAACGAAAATTTTCATATAATTTCAACGTTAGGAATAATTACTTTTGATCGAGCTTTCATTTAGTTTATTCATCTTAATTTTTTCTCGAAGGAAAAAAAATGAAAAAGTATGCCATTATTTATTTGATAGATGAAACATTTTCTCTTCAAGTTTCAAACTTGGAACTATTCAATTTTAGAAAATTATCAGTAATTAGCTATGACGTTGAATCAATATCTAATAAACAACGTATTTATTTAAGGATGTATTTCATTTGAAAATATTTCTTTTCTGTATCTTATCAAGCTTTAAGTACTTCTTGTTAAAGTTTTTAAAAAAAGCAATTGGGATTTTCTGTCGGTCATTTCGATATTTCTTTCAGTATTACGCCCGGGTTAGGCATGATGATTTGTTCATAAAATCCAAGAAATTTCCTGAATATAAGAAAACAACTTTTGAAACTAATTACTGAAGTTGACAGAAATATCAGTATTGAAAACAAAAGTTAATCAAATAAGAAACTAAATTTTCACAGCGTCATCATTTTTTATCATTACATAAATATAATTGTTTGATAATTTTTGTCATGAAATACTTTTAAATGCTGAGATTTTTAATCTTTTTATCAAGATATTATTTTCAGCCTGGCACTACTATATCTTTGACACGTGATGTAAAACCGTTCAAAACACTCTACAGGACAAACTTTAGCAAATTTGGCACATACCTCGTTATAGCACATACTTCATGTTCGATGCTGACTGAGAAAAAAGTTTTCAACTTTCAATTAGATTTTTAATTAATTAAAAATTAATCTAAATTTTTTAACCTTTTTCTTAAATAAACTTGGAGCACAAATTAGCTTTTCAGTGAAACCAATTTTACTTTTTCTCTTTATGCAATTTTTTTTCTTTAGTTTAAATAAACTATTCAGAATTATTATGCAACGGCTGATGTAACAGATTTTTTACCATTCGTACGCTATTGAAATGCTGAGTAGTCTAATTAATCGTGGAGCCGACTTTCACAGTGTAACTTTCAATTAAAATATTAGCAAATTTAGATTTCAAAAAAATCTAATTTTCAAGACTTGTACTTACGATTTTATGCATTTCCAAACTTGATTCAAAAACGATGGCGAAGTAATATTATAAAAACGCAAACGATAAAAATAAATAAGACTTTTTAACATGATAACATTATTATTCTACGATGTTTCAGAAAAGAGATTCGAATTTTCTTTGTTTTTTAAATCAAAAATATAGTTTTTTTATAAAAAGAAATATTTTTAAGCAAAATAAGGACCTCATGAATCGAATTCTTCGTACAAACAGTTCCTAACAATAAATGTTACAAAACTTCTGAGCTCCTAACTCATGTTTTAATGCATTCAGACGATAATTACAAGCAGTTAATGCTTAACACGGACATCGAGGATAGATAACAGGTTCTGATAGAGACGGTGACGCTAGTAAATTCTGTAATTCAAATTTGTATAATCAAGGACAAAACGCAGCAAGAATCTTCAAAGATAATAATGCAATTATCACATTTTGAGGCATGTGAATTTTTTACTTACTTGAAATCAAAATCTTTTTTTAAAGAAACTTTTTGACCATTACAGTTAACACAAAAATCAATACCTCCATAACTCAGGAAGGCAACTTGAAAATTTAATAGCTTCTTTCTAAAGAGTACTTTTTATACAGATTTAGTTTTTAATCGCTAGAAACGTTCGAGAAAATTACACTCATTAGCACAATTAACATTAATGAGTTGATAAAAAATGTCCTCTGAGTTGCGCATTAGCAACTCATTAACACAGTCTTAATACCTCATTTAGCTAGATTAGAAAAAAAGGAGAAAGACAAAGAAATCAGCTAGAAAACCAGAATTTTCACATTTGTCTATCTCTTACAATTTTTTTAATTATTTTATTTTTATTTTTGAATGGTAGATACTATGCATTACTATAATACAATGAAAAATGTCTTCACAATGAATTTTTTTTTAACTTCGATATTTTTGCCATCAATAAATTTTAATCATTTTCATTTTGAAGGATGTAAGTTAACGATATTCCCACGATATTTTTATAAGCGATATACGAAATATGAGATCTTACATGGAATACGTTACCAAAAACAAGGTTAAATCTAAGTAACGGTACCATTAAAACATCAATGACAAATTCCTTATTCAGATTTTCGATTCGTTTGCTTCAAATATTGAAAACTGAGGCTTTGGAAGATCCAGGAGGAAGAAATTAGCTTAGAGGATAGAAATTGTTGAAATCTGCTCAAAATTAGTCAACTTTTCTCAAATATGTCTTGACATGATGATTCATACCGATTACCTGAAGACCACAGTGGCCTGGTAGCAATATCCCGACATTAATATTAGAAGGTTGCGTTTCCTAAATCTGATTCAAGTAGAGTTCCATTGTGTCTGGGGGCCTGGAGCACGTTAAACCCATGGCATTGGAATATACTCCTGCTGGTGCGGTCCGAAGATTTGGATAAGAGGTGTCGGCTCAAGTGTCGTTCATGGTTCAAAATTATGAAGTGAGACAAAATATAGCCCTCACGTAAGATTCAAAATGGGCCTTTTAACTAATCTTAACTCATGGTGACAACTCGTGAATTCTTTCTCTGATGTTATTTTAAAACATCGTGAATACCAGGGTTGTACCGAAAGTAATGCAAAAGTTGGTATAACCTTTTTATTAACTGATGTAAGTCGTTAGAATTCTGTATGTTTGTTGAGTACCTATTCCAATATAAACCATTAAAGTTAACCAATGGGTTCCACATAGAAGCAACGGGCATCATTGAGTTTTTGAAGAATGAAGGCTACGTGCACTCCAACATGACACCCAGAATCTACGGGTAGAAAAACAGATATCTATAAGGCCACATAAATGTATCACGAGTGCATGAATATATAAATATGTCATTCAGATTTCGCATCGAAATTTAATATTAATTTATAAGAATAAATTCAGAATTAAATACAATTTTTCAAGTTAGGAACTTCACGCATTCACAGAAAATTTGTTGAAATGATATTTGAACTTTCTCACAATCATTATCAATTTCTTCAACACATGGATGGCAGAAGAATGCTTGAAAAAATTCTGGACAATAATCCTACAAAATATTTTCTAAAATTAAATTTTATTTAATGTTCTATCCACCTAAGAATCATCATTTCTCAAATTGTCACCAACATGCAACAAAGCAATACTGACAGTATGCGATTGAATCAGTATGCATCTAACGCGTTCAGATAAAAGACATAAATATTAACTCAGTTCAAAAACCCTTCTAAGCTGGTTTCTGAGATAAAGTTGATGAAATATTTTGATCACGTGCAAAATAAGATTCCTTTTGCCATTTTTTTTCACAAACTGCTTCTTTTTCAGAGTATAAAAGAAGTGTATAATTGTTTATATAATATATACCAGCTGATGACATTTGTCCCTTACCATAAACTTCTTTTATAGCGTTCTTTTAAAAATAAAACTCTTATAAATCGTTTGCGATTAACTGCTTCATTCTGTACCAAAGACTTTTTCATTTCTTTAATTTAAAAATAAAACCCTTACAAATTGTGTGTGATTATTTTGTTTGGACTTTTCTCATTACATGCCATTAAAATTAAAACTTTCTCACTTGTCGACTGAGATGAATTTTCTTATCCATTATTACAGGCATTTCTAATTACGTTCTGTTATAAAAAGAAATCTTAGAAATCTTGGAATTCATTGAAATTAATTTATCTTTTGTTTCTGTAAACATCCATAAAATTCAGATTTGTTGTTACTTTTTATATCTCTCAAAATATAAAGGATTTAGAATTGTTGTAAAAATAATTAAATTTGGCGTATATTTTTCATTAACTGAACTCTTCTTCGATTTCTTAGGTTTACGATGCTTGTTTTTAGCAAACTAATTCAATTAATTCGAATGCTGCTTATCCGAAAGAACGATTAATCGGAACTTTAATTTGGAAATATTAAAGGAAACGACGATGAAACGAAATTCTATTTGAAAATAAATTACTGTTATTTTTAAATCACAAACAATCCTTATATATATATATATAAATAATACATTTCATTATTTTTTTTTACTAAATCATTTAGCCGAAACTTAATAAAATTCGCCTGCCGTAATATAGATGTTAAACCAACATTTCATAAGCGTCGTGTCAGTTGATACTGCTTATTGCATATTTAGAAGTATTCAAAGAATTTGACTCGATCCAAGTTAATCATTAGACTCTGGAGTTTTAATTGGCTTTTCAAACAATTTTAATTCCATTAAATTCTTAATATTTATTAAATATAACGTTACGATTATCAAACGGCTTTCGTTGTAATAGGATATTTTAAATTTTTTGACGTTTTATTTACTCATTTTACTAATATCAGATAGAATTACAATTAAGATTTCTTTAATTTTCTGCTATCCCAATGTAAGCTGAAAATGCTTTCTGTTCAAAATTTTTAGTAACAAATGGAAGTATTTCAATCGAAACCCTGAAGTCAAAAACTTAAAACCGTAAAAAATCCACCATTTTCTGCGGTGATGTTGCTTTCAATTTAATGTTTTCAAATGTGTAAACATTGAAAAATAAGTTATAAAACTAGTTTTTGAAAAGATAATCCTATTGTTTTCATAACAATTCAATAAAAGTGGATCCACATAATTTTCAAATTAAACTATATATTGTCTTCAAAACTGTCTATAAATAAAAAATATTCAGTTATCATTATTTTTTTTAAATTAAATTTTCTGATATATGATGTAGAAACATCTAATAACCTGTCACTTCTATATAAAAATATAATACACAAGGCCTACAACTCAGGTGTTCTATAGATAATTTATAAGATGTATCGTATTAAGCATCCATTATAAATTCGTATTACAATGCATTCATTAAAAAGAACGTGGAAAACGATTTCAAAACGTTGTTGAAATACAAAGTTTTTCTTTCATCCAAATTCAAAACACATCATGGAAAACTAAAAGCATAGACTGTTCTGGATTAGGAAAATAAATTAGGTTATCATAAGTCTGTGTCATCAAAGTAATTATAAAGAAAGGCTCAGTGTAACATTTTTCTAACAGATAACCAACACTAATTCAGAATGTTAGATTTATTTCTAAACCACTGGCAATAATAAATACTGGACATTTAAGGAGCGAGTTACCAATAGAATAACTAGCGCTGAACACACACTCTTATTTCTACTTCATCAATAATTTCGTTGCATATATTTAAAAAAAGTGTTTAATTTGTTATATGTCTGATATTTTTAACATTTAAACAATAAATTAACAGAATTATCATATAAACGAATATCACGATTCATACAGTGGCACAGGTTGATTGATTAGGTTAGCGTCAAGCGTTTCGGAGTCACGTGGGGTTACTCGGAGACGGATGTCGGGCTCGGGATGAATGTGTGATCAACTGACGAAGATGACACCTGAGTCTGTCCTTCCAGACCACAAAAAAATGGGATGTTCTATCTCGACAGATTTATTGCACACCAAGTGCGATTGCATAGCAGATCTTTAGTAGAGCCTGGCCTTGAACCGGCGACTTTACCTATACATTTTACGAACCTTCTAAATATTTTACGAACGTTCTAAATGCTTTACTAACTTTCGAAATATTTTACGAACGTTCTAAATACTGTATTAACTTTCTAAATGTTCTAAATATTTTACGAACCTTCTAAATATTTTACGANNCCTCTAATTATTTTACGAACCTTCTACGTTTCAGATAAATTTAACGTTATGGCTATGGCAGCGTACGAACGTGAGCAGCAGAGAAGAAAAGAATACAGAAAAGCAGGAAAAATGGTGATAAATTCAAAGTTCCTTTTTCTTATTAAAAATCGCATTTATGTGTTTGTTAGTTATTTGTACCTAAAAATATTCTTATACTTTGACCAAATTTTATTTTTGTACAAATAGCCAATAAAATACGGAGTAAGTGTCTAATAATTTGGGGTCAAAATGACCCCACGCGTGTGCTAATATTCCAATAATGGTGTGCTGAAGGTTTAAACATCAGAAAAAGCGTCTTTTGGCAAATTTAAAGATCCCTATCCTAATATGTTCAAATTATTCTAAAAAAAAGGCATTAATCGCATTAAAATAAATCCACCGTACAATGTCCTTCAAATATTTTATTACTTCAGTGCACCTTTGTTTGAACGCCTACTCTTAACAAAAAAAAACCCTCCACATATTTTATTTAATACCCACATTCATAAAAACCACTTGAATCCAAAAACCCAAACGAAATACACACACATATATATTTTAATAACGATTATCTTTACGATGCTGCGAAACCTTCACATCCAATCACAGCAAAACCATCAGATAGGAGAAAAAAGGTGAAAAAATAAAAGAGCCGGAGCGATGAATCTAGAGATAAAAATGGCCGACATGTTCGAAATTTACGATCCATCCTTGTAACCACTTAGCTCCAGTTATGGTCATAATCCTTTGCGCTCGCGCTCATCCTCAAGTTAGATCACGAATCTGTGTTGTCTCGGAATCTTGGACTGTGGTGTATTTGCGACCCTAAGCGGTATTTTCGTTCCAAAACACGTTTCGTTTTCGACCCCGTGGAACAATGACTTTGAAAATTTGGTGGTTAATGCGCCATTTATGGATGTTTTCACTTTTTTGGTTACCCATGGCTCGTGTGGAAATGTAAAAAATAAACGGGCTCCAGTCAGATAACAGGCTCCCATGAAACAGAAAGTGCATACAACTTTAAATGCCTAAGGAGTGGGTATTTAAAAAAATATTTGGGCACTATTATTCTGGTTTTAAATACAGAGAAACCTTTTTATTACACCGTCCGTTTGTAAGGCACAATGGTTAATACGACGTTATTTTGTATGGCGTAATGGTTAGTAGGTCGTTTCGTCTAGTTTCCGATTCGTTCTATTTACTTTAATATTAAAAAAAAACTTTATAATGTCGTAGGTATTGTTACAAAAGTCTTTCTGTGGGTGTATGGTGTAAACAGTCCAACACGCAGGATAATGGGGAATGAAGATTTATTCACAAATATGCAGGAAAACACGTAGCACAAGTACAGGAAACAATAGTTCTTGCAGAGATTACCAATGTAAACAGACAACAATTCACAGGTAAGTTCAGCACTTTGATATTTAGCAACACAAACAGTCAGCAAATAACTAATAGCGACAATAATAGCACTTTCAATAGCGCTCAGCTCACCAGCTTCCTAGCTCGCACTGCAGACGAAACTCTAAAGTCGTGTCCAATGGATCAAGACTACCCTCTTTGACCCAAACGCGGTCCTTATATACTCTCTCCGACAGGCCGTGACGTCACCTGGAGTTTTCTCGTATATTCAAGCGTATTCCCTTTCCTAATAGAGATATCGAGAAAAGGATCGCATTTTCTGGAATCATCTATTTGTCGCCAAGTCGCCAAAAATGGTGGCAAGTTCGTCTCCAAGGTCAGGGGCCCGGAAAGTCCGACGCCCGTCACTCCATACTTACCCCTGTAAAACTCCCTCCCCAACTATAAGACTAGCGAGGCAGGAAAGCGACATTACATCTTTACACCAGTATTCAATAATGAATTACCTTAAACCATAAGATAAAAACATAAATATTGTAAATAAATCAATTTCTCAGTGCTTTCATCAGAAACCAAAATGAAACGTCACAAATGAATTTTTTTCAAAACTTGATAAATTTAATTTAAAGAGTTTTTAAAATCGCACTTTTATTAGTGTGCTAAACAGCAAAATTATTTTCCAATTTTAATTCTGAGATTGGTTATTTCTCCCGCTCTCTACCAGGTGGCACCACTGATAAAGAATCAAAATTCAATTTAATTACTGATTAAGTGACAATTAAGTTTTGAAAACATTAAAATAATGTATCGTGCCATCCAGAATATACAAGTGTACAAAATTTCAATCCTCTAGCACATTAGGAAGCGAGTGAGAATTCGATTACAAAATTCCATCTTTACAAACATGAAACACGACAAGTTAAATAAAAGGCATCATAAAAATATTTTCGAAACAAAATTAACATTTAACATTTACTTGAAAACTTACTTAAAAGGGTAGAAAAC
Source organism: Araneus ventricosus (assembly GCA_013235015.1). Lineage (NCBI taxonomy): Eukaryota > Metazoa > Arthropoda > Arachnida > Araneae > Araneidae > Araneus > Araneus ventricosus. Next base: position 670,641 of record BGPR01000181.1, read on the forward strand.
CAAGAAAAATATTGCAATAAAAGTACTTCTATCTGTTGCAAAAATATGATTAATACATCGTCATATATCCTATAATGAAAATTACATTTTGATATATGCTATGCCATAAAAGATCAAAAACATAGTCATTCGAGAATGATTATTACTATCATGGTGTTGTAATTATCAGTTCGTTTTCTTCAAATATTTAAAAATTCGGGGTCTTTGAAATATTGTAAACTGTATTAATATCGTCCGAAATTATAAGCATAATAGGATACCAAGGCGATCATATAATATTTTTAAGAAGCCCATCTATGCTACTATGATACACAGCTAAAATAAGTACTTTATCACATTTTCAACAAGATTCAATAGTACGTCGTTTGTGATTTCAATCCAGGTTTTGGAATGACGTACTAAAGACATTTCACGTTATTGGAAAAATAATGTGCAAAATAATGCGTTATTTTTTAGATTTTTAATATTTTTCCTCAAAAATTATGTTTTTGAAAATCATTTTTATAAGTTTAGCTATATTTATTTATTTAGTGTCCTTGCGGACAGCATCAGTTTATTGATACATTTTTTATTTATTTTGTTTATGTGCACAAAATAACAGCTCAATAGACGAATAAAAATCAAATTTTTTTTCGTATATAAATAGTTTATTTTTATTTTTGACTTTAATCCAATAATTTTAAATTATTAATTATTTCGAAAAATAGCTGTCTTTTAAAGGAGGGGGGGGGGCCAAATTTGAACTAAGGCATAATTTTATAATTTCTTTTTTCTTCCAAATTTCTACGATTAATCCTATCTTTTTGTTTTTAATTCAAATATTAAAAAGTTTTCCAGATGATACCTGAAATAAAGATAGAAATGTTCGGTCTTAAGTATAAATATAAGTATTTAATTATTTTGTAGTTATATTTAATACATCATTTCCACAGGGAAGATCCAAGCTGAACTTTCCCTATAATGCCAAACCCATTTCTTTTTATTTTAAAGGAAAAAAATTGCCTCTACTATTACACTGAATGAAAATTTAGGGCGAAGTAAAGTGAGCTTAGGGTTTCCCTGGCAGCGGGATAAATGGTTATCATTTGTTTAACAAGAATCTAACTGTCTGGGTACAGCACTAACATCCGTTACTCAATTGCTAGAGGAAGAATGCTTAGGTTCCAAGTTTTCTTTTGTATTTCCACGAGTTTTTTCATTTGTATCTAGCAACACAATGAATAAAGTGATGAGATGAATGAATATCGTTACAATCTACATTTCTTTTAAGGATTTAGCACTGAAAGACTCTTTTTACTTTCTCGTATACGAAGCATACAAAGAGAAAATATTGTAATCGTCAAAAAGTTCGAACTCGAGATTTTGGCGAATCTCCACGTTTTAGACCTTTCTGAGTCCGAAAAACACAATTTTGGAATTATGTGTGTCTGTGAACACGATAACTCGAAAACTATTAGAGATACAGGGATGAAATTTGGTATGGCAATCTTTACATATAATTTGTAGGTTTCTGTCAAATTTTGGACAAATCCGTCCACGGGAAGTCTGTCTGTCCACGTTCATGTGAACACTATAACTCAAAAACTGGAATAACTAGATGGATAAAGTTTGGTACACAGTTTTATCATCATGAATGTAGGTCCGTATCCAATTGTGGACCAAATCTGTCGAAGAGTGGACTGTCTGTCAGACTGTATAATCGTATACTTGTAAAAATTATATCTCCTAAACCCTTTGGCTGAGATAAATAAAAATAAGTATGACGGTTGCTAACATTAATTATAGATCTGTGCCCAAATTTCGTTTCAATCGGTTAAGAAAAGGCGTTCAAATTGCACAATTAATTTTTCTAATCCGATTCTCCATACGCATGAGTACTGTTAGCAATCTCTGTGCACGCGGAAGGATTACATCACTTTGTCCTTGAGCCGGCAAGAGTGGAAGTGTGTGATACATGAGTTTTAATCGGTACGCATCTCTTTGAATTGGATTCTTTACTAAATATTTTACAATCATTATAATCTACAATGAAAAACCTTCTGATAGTCATTGGATTCTGGGTTACAGTAGGTGGTAGTCATTGGTTACAGTGGTCATTGGATTCTGGGTATAATAATTACTTTTTTATTTTCCATTTTGATTTTCTTTCGTTAAATTTCAATTCTTTCAAAAAATAATAATTTTTTATTTCCCATATTCGCATCATTTTACGTAAGAATTTAATTTACTGTAATATATGTAAAAATTAAACTTTATATATTTTTTTATCTTTCAAAGTAATTTCAGTTTCCTAGAAATTTCTGTGGCATTTCCATTGAATAAATAACTTTAGTATAATGCGAAAAATTCAATCTCGTAATGCGATAAAATCTCATTTTCCAAAAATAGGAACTGATAGTTTTATAAACAACGCTGACTTCAAAATAACACACAGTAAAATTGAAATAAAAAAAACAGAATAGTGAATATTTTTCAAGTAATTATATTGTTTACATTTGCTGTTATTTCCAGTCTTTCTCCAAAAATTAAGTGAAAGGAAAAAATCAGATGGAAGGTAAGAATATCTACCTGCCAAACGATCTTTTAAAAAATCATCATCGTTAGAAAAACTTATTTTTTTCCCAATGTTTATTCATAGTTCGAGAAATCATTATAAAAGTCAGTTTCCAGTCCTTTATGGATGGATGACCTTCATAAGTTCTTTTTCAACGTAATATGAAATTTAAGATCCATTTTCCAAATTTCGATTCCCAAATTATGCCCGAGTTTTCCGCATCAAATTTTCGTTCCCTCTTCGAACAAAGAAGAATGCAAACTTTGAAAGAATCTGGCGTTGGCAGTCAAAATTCAATGCATAATAATGAGCGACTTTTATCAGAACAATATGTATTTAAATTAAGGGTTGAGTTTCCAAATAAAGGGCAATGGCAGATATAAATTTGTATATACCGACAAATAGCCCCCTATTTCAATCACAAATTTCCGATGACAAAAATGTACTTACAGCTTTTTGAAATTTTGAAATTTTTAATTAATTCTTTTGTGCTATTTTCTGGTTAATTTCTAAAATATTATTGGTCCACGGAGGCCTAGTAGTAACGTTTCAGCTTCTATTCCGTAGAGCTCCAGGTTCGAGATCCGATACAACCGAAGATCCGCCGTGTATGGGAATCGAATCATACGTAGTGGCCAAGTGCCCTCCAGCTGCTGTGGTGCGGAAGTTTGGAGAGGGGGTGCCAAGTCAGGTGTCATTCATCTGACTTTAGTTCAAAATGAGGGTTGTTCAAAGTCCATCCCAAAATAGCCCTCATGTTACTTCAAAACGGGATGTTAATATAACTAAAAATCTCAAATCAAATCTTATTTAGTCAAATGAAGGGACACAAAGTCAATAAAAACATCTTTCTAAAACTCACAAAATATGGACACGTAAATAAACTCAATAAACACAGATTTTTAAAAAAGCACTTTTATTGATGTTCTAAAAAGAAGAATTTTTATTACAATTATTTTCTACTTTAAAATCTTTAATTTATAATTCATTATTATAAACCTTGCGGATTCTTGAAAACAATTTCTTTATCAAATTCATCACCAGATGGCGACACGAGTTTGAAATCAAAATTTAATTAAATGAAAAGAATTACCGACAGTAAAGTTCTTAAAATATTAAATTAGTATATTGTCATCGAGAATATGTATGCATACAAAATTTCAAAGCTCTAGCAAGTCACAAAGTGAGTGAAAAATCGATTACAAAATTCCGTTGTTACAAACATGAAACATGTCAAGATAAATTAAAGTGTATAAGGAACGCTATATTCGTTGTAAAAAAAGTTCATGCTTAAAAAAATGATTTGTTAATAAATCTGCATGGTGGGTTAGTTCAACTTAGTAGCAAATAAAAATCATTCAGTAATAGATTTTAATTATAAAAGTTAAAAGTTTTGATAAAAAATCTTTCGCATACAAAAAAATATTTATTCACTTTTGTAAACGTAATTGCTCTTAGTCTGTCATTATTTTCAAAAGTAAATTTTATGAATACTTGAAACTTCATGATTTATAATCTTCTGCAATGACATTTCAAAATCTTTTTTACATTCAAATTGATAAAGTTATGAAAACCATCAAATATTTTTTCATTTTTTTCCACTCTTCCAATTCTTTATAATAATGCTGATCAAAAATATTACATAAAAACTGTTTGTGCCTCAAATATTAATTATCCGTTTTTCAATGACACATTTCTTGTAAATAGAATGCATTTTAAATCTAAATCACAAGAGAGAAAATTATTGAATGTTTTATGATCATTTAAGAAATAGATTATTTCTTATCTATTAATTCGTTTTAATTATTTCGACATTATTCATTCACTAACTACTTGAATACTATTCATAATGACAGCAATCGCCATGGCATGATTATAAACATATTTCATATTCATAACAAACAATATTTTAATCACTTTCAAATCTTATAAATCATATTTGTTCGTTCTTTAATTATACGATATCAAATCCGAAGATTCCTGTTACTAAATACATTCAATAAAATGAATAAGTCATAATGATATTAAATCTAATGAAATCATAATTGATGCATTTATTCCTGATATTTCTCTATTATTATCGATATAATATTGGAAGACAATAATACATTTCTCAATTTAATTGCACTAATTATCTTCAAACACATTTTCAACGATATTCGGTCTTCAGGTTGCCTTAAAGACTATCCATTAAAATAACGATTAAAAACATTATTCTATTTAATTACAGAATATATTTCATGTTTGACTCTATTTCGTTTCTTTTCTTCAACGCCTTTAAATTTTTTTAAATTTCTTTTTGCATTCCTCAGTAAAGGTAATGACTATAAACCTTTTCCAACGATCTGTTCTCTAAGTAATTAAATTCGCTTCCTGTTCCTTACCTTGTCATGACTATCGCAAATTATTCGTCTAGTTAAAGAAGAAAACGTCTAAACTGGCATCCTAATCTAATTATTTCAACAAGCAGTGACACAATTTGAGACGAGATCATTTGAAAGTCAAGAACCCTGCATCCACTTTGAGTGTAATTTCCTGTTGTCTTTTACCTTTTATAACTCATCTTCTTAAAAATGACAAAATGCTATGGTTTGATAGCTTGCCGCAAGTAATAAAACACGTATTTCTTAGATATTTAAAATGTTAATAATAAAAATGAAATCTAATGACACAAACAATAATTTCACTTCGTAAGCCAAAATTACTAAATATGTGGAGTAACTAAGAAATTATTGTTCAAAACAATTAACTTACTTGTTCAGTGTCTAGTGCAGCTCAAACAATGAATTGTGCTAAAGAGCACAAATATATTTTTTTTTTTTCGATTTTTTCGCAATGTTTACAAACACGCGCCCTCACCAGTTTCACGGCGATGGGACACCAAATCAATTTATTAACAGCCAACGCCATCTGTTTTTGAGGAAATGTACTAAAATTGCATAAAAAGTACCTGTGTTGTGACATAGGTTTGAAATGGACTTAGGCGCTTGTTTTGGATTTTGCGAGCACTGAAACGGTTTGTCAAAACAAAACTGTCTCACCATGCTATAAATGATTAAAAGATGAATAAAAATCAGCGGTTTGTAATTAAAAATTGGAATAAAGACAAAAAAAAAATATCTTTCATAATCCCTCACGAATGAAAAGCTACTACACTGCGCGATATAGATAGTACATCTCGAATGAAATATGAAAGCGTTGCAGGTAAATCATAAAGTAGAAAAGTACATGTGATATTGAAAAGTGATAGATGCTTATAGTACAAACTTTTGTGAACTTGACATTTGAAGCAACAACATGTAGTACGCTTAATGTGACCATGCGTCCCGTTTTGAACAGGACCTTCCGGTTTTAGGTAGCCTGTCCCGTTTCCAGAAAGAGAGAAACTCATGACAACAATTTCAAAAAAGGCGCGAAAAATAACAGAAAAAATCCGACGGTTATGTCTGGTAACGCGGCGATGATGGAGCATGCGCTATAATTGTCACGCATACTCAAGTCGGTCAGAGACCTATTAGCTCACAAGTATTTCTAACTACATTACACCTCAAAAAATGGCAATGAAACACTGGGATTGTTTCAACCAAAACTCACAGGGTGGAATTGTTCAAACACTTCCACAACTCATCATTTGAATCTTGCGAACTTTCTTAGAATTATTGATTATATTTTATCTGCCAGGCACTTTCTTCTTCTGAATAAGTTGTGGACCGAGCGAAAACATAAGGCTGAAAGTCAGAATTCTTAAAGCAACGTTAATGATCAAAGTAAATTTTAAGAAATATCGTGAAGAATTTCATTCCTTTTTTTAAAATCAGATGTTCTTCAGAAAAATACAAGATCACATAAATAACTTATTTTCGCGTATTCTTTTCATTAATAAATAAAAACTGAAGGAATATCTGTTTTCTTGGATACACATACTTTTATCTAAAAAATTAATCGACATCCCGCTTTGAGGGAAAAAAATAAATGGTCATGTTAAATATGCATCTTGACAAAGTATATGATGGTCACCTTTGCTGATCAGTAGAGAGGTGTATTTCCAGCTTATCCACTATGGAGTAGCATTTTAAGAGAAATTCCCAGTAATTTGTCACTTTACAATTCTCCAGCTGTATTAAGTTTTAATTCATTTGGATTAGCAAGACTCCGTGATACAAACGAAACGGGACAAACGTGATACGTATAAAAGCATTCATTCAGCCTTTAATTGATTTTCCAGTTCGTCACATTAATTTAAATGGATTCCTAAAGTGTTACAAGCTCACTTTCAAAATTAAATGCCGAAGATTATTACTGCAAATGCCTTTTACAAATTAATTCCCCACACTACAAACAATCCCGTTACAAATTGCTATTAAGGACCTATTATTATCTACGATAGCGGAATATGCTAATTTTCGAAGTAAGGTTTTAACTTCAGTTATTTTTAAGTTTAAAGTATTGTATAACATAATTACAAAAGCGCCGAGTTGCCAGTTTTCGGTAATTTCGTTAAAATAGAAGTTCGCAATGTGAGATGATGGTAAGAAGTTTTAAACTGGTACAGGAATTTCAAGTACATAGATTACCAAATTCTTGGTGTTGAATGAAAGAGATGTTTCCGCGTGAAAGTCTATATCAGAATTAATCAGACTTTATACCAAAGTAATTGCTAGAATAGTTATAGGGTAACCCAAACGCACATCAAATGCGCTGTAATTATGCATACGGCACTTCAGGAAATTCAATAGTTTGCAATTCCTTAGAACAGAATGGATACTTCGTAACTGTACATCAAAAGTTAATTAAACTGCAACTAAGTTAATTTCATCCAGTCGCTCTTTTAACTGAGACAGCAGTTTAAAAATAGTTATCTTTCTCTTTTCGGTTCGAAAGTCTCTTTCACTTCGGAATACAATTTACAATAGCTGCAATCAATTACTAACAATGAGCTATACTGTAAGTCTTGTAAACTGCTTGTAATTTTTGAAACACAGTTTCGTCTAAAAGATTTGCAGAATTCCAACGCGCGAATGAATGCTAAAACTTTTTATTTCAACATCTGGAGTAAGTATGCTTTATTAACAACAATCTAAAACAGATCATTTCACGTAATGCGTACGTGGTACGAGAATAGTTACGAATTAAAGCGTGCAACGGCGAAATAACATTATCAAAGCCTTAAAGGAAAATCTAACTCAGTTTCTTCATCTTTTGATGCACTCTGGCTAAAGGAAATTGCTATGAACCAAATCAACTCATCTGATTTGATGTTTTTAATTTATGTATCATGATTTTTTCCCTGTTTAGCTCGACGTCTGATTAGCATCTAAATCTTTCATAGTAAAATTTGATCTAATGGCGAATCTATGATTATTTGACTTGATTTGCCTCACTATCTTTCCGTAGTGAAGGTTCACAAGTTCGACTTGGAAAGTTCCCTAAAAATTTTAATTGAGATCAGACAATGAATACGACATATGTGCGAATCTATGATTATTTGACTTGATTTGGCTGACTATCGTTCCGTAGTGAAGGTTCACAAGTTCTACAGGGAGTTCCCTAAAATTTAAATTGTGATCAGACAATGAATGCGATATATGTGTGAACATTCCACCATTCGAAATTCTTCACCATATCAACATACGGATGGGTTAACCATTAAAAGCCTGAATATTTAAAAATTGATTTAAAAATGTTTTTTGACTTGAATTTCTTGTATAAAAGTGGGAAAAATACTTTAAAAAATCTTATTTTGTTTTGAATATGGTTTGAGGCTAAAAAAAAGTTTGTTACCTATCGACAACACTGGGCTTTAGTTGAGAAAAAAAAATCCTTGAAAAAATTCTATAATATTTACAGATGAATTTTAAGAACTAATAATAAGGATAAGGAATTTTTCTTCAAAATATGGTATTCTCAAGCCTACAAACCGTGCAAAAAAGATGTTGCCGCAAGTGAAAAGCATCAATTTATTTTTATTTTTCACCAGATTTGTATGCTGTCAATTGATTTAATAACCTTTTCAGTATGTATCCTATTGGCAACAACAAGTATTAGGGCTTCAATATTAATCTCAGCATTTTAGAAGGCAAAATTGGGTATGCCGCTTAAAGACAACAAGGGGCTTTTAAGAGCTAAACCTATGAACGCTATCATGAGCATGAGGCAAAAAAATACACGGCAGATCGTCTGAAAAATATCATCGCAAATCGCTTGTCCTTCGATTCTGAAATCGACTCTACTCATGAGTCACTTTTAGGTAGATTCCTTATGGTAAGGTGACCAACTTTTAACCTCCAACAGAAGGAGGACAGAAATAAATTGAAGCTAAAGAATATCATAAATAAAAGAAAGAATTAATTCATTGCAACAAATAAAACAGAATACACAATAATATGATAAATGCATAATAAAAAAACATTTGTAACATTATTTATTGTACACTTTTCGAGGAAGAACATAACTTACAAAATGGGGACGGTTGGTCACCTTACTTATAGGAATACTACCTATTCTAATGGTTCTCATGACACGACTTCGGAAACATTTCTGCGCGTCTTCACCGATCATGGTCACTACACGGCGAGTGGTATGTTAGAGAGAGTAAAAATCTCAGCCGAGTTCGTAGATGGGGTCATCTACGTCAAAAGGTGTGCAGATTGTGGTGGTGGTTGGTTGAAATTTTCATTTCTCCTTGCGACTGAAGGTGGGAAGATCATTCAAATTGGTCGAATAATCGCTTCATCATAAAGAGCAACTTTTATGTTGAAAAATCTTCGAAGGCTGCAATTTTTTAGAAGTTATGGCTTAAAAGTGTCTTTTTATCCTAAGCATGTGTTGTACAAGTTTGAAAACTCAATAAATCGTCGCTTCACAAGCAACACCACCTATCTCAATTTTTTGAAATTTCAAAAGAGGAAGATTCAACTGAAGTTTTCGCAACCAATAACGAATAGATGTAATTTTTTTTCACGTCTGGAGCGAACATGCGATCTGATGTTCATAGCAGATGTTAAAATAATTCAGAAATATTCGTTTTTGGTTGTAAAAAATTCATTTGAATCTTCCTCTTTGAAATTTCAAAAAATTGAGATAGGTGGTGTTGCTTGTGAAGCGACGAATTGCAGTCTGGGAGGCTGGGTGCCCGCGGTGTCTCTGGAGTTTGAGGCTTGATTCTCATTCCCGATAAGAATATGGTTGATAGAGCTCCCGTCCCATCAAAGGGACTATCTCCGGTAAGAACAATCCTGCAGAAGACATGACTTTGCAGTAGTTTGACGTGAACTGCGGCGTTCATAGCAAAGTGTGCAGCGATCAGAGAAGTGTCGTAGTCATAGCGGAGAAGTGCAGGTATAAGAGAGTTCTTTAGATGCTGGGTGCTTATAAAGCTTGCTGGCGGACCAATCAGGGCGAGGCTGGAGCACAGTGGGGGGAGCCGGGAGGCTGCCGTTTTTCATACTATTTTTAAACTGCTGTTTCAGTTAAAAGAGCGACTGAATGAAATTAACTTAGTTGCAATTTAATTAACTTTTGATGCACAGTTACGAAGTATCCATTCTGTTCTAAGGAATTGCAAACTATTGAATTTCCTGAAGTGCCGTATGTATAATTACAGCGCATTTGATGTGCGTTTGGGTTACCCTATAACTATTCTAGCAATTACTTTGGTATAAAGTCTAATTAATCCTGATATAGACTTTCACGCGCAAACATCTCTTTCATTCAACACCTAGAATTTGGTAATCTATGTACTTGAAATTCCTGTACCAGTTTAAAACTTCCTACCATCATCTCACATTTGGAATTCTATTTTAACGAAATTACCCAAAACTGGCAACTCAGCGCTTTTGTAATTATGTTATACAATACTTTAAACTTAAAAATAACTGAAGTTAAAACCTTACTTCGAAAATTAGCATATTCCGCTATCGTAGATAATAATAGGTCCTTAATAGCAATTTGTAACGGGATTGTTTGTAGTGTGGGGAATTAATTTGTAAAAGGCATTTGCAGTAATAATCTTCGGCATTTAATTCGTTGGAGTAAACCAAGTAGTAGTTTTTATGGTTAATTTACACAAAGTTGGAGGAGTAAATTGTCTATTTCCAAGTCATTTTTGGCTAATTAATTTTATCTTTTCGTTTATTTCAATTAAATTGGGGAATCTGTTGAGTGCGTCGTTAATGATTTTTAAGGCATCAATGTTCCTCTTGAAGTCGGGGAAATCTTCGGTTTTAGCTTGCGGAACGGGTTAGTTTCGGTAGGTGTTATAGTTTTTTCGGGTTTGCTAAGGTTAATTCTCATTCCCCGGCGGTCCGTGTTGGTTTTATACTATAACAGGTAGGTCGGCCGTCATTGAATATGTGACCTTATTGGACAGCTGTAATGCATTCTCGTCCTCCTCCTTTCATCCTCGTAGCCCCAAACCTCATGAAATTAGGGGTTGAAATGGCGGATGGAGTTGAATTTTTCTTTTCATTCTATCTCCAGACAAAAGGAATCTACCTATGCCTTCCGGCTTCAGACTGTAATATTTTTATTTCATCTATCCAGATTGCTTTCTCCAATTTTTTCATTCCTAATTCGCTTAAAAGGATACTTTGAATAGTCCTTATATCTTTCTCGCAAGGATTGGGTGCTGCTGATGTCAGGAAAAAAGCAGTCATTTGCTTTGACATAGAAATGTCTTCAAGCTTCCTCTTATATTTTTTTTTTAAATTCTAAGCTTAAAGGAACGAACATGCAACACAAACAACAATTTTATTCTGAATATCGCTAAGAGCTTAATAGTTTTTATTGGTTAGCAAAAGAAATATTTTAATTGTCATTATTTTCGAGTTTATAGAATATCATTTAAGTTAATTCAGAAGCAGCATGTAATTATTAGCAGTAAGCAATTATCTTAAATGCATGTAAAGGCATCAAGCATTATCTTAAATGCACAAATCAAAAATATGAAAGAAATTTAAAACCGTTTCGCAGCCTTCACATACAGCTTTTGAAAATGGATGCCAAGAAAATATTTTTCTCACTTTTAATGCTTTTGTTCATTTTCTTTTTTTACTTTTTCATTTTTAATCTCGGCAGATATTGCTCAATTAATTTATTTGATGCCTTTCTATTAACTCTGAAAAAGTGACTAAATATGTGCATTTTCCCCTTTTAATTTCTATAGTGCAGAAAATGAACGAGGTTTATAACAATCACATGTAACAAATAACAGCCCTTCTAACAAGTATAAAATATTTAATAAAATAGACTTATAATTGAAAAAAATGGCAGGAGGCTGTCTATTTCAAACAGCCGCTGATGTTAAAGGCGTAGGACTGCTTTACTCGTGTGACACATTTCCGATTTTCCATTTTTTTAAACTTCTGTTGTTACCCTTTATCTCTAAAATAAGTAGATAGTCTTTAACATATGTAGTTATCGACATATAGAGGATATCCAACACAACGTTTTTTGTGGCGTTTTGGCGTGTGAATCAAATTCCTTCCTGAGACCCCAATGGGAGGAACGTAGTCCTACGTTAAAAAAATATTTATCACTCTTTTGTACAACTATACATTCATTTCATGAAAGAATTTTTTTGTCAGAGAGCAACTGACTGCTGCATTTAATTTAACTTTTTTAAAACTTGTTTTCTGTAAAAACTGAGGATAATTTGGTTCTTATGCAAAACCTAAAGCTCAAGACAGTACTTTATTGGAAACGACAAATTATCTTCGAGAAGAAAGAGAAGCACTTCAAGCAAATTTACTTCCTTCCTTTCAATCTAAAAAGCTTTTAGATTATTAAATTAGCAGATTTACAGCGACGTTTTATTGTCTTTCTAATTGCTGTTCCATAAATCTCACTTAATTAAAGGTTTCCCATTCCTCCTACACGTTTTTAATTAATGAAGTTATTTCTCTCGGAATATCTTCAAATCCTAAATCCCTGATCTTCAGAACAATTAAAAGTAACATTAAATATTTTAAAATTTAATTTGTGAGCCAAATATTGGTATAAAAATTCAGAATATATATTTAATTTATCCCCATAATTTAATGGTATTAATTAATGCTTCAAACAGAAACCTTTTACAACTTGCGATAAGACCCATAGCAAAGTATTTAATAATATTTGATTAACTACAATCATTTCCTTAAAAAGAAGTTTGAAAAGAAAGGTCTTCAATAAGGCATGTTTAACATTTGAAACATTTATTTTTCTCAGCAAATTCTAACGGTCTGCTTAAGATTTAAAAGCAAAATCCGTGCTAACCATTCCTTTGCTCTTCCGGATTGTTAAGTATTCCGGATTTCGATACAGTGATATTTGAATATGAGAACTTTTAATACAAATTTATCAAGTAGCTATTGATGTTTTTATCTGTTAAATAAGTGAAAACAGAAATGACCCTTCTGGTCTTTCCCCCAGTAGCACACATATATTGTATAATATGAAATAATGTCGTATAATATTCGCAATATTGTATAATACCTTATAATATTGTATAATACCTTATAATATTGTATAATACCTTGTAATATTGTATAATACCTTATAACACTGTATAATACCTTGTAATATTGTATAATAACTTGTAATATTGTATAATACCTTATAATATTGTATAATATCGGATAATATAGTACTCCACGTTGTGCTACTTGGGTCGTATGTCGTTTTCTGTCTTTTTGCTACGGTTTTCGTAGACCGTCGTTTATCTTTGTTGAAACATTGTGGACGATTGCCTATTCGGCAAAATAATTCAGAAACACCAGTTTCTAGACTAGATGTTTAATTTACAAAACATTTTACGCGTATTTACAGGAATTTTGAGACAATAAGTGGTTGAAGACTGCCTGGATGGCCAAAAGCATTATTCTAGTGCAGAGATTCCCAACTTGTGGTACGCGTACCCCTGGGTGTACGCGAAGGACTAGTTGAGGGTACGCGAAATAAAAGTTGGTAATGGTGGAAACAAGAAAATATGAGGAATTAAAAAAGTTATAAAATTTTGTTCTCCCAGGTTAATAACTAATTTAATAACTATGCCATTCGAATGGTTGATTATTAAGGAGTGTAATTTTTAGCTATCCTTATAAGTTAATGCGAAATTATTACATTACTGCTTTCATTTGTCTTGGCGTTGAATTAATACTATTGTAAAAGTGCGATAAAATGTAAAATCAAAAATAAGTCCTGCAAATGTTATTAATTCGAGTCATTAGACTCTTAAGCTAAGTTAAGCCCTTAACATCATTGATAAACACGTTTTTGAATTGGCGGGTGGTTGGTGGGGGGAGATATGACAGAGGGGTTACGCGAAAATATAAAGATTGATCAAGGGGTACGCAAGGAAATAAAGCTTGGACACCCCTGTTCTAGTAATGTCGTGTTGACAAAACAGAGAGACGCGTCATTGCGTCTTTCTCTTGCCTCTGATCCCCTCATTCTGGTATCTCCGGCCACCGTGGTCCATCTTGACCTCACACCACGGTGTTGCATTTAACTGGACATCGCTCGTTTTGTGAATTGCTTTAGAGTTGATCCTTACGAAATACACAGAAATATATTAAGATTTTATAATTTTACGCATTTTAACAGTAATTAAAGTTTCCCAGTTAACGCAGGAACACTGATCTAAAGAAGTTACTTCAAAATAATATTTATTTATTTCTCTGGAAAACAATTATCTTTACCTGTATAATCGATATATAACAAAACGAAGAAACATAATAAGCGGAGAATCAAGCTAATATTGCAAAGAAATGATCAAACAATAAAGCTTCTCCCCTAATAAAATAAGATTTTTATAAGAGGCCAAAAAACAGAAAAAATAGAAGAGGGCTAATTTCTGAATTTCCCAGTAATTAAGAAAATTGCTTAATTCTGAAGCGACAACACCTTCTTCCCAATTTATTAATCATTGTGGCACTAACCCAGTTCCCGAATACTTCCCAGATGTAACGATAAATATTTATTAAAGTCATTTCACAAGAAGCTCTTTTGACTTAAGAATTCGTTCAACGATTATAGGTTTTCACTGCCAAACTGCGGTTATAAGATGGGATTAAAAACTATTTTTAATTAAGGTAAATTATTTAATTCATTAAGGTAAATTTTAACAAATGCTGCGAAAAAAGAATAAATTCCAAGGTGTGCTACAGTTTTGCAGTCTCAATGGACTAGCCACTACTGCCCTACGTGTAAATAATAATAATAAAAAATTCTAGACTTTTCCATTTATTTTTGGGTCTGTAAATAAAATTAATCAAGTTTCCAAGCGCATCTAAGAGCCGCGGTGGCCTAATGGTAAGTTCTCGGCTTCGTTATAAAAGGTTTTAGGTTCGAAACCCGATTCCACTAAAGATTCGTTGTTTATGTGGACCTGTGCACGCTATTTTCGATGTC
>BGPR01000181.1:712648-770137 GCA_013235015.1 Araneus ventricosus
TTATTAACCCAACTTTCAGATATAAAACGTGAAATTACTCAGTGAAATAAAATCAGATGATAAATTGTTATAACAAAAATTTTAATCACTAAAACAAAAATTTTGATTTGAAAAACAAAGAATCTCTGTTTTACAAATGCTAATAAGCTTAATTAACTGATTATTTTGAAATCTGAAAATAGTATTGTATTAGTTTAACAGTCACTATAGTAGGATATAAATATGAATACTAACTTATGTTCTTTTTTAAAAATATCGAATGTACATACAGTTGTGCACAAAATCATGGTCATTACAGATACATACCAAATAATGCGCTTATATCTAAGTGATTCACAAAATCTCATCTAGGTGAAAAAAGGTGATTCACAAAATCTCATCTAGGTGAGAAAAGATGATTCACAAAATCTCATCTAGGTGAAAAAAGGTGATTCACAAAATCTTCTCAAAATCTCATTTAGGTGAATTTTTAATACCTCAAAGACATACTAAAAATTCCCCTAAATTCAGCGTTTATCTGAATTTAAGAGGAATTTGAAGTCATTGTTAAACGGAAATAATATTTCAAATAAAGATCACGAATATCAAATAATAATTGAATGATTTTATATAATTTAATTATTTTTTCTGCCAATCCAAATTAACAGAATGACAGTTGGTAATTTGAATTTTCTCATTATTATTCTCAATTCATAATATAATGCGATTCAAAGTACTGAGGAGACCGTTATATTTTTTTACTGAATATACCTGATTTCACACCAAAAATGCAAAAAAACTATTTTTTTACTTCTACGCCAAACAGACTTCTCATTTCCGTAATTAAGCTCACACCACTTGAAGAAAGTGAAATTAATCACACAGTCAGTGATTTCTACGAATCTCTGTTTTTTTATGATTTTTCTTTCCATTTTAATCCAAACTTTCTCTGAATTTCTGCTTTAATACTCTTCTCTCAAGGTAAATTTGAAGAGAGAAAAAATAATATGCAAGAAAAGTTGAACTTCTTGAGTTTAATCAATTATTTAGCGACGTCTTATTCTTCCCGTCTAAAGAAACCGCTTTAAAAATGAGAAAGCGTGGTTATAGTTGGAGAAAAGAGGTTTTAAGGTTGGATTGTTTTTTATAAGCCATAGCGTTCTTAAAATTGCTTTTAGTACTTTCCCTACTAGAGTTTTGTCTGAAGGATTAAAAATGTATACTCAAACGTTTTGTTGTCTGAAAATTATCTTCAGCAATTTTATTTACTTTGCCAGCGTTTATTTACTTAAACTTTAAAAAGATATTACGTGTAATAATATAAGAAAAGTTTCAAGAACTTACGGATATTAAAAAGATATTATTTTTCAAAGCGAAGGGCTTACCGTCGCTTAACAAGCAACACCAACTATCTCAATTTCTTGAAATTTCAAAGAGGAAGATTCAAATTAATTTTTCGCAACCAATATTTCTGAATATTTTTTTCACATCTGGTAGGAATAAGCGGTTTCAACATGTTAAAAAAATTTAGAATTCCTTACGTCGCAATGAAGGCCTAGCAACGCTGACACATGGTTCTCGGTACCGTTCAAATTGAACAGGTTTTTCAACATGTTAAAAAAAATTTAAATTCCTTCCGTCACGATGAAGACCTAGCAACGCTGACGCATGGTTCTCGGTACCGTTCAAATTTTACCGGTGTTTCAACATGTTAACAAAATTTAAAATTCGTTCCGTCACAATGAAGGTCTAGCAACGCTGACACATGGTTCTCGGTACCGTTCGAATTGAACAGGTGTTCCGACAGATCCCATATTATGAATGGATAGTAAAACTATGGACTTCATGTATATCTAGAGGAAGAAATCCATGGGAGTGAGGTCGGGGATCTCGGTGGACATGCGACTGATCCTCCTCCGCCAATCCAGTGATGACAATATGCTGCTGCTGCCGATCACATGTCATTGAAAGCAAATATATGTCGGCGTTCAGTATATGAGTACCGCGGCTCGCGAATTTCCACTCGCTACGCCATAGACCTAATACAAAGCCATACACCTTTCTGGGTAGGTTGGGTTGGGGTGGGTGTGAAGAAAAAAATAGACCGGACGCGTATTCCCAATTCCATACTACGGAACTTATCCAATATCCTTATGCAGAGGCTTCGCCTTAAATATTCCAGTCTGCCTGCGAACACCGCCCTCTGGCGGGCGCAGGTTCCGTTTTTGGACATAATGTTCAGTGAAAAACTGATCATGGTCAGACAAGGAAGCACGGCAAATTTGGTAAGCGGTTTTTGTTTGGACACTCTGCATGTAAAACTACTTATTTAGAAATAACTGTATGAAAGTTAAATTCTTTTCAAAATTTAGTAGCTTCTATAGCGCATGCATGATGGCAAGTAATGTTTAACTGTATGAAAGTTAAATTCTTTTCAAAATTTAGTAGCTTCTATTGCGCATGCATGATGGTAAGAAATTTTTGAATATATTTAGGCAAATTAGTTAACGTATAAACTGAAATAATTCTTTTGAGAAATTAAAATATTGATGAGGTCATTCCATTTTATAAACATTTGGAGACATTGGGGGAGTTATTGATTAAATGCCTAAAGATTATCAATTCAAACGGATAGATATTCTAATATTTCTGACATTCTCGTATTTCATAGGTCAATTAATTTAAGATGAAACACATTAGAATGACTTGCAAAAATTATTTTGTTTAGAACATAGTTGAACTGACAAAGCATTGTAAATATTCCTATAAGGCTCCATTTTAAATTAAAAAGGTAAGCAGCAATGAAAATAATCAGAAAATGAATATTGCAATGAATGCAAATGAATATTAAAATAAATAATTTGTTATTTAGTTCTACATAAAATGATGCGAATCATATTTTTTCTGGTTAGCTAATCAGAATTTTCAGTCATATTACTTCATTCAATACTGTACCCAATTCCATAAATTTGAAATGATTCGCAAAATTGACATTTTCCAAAAGATAGGCCACGAAAAGCTCGAATTAAAAGTTGTTAATCTAATGCATGTACACATTCGAAATTATGAAAAATAACAATAATAAAAAATATATTTCATGCTGCTGAAGCAAATACATTATTAAATGCTCTTCGTCCTGTAACAATCAATGCTTTAGCCTTACTAAAAATAATTTTAATTAAATTTGCGTTTCAGTGAGAAAATCATAATTTTAAATAAAAAAAAATTATGAGCTTACCATCCGTCCAAACTTGAATACAATTTCATAATTTATGCTATAAATGCAGAGAATTTAACGCTTCATAGAGGTCTACTTAATTACAACTAACAAGAAAACATTATATCAACTTACTTTCAAAGCCCACCTGCTCACAATTCATCACGCTCAATTAATAAAACCGCCATTAAAAATTAGTCACTGCAAGCATAGATGAGCAAAGTTCAACAGTTGCTAAATATTTTAGCCATTTGATACTCTTCCTGTACACCGTTGATTAGAATAAAATAGGTTGCTGGCTAGAGTTTTGTCCCTAAGGGATATTGAAACAAGAACTATTTTGCATCCCGAAAGCTCCAACGTGAGGCGAATTGGAGATGACAAAGGCTGACATATTTTTTTTACCGTGGCATAAAGAGTATTCACGCCACATCTCGGTGATAATAATTTGCATCTCAGTTTTTGTTGTTTGCATTATCCATTTGCAGGATTTTCCTTCTTGCAAAGAATGGTATTCCCAAAACGGACAGGGTTTTAAATGTAGCAAAATATTTATTTAGTTACTTAAATAAAGATCGGCAATATGATTATTAAAATATCAAAGTCGCATTAAATTGAATTGAAATGGAAATATTTGCTATGCGAACATAAACATCCCATCTAAATTCAAGTTCGGAAGACATTTGCAAGCTTTTAATTAATTTCAAATGAGTTCATTTATAGTATTTCATAGACAAACATGCTGGTGAAGTATTTGTACAATACTTTTTAATTTATTGAATGGGTGGATTTTCAAAAATTACAAAGGTGTCAAATTAAGCAGATTATAAGAGTAAAAAATGCACATCATAAAGAAGAATGCTTCATTTGAATTCTGAAAGCTCTAACATGTGACGAACTGGAGATGACAAAGGCTGACATATTTTTTTACGACGGGATAAACAGTATTCTCGCTCTATCTCAGTGATAATAATTTACATCTCAGTTTCTTGTTTGCATTATCTATTTACTACAATTTTCCTTCTTGCAAAGAATGGTATTCCCAAAACGGACAAGGTTTTAAATGTAGCAGAATATTTATTTAGTTACTTAAATAAAGATCGGTAATAGGATTATTGAAATATCAAAGTCGGGTTAAATTGAATTGAAATGGGATAGTAAAATGAAAATATTTGCTATGCGAACATAAACATCCCATCGATATTCAAGTTCGGAAGACATTGGTAAGCCTCTAATTAATTTCAAATTAGTTCATTTATAGTATTTCATATGCAAACATGTTGGTGAAGTATTTGCACAATACTTTTTAATTTATTGAATGGGTGTATTTTCAAAATTTAGAAAGGTGTCAAATTAAGCAGATTATAAAGGTAAGAAATGCAACATTATAAGGAAAAATGCATTATTTGGATCCTGAAAGTTCGAACATGAGACGAATTGAAGATTATAAAGGCTGACATTTTTTCTTTTACCATGGAATAAAGAGTATTCTCTCCACATCTCAGTGATAATAATTTGCATCGTAGTTTTTTTGTTTGCATTCTCCATTTGCTACCCCATTAGCACAAAGATATTGCACAATCTTGTCCGGTATTTAACAATATTCGCAATATGTATAATATTGTACAATATCGAACAGTATCGAACAAGATTGAACAGTATCGAACAATATTGAACAATATCGAATAATATGGTACAATATAGAACAATTTTGTACAATATCGAGCTACATCTTGTGCTACCTGGGTAGGATTTTCGTTGTTCCAAACAATGGTATTCCCAAAACGGGCAGGGTCTAAAATGTAGCAGAATATTTATTTGTTTATTTAACTAATATCGACAATAGGATTATTATGATATCAAATTTGGATAATATCTAATTTAAAAGGAATAGTAAAATATAGACACTTGTTACTAAATATTAAGGTTCCAGGGGACTTTTACGGGTCCGAATTCGGCGGCATACTGCGGCGAAAAGAAAAGTTATGAAGTTCGGAAAACATTCCCAGGAATTTAATTAAATTTAAATTGGCTCATTCATAGTATTTCATAGCCAAATATATAGCTGACGTATTTATACATTAATTTTTAATTTTTTTTAACGGATGGATTTCCAAAAATTACAAAAGTATCAGATTAAGCACATTTACGAATTAAAGATGACAAAGGTTAACAAACTTTTCTTACAGTGAGATTAAGAGTTTTATCGGCCCATTTGCTTCTATAATAATTTGCTTCTCTTAGTTTTTTTGTATTATCCAATTGCTAGGATTTTCGTCGTTTCAAAGAATGGTATTCCCAAAACGGACAAGGTTTTAAATGTAGCGGAATATTTATTCAGACATTTAGGCAAAGTTCGATAACAGGATTATTAAAATATAAAATTTGAATTAAATTGAATTTAAGAGGAATAGTAACATGAAAGCATTAGTAATAAATCGATATTACAGTTCGAAAAACATTCTCCATCTTCTAATTATTTTTAACTGTTTATAAGGCATAATTCCGGGACATCTCCAAAAGTTTTTTTTGGGTTATATTATGATAAACTAATCTTATAAAGGGAGAAAAACATCAAAATTTTGCTAGTTTATCAACTAATTTATGAAATTAGAGTTAGTAAATACATTTACCAGTGATCATTCATACCTAATTAGAAGCGATAAATATGCTTACAACTGAGCATTAAGGGTAATAAAACAGAACATAAAACAAAATGAAAACACTAAATTTACAATTTGTGATGTATGGTTAGATACAGCGTGCACGTACATAATGTGAAAGGCGCAAATGCGAGTAATTTCACTATGGGACTCCTGATAGAAAGGATATTCTCTTATGTGTTTGTGTTTTTATCTTCTCCACTTCTCTTACTCACAATATTACCCGTTTTCTCTAAGTTATATTCCCACATTTTGATTGTATTAACGAAAGGAACTGTAAATTAATGCACAAAAGCAATGCCTTTGTATCAATGCTTTTGTAAAAAGGCTACACAGTGAATGTGCGATGAGCGCCAATTCCATACTCCCTCTCTGCTAACCATGACTGAATTTCTTACCAGAAATAGATAATAATAATTTATCTTCCAGCTGATGACGCTCCCATTTTTTTTCCTTCTTCGAATAACTTGACATATTTAAAGGTAGCAAAATCATCCGTTCCTCTGTTACGTCGTTTATCCATCAAAATGAGGTAATATTCATGCGCTAATCCACTAAACATTTCACTTTGATTTCTGTTACAATTTCTTCTGACTTGCGCAGGAGTTTCTACTCCCATCAATGGTGTTTAGACAAGTGGTTTCTCCTAACCGAAGCTTATTACAGCAAAATAGAATTCTTACGAAAACCAATGGAATGTTCCTTTTTTTCCCCAGAGTTCTTTGGGATGAAGATGGATAAGGGTGAAAGATTGTTCTTTTAATTATTTTGTCTTTGCTTTCCTACTGGATGGACCTCTAATTAGATTTCTACGAGGTTGAGCCCGAAATTAAGTTTACCGCTTTTCTGTGATGGGAAGAAAAATAGTGAATGCATAATTCGGTTTGAACGAGGTACTTTTGAGTATGTAGGGACAGGTAGGTTTTGTAGGAAATAAAAGAACATCTCCAACAACATAAAATCGATTAAGTTTCAGCAAAAAATTATAAAATCTACGTTGAAAGTCATCTTAAAAACGGCATATGCAAGAAATAAAAAAATGAATAAAAAATCAAAGAATCTAAAAATATAACCAAAGGAATTAAACTACTTCATATTTTCTTATTAGATATTTTAATTTGAATCATAAAAAGAGAATAAATATTTTTATTCCTTGGGGATATCAATAAGGAAAAGTAAATATTTATAACCACTGCTTCTCAATTCTCTATGGTATTGAGATACATAAACAATATTTATGATTCAGAAATTCAGCACTGACAGATATGAGTATTTTTAATTCTAAAGATGTCTATAATATCGAAAACAAATTCCATTTTAATGATTTCAAATCAGATACAGTTAAGAAATGTTTAATCGAAATATTTTTTTGAAATAAGCTTACGATAACTCTTTCCTCTGATGATGTTTTTTATTTTTTATTTAGATTTTTCTTATTCGATTTCGTCTTTTATATTGTTGATTTTATTGGATTTCCCATCATACGTTTCTTCTTTGGCGGAATCCTAATTCTCTGCTTTATCCTATGGGGAATTTTATTTTTGTTATTCAAAGCAATTTTATGAATATGTAATTAAATTCAGAAATTACTGGCTACCATTTTTTACTTCATACATGAGAAAGTATTGGAAATGTCAAAAAAATTCGATTTCGATATTCTGATGAATATTTACGTTTTTGACCTTTCTGAACAAGAAAATAATTTTCGGAATTACATCTGTCCGTCAGTCTCTGGACACGAGAACTCGAAAACGGAACGAGTTAAAAGAATAAAATTTGGGTTGTAGTCTTTGCACAAAAAATTTAGATTCAAATCAATATTTTTTGGGCAATGTATATTCATATAGGACAGATTTAAATCAATATATTCCGACAATTAATGTATTTATATTTTTTTATATAATTTCTTCCGAGAGAAATATGTTCGGTTTAGTGCATGTGACCGCGATTACTCAAAATCGCAATGAGCTGAATGGATGAAATTTGGTGAAACCGTTTTATTACCATAATTACAGATCTGTATCAAAATTTTTCCTCAAATCGGTCAACGGATAAACTGTCTATTTGTCTGCCCGTGTGAATGTGAATAAGATAAGAAAAAACACAAACAGCTAGATCAATGAACTTCGGATGTGGACTAGTCACTAAAATTATATAGCTTTATCACATTTTATTTCCAGTCGGTTTACAGCAGGGGTTCCCGAACTTTTTTCCCTCGCGTACCCCTTGATTATTCTTTTTGTTTTAGCGTACCCCCTTCTGTCATACCCACCCCTCCCACCCAGCCATCAGTCTATGCAAAGAAGATTTTATCAATAATGTTAAGGGCTTTAGTTAGCTTACGAGTGAAATGACTCGATTAATTACATTTGCAGGTCTTATTTTTGGTTTTACACTTTATTCCATTTTTTTTTTTCAGTTTAACCTTTTCCGGCATAGTGGTCGCAAAAGAGGACACCGACTTTAAAATTTGCTGAAAAAATCCGTTTCCAATTTGAAGTCCAGAAAATTGCAGGAAAAGGCAGCTGATAGTTCTCCTTTTAGAATGTAGATGGCAGCACAATGAAATTTCGCTTTCATTTCGGAAAAATTATAGACTTAAAATACCCAAATTTTTTAACTTTGAGATAGGAATTTTTTGAGTTCTTGATCTTTACAATTTTAGCAAATTTACTCAACAATTTTCCTCCAATATTTTTGAAGTTTTAATTTATGATTTTGTGTAAGTTTTAACATTAAATTTTGAGCGTATCAAGATGGCTGTGTCCAAAGGGGTCCTCATATGAGAGAGTGTCCCCAAAGAGGGACAACGACCCCCTCTCAGAAAGAGGCGGGTTTTTTTTGTAAATTCTATGTCTACACAATAAACTAAGCCCATTCATGATGTTTTTTCATCATATTTAAAAAAATTAATGTCTTGTGCCGGAAAGGGTTAAGTCAACGTCAAAGCAAATGAAACCAGTGTTGTAATAATTTCGTTTTAACTTATAAGGATAGCTAAAAATTACACTATGTAATAATTAACTATTTAGCTGCTAAATGGCAAGTATTCACTTGGAAAAACAAAATTCTGAAACTCTTTTTATCCCTTATATATTTTTGTTTTCGCCATTAACAACTTTGAATTGGCATACCCCCAACTGTTCCTTCGCGCACCCCCAGGAGTACGCGTGCCACAGCTTGGGAACCTCTGGTCTACAAGAATATCTACTGTTTCAAAAAGCATACTCGATCCTCTTCATTGTGTGACGAAGCTAAACACAAACCGAGGGATATCGTGGAAGTATTGGAGAAAGTCGAAGAAAGAACACTCCTGCTGGTCCATTGCATAACTTAGAAATATTATAGAAAATTAAAAAAATGTTAAAAACAACAGAAAATTTAAAAAACACTAGAAGAGAAAAAACTAGAAAAAAATATGAAACAGAAGAAGTAATCAACGATGATAACAATACACCTTTTTTGCGCGCCAAACGCAGCAGCATCCAGCGATTGCATCATGCATTTTGCTACAACTAACCAACCCTTCACTAAATAATTAAACAACAAAAGTTCCCCAATAATAAAATAGCCAAAAACACATAAAATAAAAAACTAGAAAACAAAAGAAAAAAAACAATCAAAATGGAAAAATTGGATGAGAACCCAAATGGCGAACTTTATCAAAGAGCCACCCACCATAGGAGTTCTAATTTGGACAAATTTTCTGTCTAGGGCAAGACTTACAAAGTCAAAATATATAGTCAAATTTGTCTAAATTAGAACTCCTATGGTGGGTGGCTCTTTGATAAAGTTCGCCATTTGGGTTCTCATCCAATTTTTCCATTTTGGTTGTTTTTTTTCTTTTGTTTTCTAGTTTTTTATTTTATGTGTTTTTGGCTATTTAATTATTGGGGAACTTTTGTTGTTTAATTATTTAGTGAAGGGTTGGTTAGTTGTAGCAAAATGCATGATGCAATCACTGGATGCTGCTGCGTTTGGCGCGCAAAAAGGTGTATTGTTATCATCGTTGATTACTTCTTCTGTTTCATATTTTTTTTCCAGTTTGTTCTCTTTTAGTGTTTTTTTAAATTTTTTTATTGTTT
This sequence comes from Araneus ventricosus, assembly GCA_013235015.1. NCBI lineage: Eukaryota > Metazoa > Arthropoda > Arachnida > Araneae > Araneidae > Araneus > Araneus ventricosus. The sequence goes on from BGPR01000181.1 coordinate 722,593, forward strand.
TTAACATTTTTTAATTTTCTGTTGTTTGTTTTTGTATTCATTAGAATATGCCGCATATGCGCCATTCTGTATAATATAAAGGGTTTAATTAATTTTTAATTAATTCAAGAGAAAAATTTTAATAATCTGTTAAATTTTATTAATTGTGACTGTTAGAAATTTTATTATTTACTCACAGAAACATCGACTATGGACTGAGCCGTGCGAGTAAAAAGATATTTTCAAAATGCTAATTATGCCAAGTTAGTCAATTTTTGTTCGTTCGTTAGATCAGCGGCTCCCTACCTTTATTTCCTCCCACACCCCTCAATTAGTCTTTTAATTTTTGAGTATCCCCTGCTGTGAAACCCCTCTCAACCATCCCTTGGCACAACCCCCCGGAGAGGAAGCACGTGCTCTAAAACCTTAATCCTTTATTTACCGAATTAACCTACCAACAAATTTTCAATTTTATTTCGGCATCATTAGGTACGTTTTAATGCAGAATAACCCCAGGAAAGATGAAAAAACTCTTTCAAATAACTTAATTAATTTGATTAATAATTTAAAAAATTATTTTTGTCTTCATCTGCCATCTACTGCTAGCTGTCGGAACTACAATCCTCGTGTTCATGCGAATACTGCCAGGAAAAACGGTAAATTTACGTCGATATTAAAGTAATACTTTCAAGTACCTTCGGGAAATAAAAGGTTAAGGTTGAATCGGCTCTCTTGGGTATCGAATGAATAAAAAGCTCTTTGCACAAAAAATTTTCACTAATAATATTAAAGGCTTAGGTTAGCTTAAGAGTCAAACGACTCGAATTAACTGAATGACGCTTGTAGAATTCATTTTTAATTTTAATTCCATTTTTATAGTATTATTTCTAAGTTCCAACAAATAAAAACAGCATTTAATTACGATAAAAGCTAACAATTACTCATCGTGGTAATCAGCTATTCAAAAGGAAGACAATTTCAATGTAATTCTTGAGCATGTTTCATGGAGCTGAGTCTTATAAGATAAGGTACAAATGAATACAGATATAATCTCATGTCTGAAGTTGCCTTAAGATTATTTTCATATCTGCTACTAGCAGTACGCGCACGGCGTTACCCGTGGTATAATGACTTCAACAAAATAAAAAAAAGGCCTAAAGTTTTGAAAACGAAATCAAAACACACACGCACACACATATACATATATATATCAATGTCATGAAAATCAATCAGTGTTGAAATTAAATGGAAAGACTAGTTTATCGGTAAAAGCGTATAGATGCTCATCAGGGGTGCATATCAGGGATATATATATATAAATTCAAAACAAACTTAATTAGAACGAAAATTGTTTGTTCTATCCGATGGTGCATTGATTGTTTTTCAACTATCATTAGAAAAGATACTACAGCCGTAAACGTGCCAAAAATGACCCAAAACAACACAAAACACTAAATAAAAAATGTTCCAGATTAAATTTTAAAATAAAATTCAGATGCATTGAGTCACCATTACGACTACCTGTATGCCAAATTTCATGGTTGTAAGTGCGAAAGATTCGTTTGAACATCGCACACACACGCAAACATTTCCTTTTATAAGTATAGAAGATAAATAGACGCATAAGACCAATTGTTCTTTCCAGAAAGCCTACGTTCGTGAAAGGATTAAATATTCTATTGCTTTAATAATAAGTTTTTGATATTCTTCTTTCACAGTTCCTCAGACGGCTTTCGAACTTGGAAGTTATGCAAGTCCGAACGAACTAAGAGAAACAAAATTCTCTAACTTATTTGTCAGTTTAATCCCTAATGTTCTGAGGCATTACCAACATTAATTTCGTTTACCCTTTATTGTACCGCCGCTTATTCCAAGGGATACGCATATCACAAGTTGGAAACCTCTGCTTTATAACATAATACAGGGTGACAATTATTGAGCTATATGAATAAAAAATAAAAATTTCAAAAACTACTGCGTTCAAAAATATTATTCAAATTTTAAAAGTAACTACAGATATTCGGAATTAGTTTATGGCATGTTCGATATGCTTGCCATCAATGGCCATGACGTGGCGCAGACGAAGAGCAAAATTCTGAAAAAATCTCTGAAGTGTCGACACATCGACACTACCAATTCTCTCGAATTTTTCAATAAAATTTTTGATTCTCATAACACTTGGACCGGTTGTCTTCAACTTGTACTCGGTCGCAAATTTCCTTTGAGACGCAGTCGGGCTGTTATTGCTCGAATAGTAGGCCTTGAAGATCGATATACGCTCAGAAACGCTGTATTTCGACATTTTCAACGAGAAATGAACAATAACAATAAGAGTGCGCATGCTAAAAGAAGTCCCAATATGCCCTGCATTCAACCGCCAAGTTTTAACTGAATCTCGCCAACGGTTCAAAAGTTATCAAGGTTTTTTTTCATATAGCTCAATAATTGACACCTTGTAAATCCACCATACTGAATTTCCAATATTTGTAAATCTCCTAGATTGGTTTTCATCCCTTACAAACAAACAAATGTGGCACACACTTGAGTGAATAACATTTCTAAATTGATGATAAGAATCAAGCAGAATAAATAATATTCATATCAAAATTTTTCGATACTATTGTTCATGTTCCATCGATAAATGAAAACTTAAAATCATTATTAACCCCTTCTTGATCTGCGTCGCATGTCACGCTGCGAAGAGAAAAATCGCATCATTGAAAGTGAATTCGTCGCTACTTACGCGTCTCGTTCTATTCCACGATTTTGACCATGTAAGCAATAAAATAATCGGCAATAAATGATTGCAATGTGGTTTATACGCTCTGATGGTGAAGAAAAATTATAAAGCTGTTTTCAATGTAAGATTGTAAAATCTTTTAAAAAACATTAGTTTACATATCATTAATAATTCTTTTCATGCAGGTATTTATTTTAAATACCTCAAAGCAATAGATTTGAGAAATATATTATCAGAGAGTATTTTGTTTTAATTTAAAACTTGGGTGCATTGCAGGGAAAACTGGAGATCAGTGAACGGGATATCACACGCATGACCACCAGTAGGTCAAGCAAAAACTGCTTACGGCAAAAATATTTTGCATTTTCGAATTCAGAATAGAATGTATACTAATTTTCAGCAATATTTTTTTTGCAAAAAGAAAATCCGACCAAGATGAGGCTGATTGTTTCTTTGCTTTGATTCTTTGAATTTTATCTTTTTCCAATTTGCGCACGTGTCTTTTTTGAAATTGTAGTGTTCGTTAATTATTTTGAATCGTTTTCTCTTTTTCCCGCCATATGTTGTCGCAGTGGGTCCAAACCTGGTTCTTGCGCATAAAACACAGCAACCAACCAATACATACAACGGATAAACAAATGGCCCAGAATAAAGCAGAAAAAGCAAAGAGTCTGTCATTCCAGTATTGACAACAAGTGAACGGGATATCACATGTATGAGCGCCAGTAAATCGAGCAAAAACTGCTTACTGACAAAATTTTTGCATTTTAGAATTCAGGATAGAACATATATTAATTTTCAGCAATAAAGAAATTATTTTTTGGATCGTAAATTCGAAAAAAAAATCCGGCTAAGAAGGGGTTAAACATATGACGGAAAAAAATTACTGAGATTTTACGTAACCTAACATTTGGTACCGCTTACCCCCAACGGATAACAAATGCATGAAGGAATTCGTATGAAGAAAGCGACAAGAATGTTACGAAGAGCTAAGAAAATAGAAAAATGTCAGACTCGTCAAGGTTGAAGGCTCCAAAACCATACCGAAAGACGCCATGTGTCATCTTCAGAAACATTTTTCTTGGTCAATTTTTAAGATCTACGCATCAAATGGTGGAAAGAAAAAGCGAAAAGAAATTTTCTGCCAGAAAGATCAAGGCAATGACACGATGGTAATCAGCCCTTTTTTTCACGAAAAGAAGAAAAAGATCACTCTTTGTAATCTGGATAAAGTTTTAACATTAGATATAATATTTGAAATTAATAATTATTCAGGGTGTTGCCGAATTCGACCGACAAATTCATAGGGTGGTAGTAGACATCAAGAGGATGAAAAATTACCATAGAACACAGGGTACGACGTTCAGTCGGAGAAAATCGCAAAAATACAGGGTGTCCGAGAATTCTTGGACACTGTTAAAAAATTAATAAAAATAAACTAATAATGCTTCAACTACGAATTTTCTTTTTTAAATCAAAGCGCATTTTTAAACATCTTTTCTTATAGGTAACACGCCGTGTTTTTGGTCCAGAGAGTCGTAAATTTCTGAAAATCAAAAATTAGTTTAGAGCCATTCATTATCTGCAAAAATATTAAAACTGGAAGTAAAATAAAAACATCAAACTGTAGGGAATTTTACGCTTTTTAATTTATTAATTCACATGTAGTGTGAAAACCGAAGAGTTTTCGAGATATTCAAGAAAAATTAAAAAAGACACCAGAAAACACAGATTGGCAAATCTGACCTTCTACCAATCGAAAACTCTTCAATTTTTACACTACATGTGAATTAACAAATTAAAGAGCGTAAAATGCCCTACAGTCAGTTTTATGCTTTTATTTTTCTTCCAGTTTTAATATTTTTGGAGATAATGGCTCTAAACTAATTTTTGATTTTCAGTAATTTACGACTCCCTGGACCACCAAAACGGCGTGTTAACTATCTGAAAAAAATGTTTAAAAATGCGCTTTCATTTTTAAAAAAATTGTAATTGAAACATTATTAGTTTTTTTTATTAATTTTTGAACAGTGTCCAACAATTCTCCGACACCCTGTATTTTTGCGATATTCACAGACTAAACGTCGTTTACGACCCTATATTCTATGGTAATTTTTCATCCTCTTGATGCCCACTATCATCCCTCTGAATTTGTCGGTCGAAATCAGCAATACCCTGTCTATTGTTAGTCATTGCATATTTTGCGTTCAATCAATTTTTAAAACGCCTAAAATTTAATATTTCACAAGCGAATTTTTTCTTATATCCATTAAACTGAATGGATGTTATCAATTCATGGCCTATTTTCACATGAAGAATGAAAAGCTGTTGTCCAATCTCAGCGTGAATTCAATCTTGGATTGGACACTAATGCACAGGCAAAATGGGTATATGGCTTTCATAGACACAGGCAAATCTCACGCTTCAAAACATTATGGATGAGTGATGCTAATGGGATCTATAGTATGGTTCAATAACCATGGGACGTATTTTAAATCCAGAATATAAAATAGTAATAAAGATATTTTGTATTTTGCTTCTACAGCAAAATTTTAAGATGCTGAGTTCACTATGATAAAATAGAAGTAACTAATTTTAAAAGATAAATATTGAATCTATCGTAGATACCAAAATATTATGTACTACATGCAAATAATATAAATCGATAGTCATTTTTAATAACTGGGCAACGGCTAATTTCATTGCTCACTTGCTATAAAATTATAATGTTTATTTGGAGATCGATAAAATTTAATCGAATTCTCTAAATAAAATATAATCAAATTTTTATCTTCCTTCGTCTTCTAGGGGATTTTGTATAAATGTCAGATATTTCAAATGCTGTGTGAGAAACAAAAAATATGTTGTTCTTCTGTATTTTTATTTTCAAAAATTTACAGTTAAAAACAAAATTTGAAAAACGTAATAATTTTCCTTCCGAGTAAAAGATAAAATAAACATTGTAAGATGACGCTCAAGAGAAACAAGAAACCTATTGCCAATTTTAAGACAAAAAAAAGAAACTAAAATCAAAGACATGTTGTTTCTTAAGTTTAAAAGCCGTCTTGGATTAGTAAATCCAAAGAGAAATCCTTAATTATGCAATTTCGAAATAATAAATTAAATATTGATAAACACACTTTCCGTATTATTTATTCAGTATTATTATTTCAGTAGAAATATTAATAAGCACTCTTCTAACTATTATAAAGAATAATTTGACCATCTTAAAATATATACATCTTGCAAAAACAATTCTACAATACTTATTTCCTGTTAGACTTAATTGTACAACTTTCATTAATTGAGTTTCTTAACTCACTTCGACGGTTCACAGGTAAGATGACTTTAAATGATAGCAGGTATATTATATTGGACGATGAGTATTTTAAAATTACTTACCAAATAAAAAAAGCAAATACCCAATAACATATAAACTTATCTTTTCAAAAATAGACGATAATGTTCAGTGGCGAATAAAGGGGGTTATGGGGCTGCAGACCCCCCAGAGATAAGCTAGAATTCTTGATTTTATTTTAAATCATTATAACTGTTTATTCCTAATTTCCTTTAAAAAATAATAAAAATGTGACAACATTGCTTTCTGGCTTGACAGTCTCGAAAATTTTTCCTACTTTTCTAGTCATCCCACTTGTATTTGTAGCGTTCACGCGGTCGAGGACATTTTTTGGCTAGTTATTTCATTGTATTTTTTATTAAATTATCGAAAGTATTTTATTGTTCTCAATGATTCTTATCGTCAGATGAGTAAAGTCTGTAAAGTTAAAGTGGTTTGGTTTACATAAGCCATGAGGTTCGACATTCATCACGACGATACAAAATTTTTATGACCTCAGCTCCCCCCAGACCCAAATCCTGGATTCATCACCGATATTAGTGTAGATTCTAAAAATGTACAAAGTCTCAGAAAAATAATCGAAATTTTGAATGTATAGTTATTGGAAGATATTTTAAAAAGCAATCATTGAAAAAGTCGATTCAGAAAGTTAATCATAACTACTAATTGGCGAAATTGAAATTAGAGAGTAGGATTAAGTGAAGAACTTGGCATTAATGAATGTTATGAATAAAATACTGAAAAAAAAATGAAACAAGTGAATTTTTCGAAAAGAAATTGAGAAGTTCGCAGGTTTTTAAACATATTAATCTATACTTATAAAAGGCAATGTTTGTGTGCGTGTGTGTGTGTGTGTTTGTCGGCGATGTCCAGACGAAGCTATCGCACTTACAGCCATGAAATTTGGTACACAGGTACTCGTAATGGTGACTGAATGCACCTCGAAGCCGAAATTTTAAATTTTAATCTAGAATTTTTTTTATTTAATGTTTTGTGTTGTTTTGGTTGATTTTTCGCACTAATTTCTCAATAGAATAGTTACGAATAAGTTTACGATAAAAATATATACACCATCGGAAAGAGCATGCGATTTCCGTTCTAATGAAGTTAGTTTTGAATTTCTAACGTAATTTACTGAATTTTGAGAATTTTTTTAAAAATTGTCACTTTCTCCTTATATTTTTAACTGTCAATGTTTTTTTCCCTCGCATCCAACGTTCTAATAAACCTATGATTTTCAGTTTTTTTATGGTAACAACAGAGGTATTTATCTCTCATTTAAAACAAGAACGGTTAAAATATCTTTGTCCGTTCGTTTTTAATAATTTTTTTTCTTAAAGGGTTAAAAAAATTCTTTTCGAATGAAGTTCTTTCTCCGGAACGGTGAGTTTCTCTCTGGCTACGGCTAGCGCCATCTGTTGGAATTATTCTCTCCTCAATTTTTAGCATGTTTTGCTAGGAATAATTTGAAATCATTTCGTTGGACGCAAGGGTTTAGTCGTAAATTAAGCAGTGCTGGAAGATTCTGACATGGGTGATAAGTTGGCTTTGAACTTCTAACGTAATTCGCTGAATTATGAGAGAATTTTTTTCGTGATGATCTAAAAGAGTTTCTTTACCATCTGCGTAAAATGTGCCATAGCTTTTCACGCAAGCTCCAGGGGGGTGACGAAGGGGGTACTGTCGTGACCTTGAAACGTCACGGTACTGTGGTTTGAGACTGTATTGCATCAGCATAACTTAGATACACCATTGCTGTATATTAAAGATTTTCACGTTGCAATTTTTTTTTTATTATTGTTTTGGAATAACGTACTCTGTACTGCTTTTCTACATGTCATTATCGCGGGAAAATCAATGTGTATCTTTTGTTTTGATTTTGTTTCAAAACTTTTTCGTGTTATTGTGGGCGATTTTTTTTTCATGTTTTTGAAGTCCTGATTCCACGGGCAACGCCGTGCGCGTTCTGCTAGTACCAAATATAAAACAAAAATTTTCAACCAAAAATATTCTTAAAAAAACTTAAACATATAACTTGAGCAAATGTATTTTAAAAAAATAATAATAAGCATATTCTACTTTCAATGTGTAAATGTTGATAGCAAAAAAATGTAAAAAATAAAATGTATTAAAATAGGAGTTTTCAAAGCAAGAGCGTTTAATTTCTTCCCAATTTTTCTTCCAAGTTTCCATAACTTTAAAAAAAACTTTTGCTTTTTCAAAGTTATAATTATAAATATCAACTTGAACATGAAATAATATCTCGACACACTGTAACGTTCAGCATTCAACATTGAAGATTTCCGCATTAAATATTTGGTCGAAGAATCCAAAGTCTAGAATATAGTTTTTGAGATTGTATTTTCTGTTCTGTACAAAATAGCTTCCTTTCATTTGTAGTATTTTTTTTATTGAATTCCAGAATTATTTGCTTCGAATTCTAACTGAGAAACAAAACTAAAAAAGAACGAAATCCATTTTTTAAAATCCAAATTGTATTTTAATGACTTAGAACTTCTTTCTCAAGGTTAGTTTTTTTTTCTCTTTAAATTTATTTCCCTCAAATTCAAATCATGACACTGCAAACTGATATTAAGAAACTTTGTTGATTTTACGTAAGAATTAAAATGAAAAGAAAATAAATAATTTGAATTAAGTTTCGTAGCTGCTCTGAAACCATACAGAGAATAACTGCACGCACTCCATGGAAAATAAATTTAAATATCCCTTTATTACAAAATGAGAACTTCAAAAAGTTTCACACTTTCAGCCACATTTATTCCATACTTTTGCGTTCTAAACTCTAGAATATATGCAAAATCAAAAATAACATAAAACAAAACAAATCCCACTATTTCCCCTCACGTCTCACGGCCCAACTTTTTGAAACAAACTTCCAAAAGTAAGTTACGCACCTGAAAGCCACCTAAGAATCGTCTGCCTTCTCACCTGATGACAATTTCGCACAGCTTGGAGTCCAGAGATGTGGGAGCCGCGTCGATTGATTCCAGAGAACTGAGAAGGGTCTGCTCCGATATCACTTTTAGAAGCGACTCCCGCGCCCCTACGGAAGATGCCTGTTGCTGCACCCCCCTCGGCACAGGCTGGTCAACAGATTGCATCCCGAAGAATAGAATATCCCAAGCACTCCTGTAGTCCAAGACTTATCTCCGGGCAGCTAAGTCAAAGATACCGTATTTGTTTGAAAAGGAATTCAAATGGGAACGGAGAGTGAAATGTCTAAAATACGGTGGCATCACACCCTTTATTTTAAAGGACTTGCTATCATCGTTTCATTGTGAGTCTCGTGTAAAAAAGAAGAATTTAATTTAATCATCAAAATATTTAATCGCGAGACTTTTATAAATTTCGACGTTTTAACCTACCTTTAAACGAAAAAAGAAGCTTTTTTTTTGTTCTATAGCACACAAAGAAAAATTGTTGTAATCGTCAAAATATTTATTCTCTAGATTCGGTTAAATCTTCACATTTTATTTCCCGCCCCCGAGTCCGAAAAACACGGAGGAAAGTCGCTGAATTCGGGCTGGTTCGACGCCTAGATTGGACCGATACCATAACTTCAATTATATTTAAAATTTGGGTCTTAAAATAGGTAAATTATGTTGTAACGACATATGTGAGGCGTATGAAATCATTTTTAACGGCTTAAGTGCTATGTGGTTACAGTCAGAGAACAATATTATTTAGATTTAGGTATCATCAATTAATTATTTTACAAAAGCCCTTAAAGACAGAAACCCTTAGCTGTTTTAAAGTAAGTAGAGAAATAATATGTTATTATATACTCATATAGGAAATTTGTTTGGCTACAATTTACTATAATAATTTTATTAAAATAGTTTAAAGCTAAGGTTAGAGAACTTTTGTTGTTGTTGTCGAAAAGTTGCTTATATTGGACCACAAACAGTTGCCTAAATCGGAAGCGTCTTCTAAACTTATTGTTGGCTAAGTGGAATGTGGATAAATGTCACAGAATGTTGGAGAAGTTTATTATCATACATCGGAAATGCAGTAGCTTACAGAATTTGGGAACGGATAGATTTTTGCTCCGTTACTTCGCATGAAACATCTGCTGAACATGAAATTCAAACTATCACTACTTTATTACGTACACAAAAGCTAACAGAAAAACAGACTACTGTAGAAATAAAGATAGAGAAAACAGGATAAAGAAAACTTCGTGAAATAAATTGCAAATTTGGTAAGAAGAGTTATACGAACCTTTTTCAGGAGAAACAGTAACACTATTATTTTTTTATTATTCTTTTGAGAAAAAGACTCCTTGTGTACAGCAAGTATAGCACAATGCTTACAGAAGTATGTAAATGTTCAGTATAGTGCGGAAGGAAATTTCAAGGTGGAAAGGATAGGAACTAAAGGACATTCAATAAAATATACGACACAAATGTACAATATTTGGTTACATCTATACTAATGCATGGGTGGTAATAAGTAATGGAGAATGTAATGTGCAAGGTTCGAAAATACGATCAAAATAAAACATCCAAGAAACAAAAAGCGCAGCAATACACGTATCCTACAAAACATTAAAACACACTAATTCTGCACAAAAAAAAGCAAAAGAGACCTATCCAATTAAAGATATACCTTGAAAAGGGTTACACCCCCAGCCCCCCGCTTTAGCTTTCGGGGTCTACTGAAGAACGATCGCTGCAACAGCTTGGATACTAAGGTCGAAGTCCTAACGGCAATCATCGACCACGGCCTACCCCTCCCGAATAAGGTACGCATCATCATCGCTGAGGGTTAACTCAACCCACACCATTACTATACCCACCAGATAAGAGAGAACCCGCTTACTTATCGGGTGACTTTTCATCCGCATACTCGTAGTGCTTACCGGTGGGGGCAAATATAGATATAAGCAACATATATATTGCTCTTAACAAAAGATGCCATGTTATATTTTTCTTCTTTAGACTATTTAATTCATGTATTTCGTAAAAGAAAAGAAATTGCTCTTACGCAGATTGCAGAAGTTCTCGACGCTCTTAGTTAAATTTCGTGACTATTTAATAAGTTCTTCAAAATTCGTTTCATAGTGTTAAAAATTTGAACTGTTTGAAATGACTGAGCGAAATACCCGTAGATTGTAAAGTCTAAATGAATGAATATATTCTTGTGTCCATTATAAAAAATTTCAATGCATGAAAAAAATGTATTTCAAAAATAAAATCATAGTGTTAAATTTTTAACATGAAATGGTGGAATTACGTAGATGTTTAATTTACTTTTTCTACAAACATTAAAATATTATCAATACTATTTGAACACTAGCCTCTCTCATAAAACGCTTAAAAACATAAAGAAATTTTCTAACATGAGAAATTTAACCAAAATGAAGTCATTAATATCAAACAACAAAACAAGCTATTTAGCATGGATATAATCTTTATAGAATATCCACTCTATAACAGACCAGACAAAAGATTAATAGAGTAATACCACTTCTTTTAGCCGTCTTTGCATTTTATAAAAACATTCTATCCATCTAAAAATACAAAATAGCATATTTACACACAACTATAGTTTGCATCTTCAAATAAAGAGTCCATTACTTTTCCGGAAACTGCTGTGCTTAGCAAATTTTGCAGGGTGCTCCCAGAATAGAATAAATGGTAATCGATTTGAGATTTAATATTTTATATTCAATAGCATCGGTAGCCCAGGGCGTTTAAAAGAAGCAAAATGCTTTTCTACGATGAAATATTTCAGAAGCGCTGAGAAAAAACCACTGAAGAGTAGAAGAAGCCAGAGAAGAAAACTCGGCCTTCAAGAAACACAAAAATAACGTCGCTTCTAAGATAAATCTATGAAGTAAATGGGTTTGAATTCATATTAAAATATCAGTGATAAATAAATATTTTAAAAATAACCAGAAGGCACCCCTCACCCTCCTTTTCAAAAATTTGAATGTTTGAACTTTGAGTAGAAATCACCCGATTCTGATAGAATCGGAAATAAGGTAAGTCTGTAAAATTACCTGCAATTGGTAAACTTTTATTATTGTTCAATTATTTTGTATACACTTTTGTTCTATTATTTTACACACTTTTGTACTATTATTTTGGACAATTTTGCACTATTGTTTTCAGCACATCTGTACTATTATTTTGTACACTTTTTTACTGTTATTTTGTACAATTTTGCACTATTGTTTTGGGCACTTTTGTACTGTTATTTTATACACCTTTGTACTATCATTTTGTACAATTTTGCACTATTATTTTGTTCACTTTCGTACTATTATTTTGCACAGTTTTGTACTATTATTTTGTGTATTATAGTTTATTCTGTACACTTTTGTACTATTATTTTGTGTATTATTGTTTATTTCGTACACTTTTGTACTATTATTTTGTACAATTTTGCACTATTATTTTGTACACTTTTGTACTATTATTTTGTGTATTATTATTTTGTACACTTTTATTTAACTTGACTTGTTTCATGTGTGTAAAGATGAAATTTTGGCATCGATTTTCCACTCTGTTCTTGATGGGCTAGAGTTTTGAAACTTTGTGCATTTCTGTGTGTTTGATGACAATACATTTTTTAAATATTTTCAGGACTTAATAATCTGTCAATTCACTGATTTAATTTAATTTTGTTCATACGCGTGGCGCTATCCGGTAATGAATGAATCTGAGTAAATTAGATTTCAAGATTCATAATAATGAATTATAATTAAAATATCAATGAGTTGTACAGTAGAAAATAACTGAAATAATTTCTTTTTATTTCACTATTAAAGTGTGTTTTTAAAAAAACTTATTTTATTAAATTTATTTTGTCTTCGTAATACCTTCTACAGGTTAACCCCTTGAAATTCAGACTGCCTTATTCATATAAATATGTATATACCAGCTTTTAGTATAAATTTGTGTTTTCTTATTTTACATAAATAAGACAGCTCGTCAGATACGAATAACATATGACGTATGAATTGTACGTTAGGCAGTCGTCTACAATATCATGACGTACGCGTTGTACGTCAGGTAGTAGTCTACGATAACATCATGACGTATGCATTGTACGTCCGGTAGTCGTCTACGATAATATGACGTACGCGTTGTACGTCAGATAGTCGTCTACAATTTCATGACGTACGCGTTGTACGTCAGGTAGCCGTCTACGATATCATTACGTACGCAGCGTACATCACGGACCTCAAGAGGTTAATAGCACATACTCGCATTTTTTTTAAGTAGTCAAAATAACTAACATTTTATAGGTTAATGTCAGATACTACCATTTTCTAAGCTGATAATAGTTGCTTGCAATGCTTCCAAGTTAAATTAGATATGCATATTCTAAGACATTGCATGAGTTGAAGTTTCCAAAGATACTTCAGTTTTTCGCATTTTAGAAGTCTCGTAATTGTTTGCAATTTTCCCCCTAGTTACTGTAGAAGTTTCCATTACCCAGTCATCACAGTTGCACTTACCAACTGAACAATAATTACTTCCCAAATCAAAGTTACGCACGCCATCTAAGGTGTTACAATTACTTACTATTTTCAAGAAAATTTTTGTTCAAAAATTAAAGAAAAACTTGAAACTACGTCAATTTTCTTACCAATTTCGAAATCCCGCCATACTTTTATCACCAAGAATAGACGAAAGATACGCAAAAAAATCTGTATCACTTACATTTTTGGGCAAACTGTGATTCTGTAATCTGAATCTCATTGTTTATTAATTATCAGTGTTAAATTAACACTGATTTCGTTGATTCTGCAACGTGATTGTGAACCTTATCAACTGACAAAACTCTGCGAAGAACTTTTACATTTACATTAATAGAGTGCTTCACTGAATGAAACGTTACGCGATCACGAAAAAGGAATACGGCAGAGTTATAAATTCTTGCATGAAGTTCATAACAATTTCACAGCATTACATCATAAGTATCAGTTTTTCGTGAAGTTAATCAACCCAGTCTTATTTATTCATGTTAAAAATACTGGAAATATTAATTTACTGTGGAGCTGATAATTAAGGAATTACAGTGTTGTTCGATTTGATACAAAAGCCACTGAAATTTTTGAATAAATATTCAGAGTCCCAATAAAAAACTAAATACAGTGAAAATCATAATTTTTGTTAAACGATAAGGATTAAGGGACTGCCCTTAAACTTCGACCGTGTAAAGAACAGACTGTAATTCACATTTTACATTGACGATTTGGTCCTGAGGGCAATTAGGGGACCGTATACAAACTGATAAAAACGAAAATTATTTTGGCCCACCCCTCTTCAAAGAAAGTGTATAACGAGAAAAAACTTTCAGCAATGGTTATTTTCTATATGCATAACATTTACATGAATTTTCGTAAGCGCAGCCCAAATATTCGGGAAGATATAAAAGTTTCTTAAAAAATCCCAAATTTGCCCACTTTTTTTTTGTGCTTATAACATGCAGAATTTTCTGTTATATTATACGAAACTTACAGAAAAAATGACAATATGTTAGAGAGGCATGGTGTAAAAATTTGGAAAAAAGTTTTGAATATTACAGGAAATATGAACATTTTTTGTAAATACTTTTTTACTGCGCATGCGAGAGAAATAGCGTAATTTTTCTTTCACAACTTTAAAGCCAGATATGTAGGGCAATTTATGTAACACATGAATCGAGCCTAAAACATTATCATGCTACGTTTCGGACTCGAGGTTCGAATCTCTTTTTAATATTTTCAGTTATAAGTGTATTTAGAATATTAGGTCAATTACTTGAATCAACAAATTTCCATACAACAACAAATGTTTTGTCTATTATTTAACGATGGATACTTTTATAGCTAACTGTTCAAGAGTCTCCATTTGGGTTTAGTAGCAAATAATAGCAATTTTAAGCAATTCTTTAGAGACAGTAAATTATATATGATCAAAAGGCTTTAATAATCCCTTGTAACGAATTGTTTTCAGACTTCAGGCTTATATATTGGACTAAAATGGCTTTACCGCTGTTTTTTGTCAATGTATTGCTTCTCGAGGCGCAGACTGAACTTAATGTGTATAGTTAGCAACAGGATAGATAGCAACGGATTCCAGGACTAGCACTTTTGGACGATTTTACACCGGAAAGGGCTGTCAGGCAATGAGTCATATGAGCTCATTTCCGGAGTTCTTTCTTAGATCACGCTCAGTAAAATGTACTGTTCAGCCACGGTCATATGAGCGCATTTCCGGAGTTCTTTGTTAGATCACGTTTAGTAAAATGTAAACATCACAATACCATTCTTCACTTTCCCCCTATTTTGATGAAAATAACTCCGCACAGGGCATGAGCAAAAACGCGGAGGGTTTCCAAATCCGTTACTAAACAATAATGTGAATGTTTGTGATTGTTTATATTCAAGCTTGAATAAAAAAAACCAGTTCTTCAAATTCTCAGGACGACTCAACTACTTTTTTGTAATTAGCCAAACTAAAGTATATTTTGATATTTAAAACGGCTACTGCTTTAGTCTGATGTTACACCCTCAGTTAAATTAATTTATTTCTTTGCTCTGAAATTCATCAATCAATTAGTTTATACTTACACTTAATTATAGCAATTAACAAGAATAGTACCGCAGATTCAATTCGGTGGCATCACATTTCAGGACAAAATAAAAGAAGGACATCGTTAATCAATCTTTTATCGTTTTGAAAAACATATCAAATTACGAAAATTAGACTGGAAAAATTTGAAATTCTCCAAAAGGTTTCATTAGTATAATTACCATGAGGATTTTATAAACACATATTTCATCCCTCATATGGCACATTTTCATAAACAGAAAAAATGAGATATTCTTTGCGAATATAACATTATCTTTTGCATAAAATGACGTTAATGTCTTACGTCTAATGACGCCTTTCAGGTGAATTTCCATTTATTAATGTCCATTTATCAATGCATGCTAGAAAACGGTTCAAGGTGTTTCAACTGTGCCTATCAATTATAATTGTTTAAAAGTGAGTGTCACCGCATGAATTTCTTTAAATTTTGCCGTTATAACCGTAGCCGAGAGAACTTTTCCCCCTCATATTTGAGTGTATAATTTGAAATGCACTTTCTAAACGATACTTAAGACCGAGTTCTGTTTCGACTAACAGGTCGTAAATCAGAGTTGTATTTTGCAACGCTCTTTTATTTTCATTCAAATTGGTAATACAAATTAGACATAAAACATAAAAAATCAATCTATGTACGTATAATTATTTCACACAATGTAAAAAATACGCAATTTGTACTTAATCGTGAGCACTGAAACAAAAATGTAACCTAATTTGTTTTGAAATTGATTTATTTATTTCTGATCGTAAGTGTGAATGGCCGTAGGTCGTTTAAATTATTAATCGAGTAGAATACGTACATATAACTAAAATTTCATTCCCATTCGTAGGCGCTAAACATTTCATTCCCATTCTATTCATTCCCATTCCATTCATTCCCATTCTATTCATTCCCATTCCATTCATTCCATTCTATTCCCATTCCCATTCCATTTCATTCCCATTCGTAGCCGCTAAACATTTCATTCCCATTCCCATTCCATGCCATTCCATTTCATTCCCATTCGTATCCGCTAGCAGCTCGTATTTCATAATTATTTTATGTCCACTGTAGATATACAAAATGTACATTCCAAGTTCAATCAGTTTGCATTAGATGAAGATTCTTCAAATGAGATTTGAAATAAATATTTCTTGCGACAGTATCTACCTATACATCTATTCTACCTAATCTATACTACTACCTAACATCTTACAAAGAATTGGATATTTTCCAGAATCCATGGAGCAGACGGATTTGACAAAGTTAATGCTAAAAGTTCTGATATTAGTACATTTATACCATGTACGTATTAAATCTGTCGGGACACAAATGCCCTCACTTAGCCAGCAGAATTAGGTGACAGCTGTGGTGTTGTCTTCACCATCTAATGAAGCTCCGGATTATTGGGCAGCGTACAATATGACACAGTATATAGAGTTCCTTCCTAATCGTTGTCCAATAGTTAAGTTCTGAACTGTCAGAGACACGCATATACTTCCAATCAGAAAAATACTTCATATAACAAATGAATTATATTTTATATTGTTTCAGTCAATAAATGTACTACAGAAAAAGTTGTCAAGACTAAATTTTTATAC
The DNA here is from genome assembly GCA_013235015.1 of Araneus ventricosus. NCBI lineage: Eukaryota > Metazoa > Arthropoda > Arachnida > Araneae > Araneidae > Araneus > Araneus ventricosus. The sequence continues at coordinate 739,859 of BGPR01000181.1, forward strand.
AGTTGTCCGGTCCTATTAGTCATATTCAGCAAAATATTCTTGACGCGCTAACATTTTAAACAAAAATGTCCCCCTTTTCTGAGACTAAAACTGACCAATTTCTGAAGCTTTGAATATTACTGTTTTAGACGATTTCAGATAATTTCAATGGGCTCCTCAACCAAGATCCTCCAATCAACGGGAATGGCTTCCTCGAGCTGGTTACTAGTTGGCATAAAATAATGAAATTCAGAACTTCATGACTCGGTCCGTTTTAGTCGCAGAAGAGTAGAGCTCGTTTTTGTTAAAACTATTAGTGTGTCAAGAATATTTTATTGAATGTGAGTAGTAGGAAGGTGGCTGTGTACAAAGATTTACACTTCTTTATATTTAGCAGTACATTTATTGATCCAAAAACATAAAATATAACACTTTACGTCTTTAATGCATTTTTCCCAGTTGGAAGTATATGCCTCTCTCTGATGGTTTAGAAATTATCTGTTGGGCCACGATTATGGATACTCTGTATGTTTGAAATAGAAACACTCTGCTGAATGTGACGCTGAATGCTGCTATGAAGGTTATTATCTGAAGATAATTCTTCGGGAAATGCGCTTCTGAGAAAAAAGTTCACTTTTGGGGAACAATATCAATCATAACTGTCACTGTTTTCTGAAAAAAAGACACGGAGAAGAGATTTTTTCCCCAAAAAAGAAAGATATATAATAACGAGACAACATAGAATGTGAAAATTCTTCACAACTATTGAGACACCAGAAATTAATGAGAAGAAAATTCTAGAGTCGTGAATTTGGGTGGTAGGAACTTGTTAAGACTTGTAATTTTTTATATAGTCCATTCCTGATCATTATTGTGTATCAAGGTTTCTATCAGGTTATAAGAAAAATAAATTTCTAACTAATATATTTTACTCGCTTTATTTTGGGATTTAAAACTTAGTACTTTCGAAACCAAAAAAATTCTTAAATTAATGAATTAAAATAACATTTAAAATTCTCAAATTTGTTAAGGGATTTGGTTGTCGCAAAAATCAAATCGTAGCTTATCTGTTTTAGGATCTCTCAGCTATCTGGTTCGCGACTATCCGGTCTCGGTATTTTCCTGCCTAATTAAAAAATTAAATTTTCCTAATAAAGTGAGGAATAATTTGGACTTTTCAAAAACTAGAATCTCTCAATTTTGATTATTTCATCTTAGGCCTATCTTTTCACATTAGTGTAATCACTTATAAATCAACAGTAAATTAAGTTCAAATTAGTCTTTCGTTAATATTTTGTTTATTTTAAAAGTATTCATACATTCTGCACAGTGCATATCTTATTGTTTTAAGAACCCTGCCCATAAATCTTCCATGCTAATTTATCCAATTGCATGTTGTATTTCAATGACTGACCTCCACTCCATCCAGAAGAGTACGATATACGGCCCATTTCTCAATACAGTATTCTTTCTTGTTTTTGTTGAACAATGTTGGAGTCATTTTTAAAATAACAATTTAACATTTAACGTGTCTAAATCAACTCATGAAACATATTTCCCCAAAATTGCTCCAGCCGTTCTAAATAAACATTTACCCATATCTTATCGGTAGTTCTCATCCTAAAGGATTGATTAATAAAGATTTAACCTCTCCATATTTTTAGTTGAAACCTGTGAGTTATGCTTCATTTCCCCATCACACCCTGAAGGTTTAGGGCTTATTTACCCCGAATAGTGCTTCATGTCGATTAGAAAGGAATATGCGTTAGAAAGGAAAATCGCTCCAGCAGTATTGAGTTTCGTGTCAATTGTCCTGTGTCTTTCTTCCACCCTAATTGAGCTATTGAGCAAGTATTTGTGCTAAAGTGCTTTTATTTGGCTTGTGAGAAACATATGTTAATGTTTCATCAAATTGCCCAAGCAGTATCAAATTTCATGTGAATCGTCTATTTGCCGCATGTATTTAAACGACTTTTTTCTACTCTAACCTCATAGATTAGATTAGCGTTTATTTAGCTCTAGAGTATTTTTAGTTAGTTAATTAGAAATAAGGGAAAGGAGGGTAAGAGTACGCACCTAGTGGATTTTTCGTTATAAAAATGAGAATTGAAAAGCCAGAGCCTCGAAAATTTACTGAATCATAGTTTATTAAATTAGGAAGAAGGATGCAAAAAATGAAAATTTTAGCTTTAAAATATATATATATTACGAAACGCAAGAAAAAAATGCCAAATGCGTATTCTTACCCGACGTGGCGGGTAAGAGTACGCAGAACGTGAGGCCAAGAGTATGCACCCTGAAAATTTAGCAGTAGTTGCATACAAATGCTCCACTGCCTTCGTGACTGGAACATTCCTCATGCCACCACTCCTTACATAATCCACACTGGATCAAATCATCATCATATGTTTGCTCGCAGCCTAGTCATATAGCTCCCTCATTATTTGGATTTCTATGGACTGGAAACTTTTCCTCCAGACAACAGCTCTTCAGATTATTATCTCACTCTCTTTTTTTAATGATAATAATAATAATAATAAAATAAAATGCAAAGTTTTGTTGGAATGGCTGCTTCAAATTACAGAACGGTACGCATATCTGGTCTGTGCGTACTCTTAGCCGCCGATGTATTGCTTCTCTAGATCGTCCATAGATGGCCGTAGAATTCACTAAAGTTAAATTCTAACGTGGCCACGTTGTTCGGAAGGGAACAAACCTCATAATGATATTTGCTTTGAAAGAAAGCATTAGTCCTTTATTTACAAAAAAAATAAGATTTCTTCACAGAAAAATTACATGCTAACATAACGAAATCATATATTACCTGATAAATGAAAGACAGCAAAGATGAAAATAATTATGGCGGTCTCTTGAGATAGATGAAAACACACATGTTGATATGATCACACTTGCTTCTGCTTGCACTGTTGCCAACAGGGAAAAAATCCCTGCGTACTCTTACCCTCCTTTCCCTTATATGTACCAAAATTCATCAAACTCTCCGCAGCCATATCCAACAGTATGTCAAATGGACCAATTGTTTACATGCATTTTGAGGATTTTTCCCCAACCTACTCTGAGGAATTGGATTAGTGTTTATTTACCCCCTACAGTACTTTTAATCAGCCTGGGAGAAACATATGTATCCTATGTTATCAAAATTTCCCTACCTGTATCCAATTTCATGTCAGTCGACCTATTTGTTAGATATATTTAAACAAATTTACCCCCCCCCCCACCTTCAGAGATTGGGTTAGCGTTTATTTACCCACAGAGCATTATTAATCAGCCACTGAGAAACAAATGTACCGAATTTCACCAAAATTACCCTAGCCAAATCGAAAGGCATGTCAACAGACCCAAGAGTTTATATCCATTTTGACGATTTTGCGCACCCTTCTTTGAAGAATTTGAGTAACGTTCATATACCCATACACTACTTTTAGTCAGCCTAACCGGAATATATGTACTCACTGTCATCAAAATTGTCCCAGTTATAACAAGTTTCATGCCAATCGACCCATTTATTAAATATAATAAAATGACTTTACCCACACACACTAACCTAACGGATTGAATTAGCGTTTATTTACCCTACAGAACTTTTAGTTGCTTAATTAGAAACATGTGCGCCAAATTCCATAAAAATTCACCCAGGCCATTAAATCCGCAAGCGGGTCAATCGGCCTATTTGTTATATATGTATTTTGGAAATTTTGCCCACGGATATATCTATACTCAAACGGATTGCGTTAGGCCATATTTACGTCTACAGTACTTCAAGTCGGCTAATGAGGAATCTGTGTACCGAGTTTCATCAAAATCCTGAAGCATGTCAACCGGTCTATTTGTTACATGTATTTTTGGGATTTTGTCCCATCCTGCATGAGGAACTGTGTTAAGGCTTATTTACCCTTACAGTGATTCAAGTCGGCTGATGAGGAACCTGTGTACCGAATTTTATGAAAATCGGCAAGGATGTCAACCGTTCTATTTCTTGTATGTATTTTGGACACTTTGCCCCACCCTATCCTGAGGGTGGGGTGTTAGGGCTAATTTGTCCCTCCTATACTTCAAGTTGGTTAACAAGGAGCCTGCGTGCCAAATGTTACGAAAATTGTTGCAGCCATTCGGAAGGATGATGAATATATGAATATATATATATTTGATCCATGATGCTGGAACAAATATATATATCATCTAGATTAATGCGACATATATCGGTTCCCAAGACCCATTGGCATTTGATTGTTGGAATTCCAATTCTGGGTTGTCTTTTTCATAGTAGTAATAGTATATAATCAAACTATCTTTTCTATTTCATTTGTATGATTATCGATAAGGTAATTTTATTTTTAATTTTAATTTTTAGATTAATATATGTATATATTAAAAATGTAACACATGTTTTGATTGTTTGAAATATTTAACTATATATATATAATACATACGTTGAGTTTTATATATATTGATTACTAAGTGCTTTTATCATGTATCGGATAGGGCCTTCCTAAAAATGAATATGATTTAAATCATTAATTAGAAAATCAAATATTCTTATAAAGAAAGAGGAATTCTTCTTCAAAATGTATAAATATGGACTTTAACTTTATTTTCTTTTACTTATAGACCGACTGAGATTGTATAAGGTTTATGATGTTAAATCCTTTATGTCTAACTGAGCGAATCAGCCGGCTCTGTAATTTAATATTGGAACTCAGGGAGAAATTTAATTTGTACTCTAGAAATTAAATTCGTGAGCACGCAACTCGTTCGCTCTGTGGACAAATCATGTGTCAGAATCATGGCAACGACAATTACTGATGGGGTGGCAACAAATGAATGGTTAGCCAGGTCAGGAAAACTGCCACCTATTGCAAATAGGTTTAACCCACGAGCGAATCTATAAACAACAAAGCATTTGCTTTTAGGACAGTTTTCAAAATGGTTCATTATTAAAAAATTATCGTGTTGATTCCATTTTTGCACTCTTTCATTTAACTCGATTTGATTCATGTTTGCAAAAATGGAATTTTGTAATCGAAATTCAACTTATTACTTGATGCACTACATCAAGAAATAAGACATTCATCCTGAAATTTTGTACACTTTTGAGTTCACGATGACAATATACTATTTTTATATTTTTTAAGCTTAATTATAATTCAATCTCCTAGGTAAAATAATTACGCCACGATGGTATTGAATATGAGAAAAAATTTATTCAAGATTCCGATAAAATTTATAATAATGAATTTTAAATTTAAGACTAAGGAGTATAAAATAAATAATTCTACATCTTAATACAATAAAAAATTGTGTTTTAAAAACTGTTTTTCAATTCTGCTTGTTTATCAAAAACATATGACCAAACGGAAAAAAAACGATTCACCTTAGTTTTTTTAGTATAATCAGAAATCCTTTCATTAAAAGAAAGTCTTTTAAAAACAACTCATTTCAACGAGTCAAGCATATGTTAGAATTTTCTTTTAAATATTTTCCAAGTTCTACTAATCACACTTTATAAGAAATAAATCGCATTTTCCTACTTGTTTGTCAAGAAACCTGATGTATGGATAGGCTATTAGACTTTCCCAACTCAACAAGGATTCTACATGTAAACAAATATAGCAGCCGGATCAAAATCAAAACAATCCAATTATTAAAACCAAGCAAGTGTTTTTTTCATAGAGCAATAACTAATTAGATTACAGACATTCAATATCTCCGTTATTTTATTTATAAAAGTAGTATAAGCATCGCATTTGCTCTCATTTTTCAGTCGACGGTTATAATTTAAGTGCGATATCGCTTTCAGGTTATAAGGGAGCTATTCTGTCATAAAGAATGAGGCATTGTGATAACGGTATCAGCTCTGAGAGGGAGGCCCTATCAAGGTGCGGAACAGATTGCGGACCAGGAACCCTGACTTGCAAGGAACGGAACACTGTTTCCAATAGGTTTATTCAACACATCTGTGAGGTACATTATGAAAGAAATTTCATAAAAGTTTTGAAACGTATCAAGTTTTTGACAAGAAAGTTCCTTATATCTCATCATTACTAATCTATTGCTATATATTTAATTTTAGCTTTTTTTGCTTTCGCTTTTTTTTCTTTCATATTTTTTATTGAATTCTTTATAAGAATATAACGTAATACCCGCCCTGGCAATGGCCGATCGAAAAATCTGAATGATTCGACCCCTGCGGATACCCTAGTGGTAAGGTCTCGGCTTTGGGGACGGAGGGTTCCAGGCTCGAAACCCGATACCAGTGAAGATCCGCCGTGTATGGAGCCTGCTGCTCGCTAAATCATACGTAGTGGCCAAACGCCCTCCCGTTGGCGTGGCGTGGAAGTTTAGAGAAGGAGGTTGCCAGCTCAGGTGTCGTTCTCGTCATCTCGCTGCAGTTCAAAATTGCGAGGTCCGTCCCAATATAACCAAACCCTGCCGATAGCAATCCGGCTACTGCGGTCTGGACAAAGTAGACATCACATGCCCATGCCGAAACCCCTCTTTATGGAGGAACGTTCCATCATAGGTGATGGGCCCGTTAACCAAGAAACACTGGCATTGCTGTACCCTAAATGAAAGCGAGAACCGGCATACTGGGCCAGGCTACTTCTCACCCATGTACTTGTGGTGATCCCTCCGGGGCGATGAGTTCATAATACTATCTGAAAACCCCGACCTGGTACTTGGCCGTTCGGTATAATCTGAATAACAAGTCGCCGCAAATAATAACGCAGGTACTGTGATCGGCAGAAAATAGTCCCATTATGGCGCGACCTACGTGCAAAACCTTCCCGGAAGCAGTACGCCCCGCCATCGGCGATGGGCTCGTCAACCGGACAGCTACACCGTTAATGCACCTTTCAGAGAAGAAAAATCCTGCATACATATGCAGAAACATCCCAACTCCATATTAGAAGTGCTCCCGGTGGAATTCAATAGTTGACGAATCTTCTTCAATAAATATAATTTCTCTCTATATATTGTACAGTTTTATGTGAAAGTCAACTTTAATATGCCACCTTTAGAAACAACATCGGATTTAGGATTTTCAGTTCACGATCTCTGTACTGTTCACTGTTCGTGGAAATCTCTCATTCAAGCGTAAATGAGTCCGCAGTGGCTTTGTAGTAAGGCCTCGGCTTGAGGGGTCACTAGCTCGAGACCCAGTTCCACCGAAAGCGAGCCATGTATGAGAACGTGATGCACGTTAAATCTGCATTCGATAGTTAAACATCCTCACATTGGTGTGACGCGTCCTCTCACTTGTTGTCTTGGTTATCTGATCAGTGGCGGCTCGTCAGCTCAGAAATAAGCAGTGCTGCAAAAGTTGTAGGAAATTTTGTGCTGATTATTGTGGTATATAATGATGGTATACTAAAAATTGATAGTTTTTGAGTTATGAGCTAAAAAACTGGGGGGAGGTTCATGTTTTTTGGCTATAACTAAAATTCTAACAGAAATTATTGGTGGCAAACCTCAGATTCGTAATCAGCACCCGGAAAAAGATAAAGGAGCAAAAAATTACAACTCCTCCAGAATCGGATTTAAAAAAAGAATTACTTAAAGATTGAACTACTGAGAAAAAGCGGGGAAAAAAGCCAGATGAGGAAGTCGCGCCAATCGTGGTCTGCTCCAGAGTGCAGCTCAAATGAATGTAATTTCAAGCGGAGAAAGGGTTGCTTTTCTACAGCTTCGCGTTGCTCAGTGCGTTAATTTCATATCCTGAGGAGGGGTACAATTTTTTGCAGTTCTGTTCTGTCTCTCTCTTAATTCTGGATCGATTTTCCGTCATCCTTTTGCGTTTTTACTTTCTCGTATACGAAGTATACAAAGAGAAAGTATTGTAATCGTCAAAAAATTCGAACTCGAGATTTTGACGGATCCCCACGTTTTAGACCTCCCCGAGTACGAAAAACACAATTCTGGAATTATGTCTGTCTGTCTGTGAACACGATAACTCAAAAACTATTACAGATAAAGGGATGAAATTTGGTATGTGAACTTGACACATAATTTGTAGATTGCTATCAAATTTTGGACAAAATCCGTCCACGGGTAGTCCGTCTGTCGGTCTGTCTGCGGTCATGCGACCACTATAACTCAAAAACTTGAATAGCTAGATGGATAAAATTTGGTACACGGTTTTATCGTCATGAATGTAGGTCCGTATAAAATTTTGGGCCAAATCCGTCAAAGGGTTGACTGTCTGTCGGTCTGTAAAATTTACTTTCGAAGAGAATCCGTCATCTCCACGCGCATGCGTACTGGAAGCAATATTCTGTGCACGAATAAGGAACGGAAGAGAATTTCATTATGGAGCAGCGAATTACGTCAGTTTGTCCTTTAGCCAGTAAGAGTGGAAGTGTGTGATAGATGCATTTTATTCGGTACGCATCTCTTTGAATTTGATTCTTTACCTAGATATTTTTCAATCACTATAATGAAAAACCTTCTGATAGTCATTGGATTCTGGGCAACAGTAGGTTCGAATTTTTTTAGCCACGCGGGGAAAGGGGAAACGGCACGTTTTTGGGGAAGTATACGTGAAAGTTTAGGGGAGAACACACACGCTGGTTTATCACTGTTTTGCCATTTTCGTTTATTACTGAATTCTTAAAGTGGAAAAGTAAGCCAATTAGAATGAAAAGAAAAATACAATCTTTTAAAATAATTTCATGGGGGACTGCAGCTCTGCAGCTCTTACGAAAGAGCCGCCACTGCGTCTGATTATAATTCAAAATCACGAGTGCGGTCCCAAAAATGCCCTCATACAGCTTCGAAATGAGATGCTAACCTAATCTAATCTAACTACTTAAATTGCAGCATAAGCCCGATGCATTAAAAAGCATTTTTTCTTTCAAATACATTTAAAACGTTACTAATATTTATTGGAATATTTTCAGGCAATTTTTAATGTGGTTTTAACAGAAACAAGTAAGTGCCTTTAGTTCTACAGGTGAGGTCTTTTATGAACATTCATGAGATTTTTTATAAAAAAAAAGGTTTCTGTTTATCGTTTCGCTGAATGTTTACATTTACCTATCTGTTAGTTTATATTAACATGTCTTTAAGAAGGAAAAAAATGCAATTGAACAAGAAAATATGGGACTTAATAAACATTTGAGAAGATTCGACTCGAAATATGTCACTAGAGATGAAATATGAAACTAAGTTTCTTTAAATCTCTTCTGGAGAATTTAAGCCGACAGATTTTATTGGAAATTTAATATTATGTAGGTTTAAACTCAGATGCCAAATGAAAACAGCTTCTCTCAAACCAGTATTTGCCAAACTTTAGAAAACTTGAAACGTGGGAGTGTGTTGTTTCTACTGAAAGAAGAGAAATATTTTCGATGATATTTCAAGTTGTGAAATTTTGATTAATAACTTCCAGGTTCTATAGTTATGAAAAGTGAATTCTTGACGCCTACTTGATATCTATCAAAATTATTGCTGAAAATGTTAGCTTAAGCTATCTTTCAACACTGAGTGCAGAAAATATGCACATCATTTATTTACATCACATACTAAAAGAATATATATTAAATTTACGTAAAATTTGTTAATGTATTATCTAAATTTTTTCTGCTAGTGATGGTGATATAATATGCTATCTTTCACCGATTAAATACTTTTTCGAATCTGGTGTTGTTTATCCAAAACAATAAAGTCGGCACAAAGTTGCAGAGATGATTCCCTCAGTATAAAAAGTTTCATGGATGGAAAAATTTCTTTTGAAACATATACATTTAATTGTTCATTGTCAATACATTCTTTTAAAAATCTAACTTTTCCTTTTTCGAATACGCAGTAATCAGAGAGTAAGTATTCTAATTGTCAAAAACTTCGACTTTGATTAATCTTTTGATGAATCTCACTTTTCAAACCTCACCAAATCGAAAAAAATGAGATTCTCACACTCTGCCTATCCGTGAATTCGACAACTAAACGACGAAATGAACTAGACAAATGAAATTTGGTATGTGGTCTTTACACCAAAATTGTAGATCTTTATCAAATTTTGGGCGAAATTTGTCAAATGGAAGTTTGTCTGTGTGTCCATCCGTTTCCAAGTGAACACAATAACTGAAAAACGCGACCACACAGATAATACTTGGTGTACCGTTTTATAGCTGGAATCGTAGATCTTTATCAGAGTTTGCACCAAATCCATCAAAGGGTTGACTTTTGACTGGAAGAGGGATTGTTTTGTCATTCTTGCATACGTGAATGCGATGTTAAAAACGCAACAAGCAAAATATGAACTGCAACTGAAACATCGTATGTGGTCTTGACACGAACAATGTTTATATATGTTACCGTTAAAGTATGAAATCTCTTATTCTATAGAATAACTGATCAAATCAGTTAAAGTGTAAAATAAACTTTTATTTTATACTTTTACTAGTTATTCTACAGAATAACGGTCCACACATCGTTAAAGTGTAAAACAGCCGACATGATTAAGCCATTTGTTAGTCAAATTGGTTATTTGTATTTTCAGCATCTGAAGTGGGCAACGGGAATTTTTTCATCTTTAAGAAACATCCTACGGCTTTGCTAACAGTGGAAGCCGGAACCTAGTAGCTTCGCTAGCTCACTGAATGTAAGGAATCTGCGTTTTTTAAATTCTCACATCAAGCAGGGAAAATTGAGCTCGCGATGCTTGTGGCATCTAAAGTGGGCACCGGGCAAATTTTTTTAACTTTAAAAAACAATCTACGGCTTCGCTAGCAGCGGGAGACGGAACCTAGTAGCTTATTGAATGAAAATAATCTGCACTTATAATGGAATTTGTCCATAATTTCGCTCCTAATAGAGATATCGAGACAATTCCTGTATATTCTGGGACCTTCATTTTGTCGCCAAGTTGCCTAAAAGGTCGCCAAGTTTGTCGCCAAAGTCGAGAGTCATTGATTTTCTTCCAATAAATATTCCTGTAAATCTGTCTTCCCAACTATAAGTTTAATATGGCAAGAAAGCGACAGTACTGTTTTGTAACAGTATTATAATGATTTTAATTTTGCACCGGTTATGGCTGATTTGCAATCAGCGTGTAATTTATAAGAAAACGGACTTGTTTTAATATCAGAGGGTTTGTTTTACACTTTAACGATCTGCCATTAGTTATTCTATAGAATACCTAGTTATTTCATAGAATAACTAAGTAAAGGATGAAATAATTAATCTATTTTACACTTTAACTGAGTTGATCAGTTATAAACTTTAACGGTGACATCCTTTACTTACAAACTTTAACGGTTTAGATCCAGTCGGACAACGATAAGAAGTACAAAACTCACACTCGATTTTCTTTACTCTATTACGAAGTTAAAGTTAAAACGCGCCGCATTGTGCAAGAAAGTGAAGCACAGAATACTCCCACTAGTTGTAATGGTGGTCTCTCCATAATCCGATACTTCGCTAATCCGGCCCTTCCAGAAGACCGTCGTTTTCAGAAAGGCGAGTAGAGCGAGTGAAAAAGGAGACAAGTCACTGCATATTTATGTCAATGACTGTCACAGGCTGACGCTCAAAGTTTGTAATATTTACTGCATGTAGTATAATTTTGTATATATTGTAATATTTTATGAAATAAATACATGTTTTGATATTGAAATGTGTTTTTTAATGAATCTTCACTATTCCGACGCTTTCATTAAATCGGCAGTGCTCTTGTCTGATATCTGCGAAATTACGGTAGAACTATTGTATTTCAAAAATAGATAATGCCGTAACTTTTTCGACACATTTTCAGAACTAAATATCCCTTCCCAATTATTTAAATTATTTATTAGGAGCTGAAATACGACATTCTCTGTCAGCTTAATTTTAATGAAATAGACGCGATCACCATAGATAATTGCATTAATTTACCCTATGCATGCGACTAAACCGGAATTGTAATGAACGTCGGAATTATTAAATAAAAGAAGAGGAATTTATGAATTCAACAGTAAACACGTTATTTGCAATTTCCGTTGATATATTTAAAAAACATCCTTATATTAAGACGCGTCAAATATTATACACATTACAATCTGCATACCATAAACATTCTATTACGAATTAAATATCATCAAAACATCATGCGACAATTTTTAGCCGATAAATCAAGTCTCCCGTTCAATTAACCCCTAATTGGTCATATTAAACTCACTCTTCGAGCCTTCAGTGGCGTCTGCCTCGCAGCAAGGTGAGGGCAGAAAAAACAGAGCTGTTATTGTTGCTGTTCCTGGAGCAATTCCTCGATCCGTCAGTGCGTCCTTGGCTCGAAAAAAGAACCTCACACTCTGTCGAATAGAACTGCGCCAATATGCTAATTGAAGAGACCTTTCACTTTGCTCATTGGTGGAACTGCGGGTTTTTCATTCTGCTGCCAATATCCTTTGAAGAGAACGTTGTTAATGATGGAAAGTAGTTTTCGGAGAGAAGAATTAATGATGGGAAAAGGTGTAATTAATATCCTTTCTGAAAGATACAACAGTAGCTGCAGTGTGTTGTTTCAAAGACTGGGTTGTGGACAATTTAATCAGCGTTATATGATCAGGATGACTAATTAGACAAATGATTCGCTTAGCTACAAAATCGGGAGTGTTCTTTTCTCTACTTTCTCGTATACTTCTACAATTTGGCGCTGTCTGTGTTCAAATTAGTCATATGTTGAAGACAATCTAGTACGCATTTTATTTATATCCAAACATGGGCTACATAGACGCCTAAATTGGCGACTTTTTTCTTCTATGGTTAAATTCCTAAAGACATATTTTAATATGGAATTTTCTCGTATACTTCTACAATACGGCGCTCTCTGTGTTAAAATTAGTCATATGTTGAAGACAATCTAGTACGCATTTTATTTATATCCAAGCATGGGCTACATAGACGCCTAAATTGGCGACTTTTTTCTTCTATGGTTAAATTCCTAAAGACATACTTTTATATAGAATTGATGCTTGCATGCCTTTTCAAAATACTTACTTCTGCACCAAACTTTGAATGGAAAACCAAAAGAATCTAAGTATTTAAATAAATCCCGCCAATTACGATAAAGTTGGATCTTCTGTGCTAATCAACGATAGTTATTTCTCTGCTTCCGATGAGGGACTGCTATTTATTGTGGACTTTTTATGGACTTTGGCGGTTATTGACATCACCAGTCTACGACTGCCCATTCAAATCGGTAAGGGACCGCCATGGTCTTGGGTGCAGGGGGCATGCCGTAGCGTTAATTAGGTAGTACGCATTTTAGAATTATGCCCTTCAACCGATTGAGCTCAAAATATCCCATAACCACGATTTTGATGTTAGGGTCACATACTGAAATTCGCCCCTCTAGCTCTAAAATGCATATTAGACCTATTCCTTAGGCCGATTGAGTTCAAAATTTGACACATCCATGATTTTGGTGTTAATATCACATACTGAAATCCATCCCTTTAGCTCAGGGATGGGCAAACCTTTTTAGAAGTGGGACAAAAAGAATTTTGGTGGGCTAATATAATTTGTTATAAAACTCAATAAAGACTCACAAATATTATTTAAAAAATTCTTTAATACTAATGCAATGAATGAAGCTGTGACAGCATTTCTAAAAGCTATGTTTTGCTACAAATAGAGTGTTTCTAATAGCTGTGGTATTTTCATACTCTTATTTTAAAATCTTCAGCGTGACGGACAGAATATCTAAGGCAGGGGTTCCCAATATTTTTTTCTCTCGTGTACCCCTTGATTATTCTTTTTGCTTTCGCGTACCCCCTACCATCACATCCAACCCCCCAACCCCATCAACCATCTCCCATGTCCATCCAACTGACCGTAATGGTTGCAGGGGCATAGGGCGGCGTTCGGTCTATGCAAAGAAGTTTTTATCAATAACGTTAAGGTTAGCTTAAGTTAGTTTAACCCTCTGATACCGAGCGAGGCGGTCCCGGGCGGTCTACAAATTTTCCTTCAACAGAGAAGAAGGCCGGTGTGAGGTGGTTGCCTTCTTTTGAGGGGAGGTAAGGTTCTGAGATCGCTTAGGAGATAAGCGCGGTAGGGGGAGTCCAATTATTCTTGCAAACCGCAGCCCATTTCCGTGCACCTTAAGGGAAGGTTATAGCTAGGGGTGGGGTTGTAAATGTCCACCCAGTTTGGGAGAGTTCAATTCATGTCGCTTCCTCCCAAAAGGTCCCGGTTTTAAAGTAGCTAGAAGAAAAAGTCGCCTCGGGTTTAAAGAGCTAAAAGCGAAATGACTCGAATTAATAACGTTTGCAGAAATTATTTTTGATTTTACATTTTATTCCATTTTCACAAAAGTATTAGTCCAACGCCAAAAATAAAGCCAGAATTGCAATTATTTCGTTTTAATTTATAAGGATAGCTAAAAATTACACTTCGTAATTGTAATCAACTATTCAAGTGGTACAGTTATTTAACACTTTGGGAAATAAAATTCTCTCTAACTTTTATAATCCCTTATATTTCCGTATTTCCGCCATTAACAGCTTTGATTTCGCGTACCCCCAGGGGTAACACACAGGTTGGAAACCTCTGACCTAAAGAGAACCGTAGTGTGTCCATCATTGCTCTAGTTTATTGCGCTTTGGAGTTCACATACACACGAACAGACAGACCAGCAGATACACTATATGGCCAAAAGTATCCGGACACATAGATTTTCACATTTTTTAGAATTTCTCCGGAAAGGTTTAACTGACAGCTTTTAAACTTCGACCATGTGATAGACTGTATCTCACATTTTACATTGAATATTCGGTCCTGAGGGCAATTAGGGGATCGTCTACAAACTGATGAAGACAAAAACCTGTTTTGGCCCACGCCACTTCACAAAATACCGATAATAAGATGAAACATTCAAAAATGGTTATGTTTAATGTGCATAATATTTACAGGAATTTTCTTAAACTCAACACAAATATTGGGGAAGATATAAAGGTTTTCTTAAAAAATCCCAAATTTTCCTGCCAGTTTTTTGCTTATATCATACAGAGTTGACTGTTATATTATACGAAACTTACATAAAAAATGACAATATATTAGAGAAGCAATTTGTAAAAATTTGGAAAAACTTTTTTGAATATTACAGGAAATATGATCATTTTTAGTAAATAATGTTTTACTCCGCATGCGCGAAACATAGCGTAATTTTTCTATACAACTTTAAAGCCAAATATATAGGACAACTTATATAAAAAATTCAGCTCAATATCATTAGTATTCAGAAAGATATCGGCATTACAACGAGCAGAATTTCAGCTCCTATCGAAGAGAAGCTAAAAGATGAGGGGTTGTACACAAATTGATATTTTCTTAAACCTATATCTTCCAAATTTTAAAACAGATCTGTAATTATGGCGTTAAGACCACAAGTCACATTTCATTCACCTAGCGTTTTGTGTCATCGTCTTCACATACACAGAGAGTCATAACTCTAAAAATGAGTTTTTCGAACTGGGAGTCTAAGATGTAAAGATTCATCAAAATCGCGAGAGTTAATTTTTAGAGGATCATAATACTCACTCTTTGTATTTTCGAATATGAGAAATAATGACATGGCGGCCGGTGGTCAAAGGGTATTGATGCCCCGTGTCACGGTTTTAGGGGCGCCAAAAGAGTGGCAACTTACAATGTTTATTCCATTTTTAAAGCAAAATATGATGAGGGGACGTAAAAACGATATCATACCGCCAATTATCCTTAAGCCATTTTTGACGAATGGGATTAAAAATTGTATTTTCCGATGGCTAAAATTTACACTTCGTTATAATCAACTATTTGAGTGGTATAGCTATTAAATAGGAAGTATTCACTTGGAGAAACAAAGTTTTGCAACATTTTTTTTAATCCCTTATGTTTTCTTGTTTCCGCCATTACCAACTTTGATTTCGCTTACCCCCAATTAGTCCCAGATTGGGGACCTCTGTCTTAGGCCAATCAACGACAGCCGCTTCCTCGAGGCATCTGTTGGTTGGCGAGTAACTGAAAGAGCCTTTATGAACAGATAAATATTAGCCAATGGATTTATTTCCTGTACAAACAATATTAATACAAAATTTTGTCTACAAACGGCGTTTTTTTATATAAAAAAACTCAAAAACCAGTTATTTTGAGCGGTTATAACCGCCAAGTTAAACCGAGTTGTAAAAAAACTGAATAACTGAAAAACGATTATTTTCACAATAACCGCCATCCCTATTTGTCAGAACTGAAACTCCTTCCTTCTGATGAAGTGCGGAGAATGGGATGCTTTCTCAGATATCGTTCTCGCCATCAGCCTAGTGGGTGAAAACTGCGAGGTCTGTCGCCAAACACCCTCGTATGGCGTTTAAACGGGATGATGGTCGAATCAATTATCATTATCTTTTCACTATAAACTTCTATTATTGTTTTTATCTTAAACTCTTCGAAGTTGGAATTGCGAGTTTCTATTTTACGCATTTATTGAAGAAAGGATTCAAGTAAAAAATTGATTTGCTAATATGAAAAAGACATGGCGACCGGGGTCAAGAGGGTATTGATGCCTCGTGCCTCAGTTTTAGGGCGCCATGTAGTGGCAACTGACAATGTTTATGCCATTTTTAAAGCAAAATATGAGGAGGGGACGTAAAAACGATATCATACCGCTTTCGCCAATTATCCTAAAGCCATTCTTGAAGAATGGGATTTAAAAAATGATATTTTCCGAGCTCCAGTTATTCTCGCTACGCCACTGGCCATAGCGACATAAGGCTAATAAGTTTATGTCACTTTTTAAAATCTAATATGACGACAGGGAAAAAAATACCACGTTCATAGGCTGTTTACACTAGCTAAGTCAATGATGACGACGGAAAGGGGGCGAAAAAAATACCATCTTCCAGGCTAAGTCAATGATGACGACGGAAAGGGGGCGAAAAAAATCATATTATGACCCCGGGAGCCACTTAACCTCTCTACGCCACTGGCGAGAAAGTAAAATGAAGTCTACTCGTGTGAGAACTCACTTCAGCTCGAAGAATTTGAATTGTTGGATTAAAGCGAACAGAATTAAATTTGTGTTTGAAATGAAGCATTCACAACCATAGGAAATTCCTGAACAATAACGTTTTCATCTTGGGGTCTTTATTTAACCGCTTAAGACACAACCCGAGTTAATCAGTTCGAATTCGTTCGCTTTTGGACGACAATTAAAAATAATTTGCTCCTTACTGGTTAATGAATCAATTTGGACAGCAATTCAATGCAGATCATAATGACAACTAAACTATTTTAATTAAAGTAATCACTTTGGTTTTTTTCTGCCTCTTAACTAAAAATATTCTCCATTTTGCTTGTATGAATATTTCACTAATTTTTTACAGAGCTTTTGAATACTTGTTTGGTGAACTGTATTTTCGGTTAAACTATCTTCTACTCCAAGAGCATATTGTGCATTAATTAAAGCAATCATTTAAACAGTCTGGTGACTCTAAATTCATTCTAAATCCTTATAGCATTTTATTACTTATTTTTTTGTAAATGATTAAGAGGCATTCACTTCTATTTTCCATTTATCATTTCCATTAGCTCATATATTAAATAAAAGAACAAGTTCTATGGAATTATATTAAATCACAAAACTATTTTTCTTTTAGACAGACAAAAAGAAAAGAAATGGGTTCGAACTCCGTCATAAAAAGCAACTTTCAATATAATTATAAGTTATAAAGTTTATCCCAAAGATAAAAAATTTCGTTAACACAAGTTGATGCATTCTATTAATAAAAATAGTGAAGAACTTTGCTAGCAAATGCTTCTTTATAATAATTAAAACACGAACTAAAGGAGGAAAAGGATAAAAATTATAATTCGCTCATTTTTTTTCTAATTTTTTTGCAAAAGAAGTCACGCAGAAAGCACTTAAAGAACTCTGAGAGACTATCTTAAGGATATAAAAAAACTTTTATAAAACTTTTATGTTAATCAAATGACGTATCAAAAAATATATAAGCGTATGAGAATAAAATGTCCTCGGGCGGGCAATATGATTATTACTAAAATATTTTTACCATAGGAAATAAGATGTAAAAAATGAGACTATACCTCCGCAGAATTATTTATTTATTTTTGTTCATCTACTATTTCATCAAGAAATATAATTTTTACAATTATCCATTTGTTGAGAAATACGTCATTATCATCATAAAAAAGGGAGCATCGTCAGATCGGCTACAAATGAGTAATCATTAGTGGAGAAAGCACCTCCCCTCTCCGCCCTGATTTCTCCAGTCTAACCGCAACACCCACACACATTCCGCTCCTTAACCTCCGTACCTCTACACACACTGGTGATTTATCGCCCGCCTCGAAGAATCATATTTCATTTTTATGGCCAACCGGCTGAATGGAAACCCAGCCTCGTTGGAATTCCGCCGTCTATTTACACCAATTCGCATCGGGGTTTCACATTGACGAAACGTTTTGGCACAATGTGTTCCAAAAAATGGATTAGACTACTCGTGAATATCCTGCTTTGCGAGAGAACCTCTCCCCTCCTCCCCCGAATCAACACCGGTTGCATTTCAGCATCTATGGTCCGACACTGCACATGGATTTTAAGAGAAGTTGGATTTTCAAACTTTCGACCGCCACACGCCAATTCTCAACAGATTTCGGAATTGATGACCGGACAAACCTCTAGTCCATAACATCGTAGAATGATAATGTTTTAGCTTCGATTCGTCTGGAGTCATTGCACCAGCCGCTGGATTCTGTGCGTAACGATTTTTACATGACGCAGTATACAGAAAGAATACGAGTCTATAAACATTAACATACTAATAAAAGCGAGAGTGAATACACTGCTTTGAAATTAATCTCCAAAGAAAGCAAATTTTAATTATAACTTTAAACACTGGCAAAAACTTGCGAGTAGAAGATCTGATGAAACAATAAAATTGGTTTGAGCTTTATCACTATAAAGCATTGTTATGGATTGTGGTTCAAATTAATTTGGAAAGATTTATCAAACTTAGTGAAAAAGTGTACTGAAATGCATTTATCGTCACTGAAAAGCTAATTTTTTTTAATTTAAAAGTGTTTAAAATGGTTTCCGTGTGAAAATATGCTCTGTCTCCAACGGAACGTTGCATTCTGTGCGTAACGATTTTCGCATCACGCAATTCACAGATAGTATGCCAGCCTGATAACAAAATCATGTTAAAAACAGTATAGTCAAAAGAGAATGAGTCGTAGAAGTCGCGATATAGACCGCTTCTGCAGACGGTAGGTATAGTTCTTACCTGGGCATCAAAAAGCAAAGACGAGTCGTTCGGAAACAAAGGGTTAGTGCTTTAATCGACTGGCTGCAAGAGACTTATCTTATTCTCCAAGTTCCAGACAGAGAGCTCAACTATTAAGATGTAAATAATAGAAAGACTTTGTCTATGTGCACATAATATATAAAGTGGCGTTGTGTAGTGTAGAGTCATCTTAAAGGAGTTGCAATCATGAATGCAGTCACTAATATTAAAAACTTTTTTATATTTTTATCTTGGCATATTTCTTTAAACTGTAGATGTTTAAAAGTAATGACGAATAAGTAGTGGAGGCCACAGGCCCTGGCAAACAGGGGCAACTGCCCGTGGCGCCAAAGCGGGAGCGTGAAGAAAAAAAAATTGGTTTAATAGACATGAGAGCTCCGGAAAAACGGCAAATATATTTTCAAAATAAATTTGTTGAATATATTATTTTAGATTGAATAAGACCACTATATAATGCTATATAGACCAATATATACCACTATATCTGGAGTTTATAAATTCTCACCATAATTTTATTAAGTCATATTTTCAAGTAAAAACAGAATATTTATAAGTTCTGAAATTGAGGTTTGTCCAACATTTAGAATTCAGGCATTATAGAATTTAAAAAATATTTTGGTTGTGGGAAGAAGGGGTCATATTATTGAGGAAGTTACCTCGTGTCACTTCTGCGAATCAGCCAAAGAAATGTTTTTATATTTGAATTGAATAGAAGTGCGTTTTTATTTTGAAATTAAGTGGCGAGAAAAGAAATATCACATGTATATAATAAAGAAATAAAGACTTTGTGCTGTACAAAAGTTGCACAAGAAAAAAAAAAGTTGTACAAAAGTTGCATTGAAAGAACAAGTTCTTTCAATGCAAACAAACCACCTTTTAAATAAAACACTACGATCATATTTCACGTTCCTCTATTTTTATTTGAATAAGCTGTTTTCCGCTGTTTGATTCCCTTTCTTTATTTTGTGCGTTCTTTTAAGCATCTAACTTCATCTAAGACGAGAGTCGTAATCGTCCGAAAGAAGTTTTCCTCTCTAGACACCGGGCGCATTCATTAGTTGAATGTTGAGGATAATTAAATGTTTCTATTCATATTCCACATTCGGAAGTAATGAGGTTTAAACAAGATTTTCGAAATTTCGCCTTTCTCAAATCCGAGACCTTAAAATTAACCATCATTAGAAGATTTGGTTTAAATTATGAAATAGTGTGTATTTGCACTTAAAGGTTGATATACACTCTGTCCCAAAAGTTTATAGAATCCTGTAATTTGCCTATATTTTTTGTTGTATATGATGTATTTCGATGTAATTTACTGTATAGATATGATATGTCTATTAAATTGAAAAAACAGCAGTTCTACCCCGTATATTTAATATCAATTTTTAAATCGTATAATAAACTGAAATAACCAGTCCCAAAAGTGTATAGACAATTGCAATTTTATTCAAATATAATATCGGTAATTATGACGTCGATCTGGAGCCTAATAAATACGTTGTAAGAAAAGGAAAGCTTTCGTTTGTTCTGCGTTTCAAGATGCATAAAGCGTAGCAGCTCTCTAATGAAGAAGTATGTAAAATTCTGCATTTGAAATTGCTCTGTAAGACTGTTCAGGAAATATCGAAACTTTTAAATCGTTCTAGAAGCATGATTTATCGTGTAGTAACTGGTAAGACGCCATACGAGCCAAAACCTCGTTCGGGAAGACCACGTGTGACGGATATTCGCAGTGATAGACGGATACAAAGAATGGCTTGAAGTCAGAAAATGTCGGTTCATGAAACTACTGGGGTTTCCCGGTTGCAAATCTCCAAGAACAATGTTCGTAGATGAATTATAGAATCTGGTTATATGATCCACGCAAAAATGGCTCGCCGATCACCACTCTCAAAGCTTCACATTAGTAAGAGATTACAATGGGCTCGTAATCATATGTCATATGGTGATAAATGGGTGTCTGTCCTTTTCAGTGATGAAAAAAAATCTTCTATGAACCTGACGGGAATATAAAATATTGGCATGATTTACGAAAAGAGCCCAGAAGCTTTCTCTGTAGGCAAAGTGGTGGTGGATCTGTGATGGTGTGGGCGGCTTTCAGTTTCTACGGTCAAGTGGGTCTGGACTTTTTAGATGACCGACAAAATTCTCCTAAATACATAGAAACACTAGAAAATCATCTTATGCCATTTGCAGAAAACATAGGGGGATGAAATTGGTAATATCAGCATGATGATGCTCCCATCCATATCTCCAATGCTACGAAAAATTATTTAAACTCGAAGAATGTTACTGTTCTTGAGTGGCCACCGATGAGCCCTGATCTAAACCCAATTGAAAATGTGTGGGGCATTATGTCTCGGAAGGTATATGAGAATGGAGGGCAATTTTATTCAGTGAATGCCTTGAAGACAGCTATTGAAAGTGTATGGTACAACTTGGAACCAGAGATATTTCAAACCTTAATTATGTCGATGGAAAAACGTGTATACAATGTCATACTGAGAAATGGAAAGACTTTAAACTATTAAGAGCATTGCATTGAGCACCTTTTGTCGAAATGTCATATATTCTATAAAATTTTGGGACACCAAATATTTCCATTTTGCTATATAGTTGAAACACAAATTGTTATTTTTTCTAAATATTTCGTTGAATGCAAGTCGCATATGGTTTGAATAAACATATTTGTAATTGGTGTTTGTATGCCTTTCCGTTTTGCTACAATATATATTTTACTAGAGTCTATAAACTTTTGAGACAGAGTGTAGATGTCCTTAAGAATATCAAGCAGCTTGTCTTAAAACAGAAATTAGCACTTTATAAAAATGCGGAGCTCATTTTTTGGGGTTAGAAATCTCTATGTCTTATAATTTAGTTGTGTTATTCAGTACTTAAATTATTGCTTGTACTGTCATTTTTGTTGGAAGTATTTCAAGTGTAACACGCACAGAAATTTCAATCGATAATTTTTTTGTGTAGAATATATTAAAAATCTTTACTTATTTTCTATGATTATATATTATAATATAGTTTTTAATTACAAAGCTTCAGGTAGTTGAAAATCACTTTTGAAAAATATATTTTAAAGATTTTCTTCGCCAAAATCTTGAGAATCGCAGTGGCATGCTAGCAAAATCTCAACTTCGAGCTTGGAGAGCTCGAGTTCGGAACATTATGCCATGGAACACCCATGTATGTTAGTATGGTTATTGTTAGTGCACGTTACATTTGTCAGAGCTGAAACGCCCTCCTTTTGACGAAGTTTGGAGAATGGGATGCCGTCTCAGATATCGTTCTCGCAATCAGCCTAGTGGGTCAAAACTGCGAGGTCTGTCGCCAAACACCCCCAACGGTCGAATCAGTATAATAAAGGAGAATGTGTGTCTGTGTGTTCGTCCTCTACAGGACAGACCGCTAGAGTCGGAGCTACGAGATTTGGCACAAACATACTTTGAAGGGTGGACAAGTGCAACTCGGAGCCCTTTTTCTGAAATTTTAATTAAAATTTCAATTAATTAAAAATTAGGTGAAATTTTAGCGTTTTTACCGTTTTCATTGTTTAACCAACTATTTAATTGCATAGTTATCTTTCATTGTTGTAATCTGAGATAGGATCTAATACTAATACTCTCTAATTTTGTTTTCAAATTTTATTTCATCAAGATTTTTGCGAAATCTGTAAACCAAGCTCTTCGAGATATTGTTTTGATTACATTAAGAAATACATTCATTAAGCTGAATAGTTATAGTTGCTATGTTACATGCCGTTAGCCATAAAATATTCTGCGTCATTTTAATGTTGAAATCAAATGCATATTTTACAAGAGCAATAAGAAAGTGAAGAGAGTGCCGACAACATGGAATTAGAGGTTACATGACATGGTCAGTTATTTGACTCCATTAGGAACATTTATGTAGACGATGAAGAGAAGAGGTCCAAGGTCACGAATTGAACATGGGTTAAATATCTACAACAATCTGAAGTTTAAAATTACGTTGTTAAGAGGACCATTCATATAAAATGAGGCAAGATTCAATTGAAATCATATTCCTGGCGGACAAGCTGGTCGCCGAAGGTGGTTAGTAATATATATATAGAGAGGCTAAAATTTAGCTGCAGAATGAAACAGGACGTGACGTCACAGATATAATGTGCAGTTAGATATTAAATGAAGTGCAATTGCGTTTGCCATTTGATTGTAATGTCACGCGAATTGATTCTGTAGACCAATAGAGCAAACTAAAATTGCTCTTCAATAATCCTTTTTTATTCCAAGCAACTTCATTTTTCTCATTCTTTAATAATTTTTAACAACTAACTTTTTTGTTACCATTCTGGGTTGAATAAATTTCGAATAAGCAAAAAGAATAATATATAAAGAGATGTTGCTATTTTACAAAATCGTCTGCAATTTATACTACATTAAATTTAACTAAAATGAATATAATAAAATGTAGAGATGCTACAATATAATTGCAGAATTAAAAGAGGCGTGATTTATAACATGCATTTATATATTAAATGAAGTGCAATTATGTTTGCTATTTGACTGTAATATCACTTGAATTTATTCCACTGGTAAATGAAAATTTCTTCCATAAAAAAAGCCTTTTTGAAATAAAAAATTGTAGTAAATAAATAATTTTATTCGTCAGTCATTAAATTATTCATGGTAACTTGGAAAAAAAGGCAAAAAAGGGAATAATGTAGATAGTTTTCACTATACAGTGCATGTTTAGAGAATTAATGGTGCCTTTTAGTGAGGTCTAATAGTGTCTTTCTAATTGTGTTCTTTGAAATAAATTTAATCTAGTCTTCTGAGACAAGATATTAATTGGGAGAATTCTCAGAAACTGGTTTGAATTTAGATTTTGTTTTCCACTTAAGATTGTTATTTCAAAAGCATATGCTGAATATTATTGCAAAATGAGAAAACAGATTTGAAAATTATTAGAATGTTTAATAATGTGAAATCCAAAATTTTCTTGCTTAACAAATGTCAAGAAATTCAAAATAATTCACATTTCTCTAAATCAAGAGAGAGAGTTTCGAAAAGATATTTCGATTGAAGTTAGAATAATTCTTTTTATTTAACGAAACAACATAATTAAATTGAGACCTTACAGCAATCGTCTTTTCAATCAAATATGGGAAATTTGTTCTGAAATTCATTTGATTTAAAAATTCTAATTGGACATTAAACTTCCGAAAACTTCTTTTAATCTTATAATTGAGATGAAATTCGTTTGGTCGTTTTTACACTCTTTGACTTTCATGGCATGTTTCATGTTTGTATAGCTGAAACTTTGTAATCGATTTTCACTCAATTCCTGAAGTGACAAAGTTCGAAAATTCTGCATAAGTGCGTGTTTCGGACGATAATACAATATTTTCATATTTCCAGAACTTAATTATCAATTAATCGCTTAATTTTGTTTGGCATTTATTCATGCGAAAGACAGAATCGAATAGTGAATTTCAGAAAATTTGATTACAACGTTTGGTAATTACTATAATAATGAGTCGTGAAATATTTTTAAAAATAAAAAGTAGAAAATAATAAAAATAAAGTTGTTTAAAACTCACGCTTTTATTTGTGTACAAAAATGTAGAAAATGATTGAATGATTTTTATCAAAAATCTGGCGATCATAGCAAAAATCTTAAAAGCATACAGCACTGAAAATAATACGATAAGGAAATTAAACCATGGGGATTTTTCAAAGAAAGAAAATTCTTAAAAATATTAAAATATGTTATGGAAAATATGATATGACTTTGATTGAAATCCCAATTTAATTAGAATCTTTATCAGCATCTCACATCTTGCACGATTTCAGCTTTGATTTACAAGTTTTTGATAAAAAAAATGATTTTATACTTTTTAGCACACATATAAAAGCGTGCTTTGTTAAAACGGTTTTCTTAATGTAGCGTTTATTAATGACCAACTAGTACCAGACATGCTTTTCAGCAACCATTTAATGTAGCGGCTGTTAGGTAAATGACTCAGCAGACGACATTCTATTCAAAGGCCACATTATATAAAGTCCATTACTGGTGAACAAGTAAATCACATTTTTTTTTCAAAAAACATTCAATGTAATGCCCATTGGTGGAGAATCCAGAGATGATATTTTTTCCAAGATCATTCAACGTAGCATTCAGTAGTGACGCAATTTACAATATATTACTTATAGAAAATACTGTAAATTTTCTTCACTTAGAAGTAAATAAAGTTTTTTAAAATAAACAAAAATATTTAAATTATCCACATTCAACAACATAAAAACATTCAATGTAATGCCCATTGGTGGAGAACCCAGAGATGATATTTTTTTCAACGATCATTCAACGTAGCATTCAGTAGTAACGCAATTTACAATACATTACTTATAGAAAATATTGTAAATTTCCTTCACTTAGAAGGAAATGTAGCTTGTTAAAATAAAAAAAAAATATTTGAATTATCCACTTACGGCTTATAATATTCATTCAAGATTTTATAATGAAAAGGCAATTATCTTAATTCAGTTTTTCTTAAATACCGCAATGTCGTTGGTATAAGGAATTATTATTGTCCTTGAACTTAATATTTTAAGTACCGCACTTCTTTTATTCCAGTATAATAACTGTAGCGTGAATAACTTTCTTTCCGAGTAATTTGAAACATAATACTTCTGGCGAATATTAAGCCCATCTTTCGACAAAGACCTTTTAAAACTTTTGCCACGAGGTAATTACACACTTACTCGTTTTTCCGAGTCGAGACTTAAATCTGAAGAGGCTGTCTTTGAGCTAATGCACGAAAGACAGTCTGAAATCTTAATAGACAGTCAAATGAATTTGAAGATCTTTAATATGATAATAATTAGCGTTGTCATACCATGTATATTCTTGTTAGGAATAGAGTTTGCTCCATAGAATAGATTGTGCTAACAAAGAGAATAGTTAAGATGACAAATCGTAGAAGCACCGAGGAAACTTTTGCGTAAAACTCTTAAGTTAATTGTCAGGCAGGTCATTATAAGAAAGGGGAAACTGCAGGTTTAGCCTGAAAGCCGAATCCTCGGTGGATAGAGCGAATTGATTCGAGGAACCCGTCTTCATTTTAGTTTATTGCCGACTCGAGTTGCTGGGATTCTCCGGAAAATCGATAGAAATCACAGGAAAATCCGGGAAGCGAATCTAATACTATTAGCTCAAATCACAGAATAAATATTTCCCCCTTTTGATCTTCAATGCCGATTCTTCCTTGTTATTGGAATTAAATTTACCATGTTAGATTCAGAACAAACAACACCAATAAAGAGGGTGATCCAAAAAATGTATGCATTCTTTGATTAAAATATATTGCCCTTTTACATAATTTAATTGATCAAATATATCAATTTCCATTGAAATTACTGTGATAACCCTGTACAGTTCACTGCATGTTTCGTTTTGAAAATTACTAAATTTATCTCAAAAATTAGTATTAGACATGTAGCTGATCATAACTAGGAGAAAAAAATTAGCAGTTTTTATTTTCAAGAAATTTGTGGTTTCACAGTGAAACCAGTGAACGGTAACGTGTTATTTTTAATCCGAGTAAGTTATCATCGTAATGCAATTTAAATTATGCATTTAATTTATAAGTATCCGTGAGTTTTCAGGATATTCAAGCGTCTTAAAATTCAATATTACTTTCGAAGATTCAATTTTAAAGAATATCGATTTGTGCATAAACCCTCATCATCTTGTTTCTCTTAGAGATCGAAAGCAATTCAGCTCTTGCAATGCCGATATCTTTGTGAATATTAAAGGTAATGAACTGGAATTTTTATATAAGTTGGCCTATATATCTGACTCTTAAGTTACGTTTGCCCATGCGCAGTAAAAAAATGCTTTATGTGTGGTTTCGCTACGAAACCAATGAACGTCAAAGGGTTAATTGATTAATTTTATGAAATAATCAAAGACCTATCTCGATGGAATTCTGGTTAATACAAGGCCAGGGCAAAGGGAAGAAGGGTATGATTACTGCTCCCCTCACCTCAACGGACTTCATTCTTGAGCTTTCTTCTTCTGAGGACACATGAAACATAATATTTATTGCTCAGGACCAATTACAATCGACGAGTTGAGAGCAGCCATTGAAAGCGAATGCATCCACATGCTGAATGATATACTTAGAGGCGTTTGTGTTTCTATAGGTCGACGTTATCATCATTGACCGATTTCTTCTTATGAGGACACATAAAACATAATATTTATTGCTCAGGACCAATTACAATCGACGAGTTGGGAGCAGCCATTGAAAGAGAATGCATCCACATGCTAAATGATGTACTTAGAGGCGTTTGTGTTTCTAGAGGTCGACTTTATCATCATTGACCGATTTCTTCTTATGAGGACACATAAAACATAATATTTATTGCTCAGGACCAATTACAATCGACGAGTTGGGAGCAGCCATTGAAAGAGAATGCATCCACATGCTAAATGATGTACTTAGAGGCGTTTGTGTTTCTAGAGGTCGACTTTATCATCAGTGCCTGGATATAAAGGCCAATGTTTCGTCCGTTTCTGATAATTGAAAAAATTTTAATTTTATATTAATTAAAGTGAGTTATGAAACTTTGATGTATGCTATTAATTCTTTATGAAATAATTATTCAAGTATTTTTCGAACACCCTATATGAAGGATCCACGATTAGTTCTTTTTTAAAATGTATATCTAATTGTGGGTTTTAATCAGTTTCCCTGAAAATAATATTCATTTAAAAAAATCCTTTAACCCTCTGACCACTAAGGGTTCTCAAAATCTGAGTACAGTTGTATACGGAGTTTGTTTACTAATGGATAGGTGAAATAGATTCGCTAACCCCGTTTCCCCTTTCTCCTCACTACGGGTGGTGCAAGATGTGAATGGGAAGCCTTTCATCTCTTATCTCTACCCCATTTGGTCAAGTGGTCAATAGGGGACCCAAGGTTTCCCTTAATGACCACTCGCCCAACTGACTTCTCCCCGTTTTCGGAACAGTAACCGGCCGAAATCCGCCCCACTGGTATAGAAGTTCCATGACCGGTTACGGTCGACTTAGGAGTCAGAGGGTTAACGTGTTTCGCTTAAATTTCATTTGCTACTTATTATTTTGTTTCAATAGCTTTTATTGAAAGTTAAGAAAGGAATAACAAAGCAGAATTGAAAATCATTCAAATGTTTACAAATGCGCCATTGCGATATGAGGGTCAGAGGTAACGTTACGCTGAGCAAATCAAAAGTTTTGTAAACAAAATATTTAAATTATCAAAATTAAAAAGTAAAAGAAGTAGAGACTTTTAGCAATCAAAGTAAGATCAATAAAGTTAAGAGTTTCTTAAAAGATATATCGATACTCTTATTCGCAAGAAATGTTTTGATTACTCATTTCCCGATAACGTACGATTAAAGTTCAATAGTCAACCGCAGATTGTTCAGCGTCCATCTATAATTAAACTTTCATGAAAACGTATGACTGTTGCTTGAGTAAGTATATTTGATTAGAAGATTCAAATTGAGGTCTAATGACATGAGAATTTCGTGCAATTTTGTGGTTGTTTAAATAAGAGGAAGAGGGACGGAGACAAAAATAGAAAGCAGATGGTTTCAGTTGATTTCATTTCCGAACCAGACAATTTTGGGGGGCTTTAATAAGTTTTATAGTCTTTTTCATATTACCAAATCAATTTTTTACTTGAATCCTTTCTTCAATAAATGTGTAAAATAGAAATTCTCAATTTCAGTGCTTGATGTCAGCATGTATTAAATTAAAATCATTACATTTATTCCAACTTCGAAGAGTTTAAGATAACAACAATAATAGAAGTTTGTAGTGAGTAGAGGTTATATCTGTTTTAGTTAAATTTCATGCAGTATCAGTTGCAGACAATTTTGTAATATTATAGCATCTCTGTATATATTATTCTTTTTGTTCATTTGAAGTTTATTCTTCTCAGAATGCTAATAAAAAATATAATTGCTAAAAATTATTGAAGAATGAGTAAAAAGAAGTTGCTTGGAATAAAAAAGTATTATTGAAGAGATGAATTTTGGTTTGGTCGATTTTTCTGCAGAATCAACTCACGTGACATTACTGTCAAATAGCAAACGCAATTTCACTTCATTTTAGTGTTCCTTAAACATTGATAGTATCGATAGTTTCAAAACTATCGATAGTGTCGACAGTTTTCTCCCCGCCGATACTATCGATATGCGTTCTTCAAGTCGATAGTTTAGAAACTAACGATTGTATCGACAGTTGTCGACTGAAAATGCGCCTATCGATAGTATTGCGAGAGAAAATTATATATCTATCGATAGAATCGATAGTTTTGAAACTATCGATTTTTCAGTCAATAGTTCCGAAAACTCGATACTATCGACTTGGCTTCGATAGTATCGATAATCTATCGATGTGTAAGGAACACTACTTCATTTAATATCTAAATAACGTTTTATCTGTAACGTCACGTACTTTCTCATTCTACAGTGAATTCGAAAACAAAATCGGTACAGGCATTGATGTGTGCATGGGAGCATGATTTTACAGCAATAAAGTTTTTAATTAACTCCTTTGAATTGAAAAATCAAATTCAAATTGAGAATTTTTTATCATTACTGCCGCATCTTCAACACTCATTTACTTAGATTAGTATGACTTTTGTTTTTTAAAAAACAGAATTGTTGGACATTCCAATTATTGCCGAGCTCTATTGAACTAAATTATTAAACTCGATTAATTAATTTGAATTGAAAAACTGAGTTCAAATTGAAGGCTTTAAACCATTATTGCTACATTTTTAACACTCATTTACCTAAATTTTCATAACTTTTGTTAAAAAAACAGAAATTCTGCAGTGTCCAATTATTGACGAAAACTTACTCTTTGTTCTACAAATTGCATTGGTACCCATAATTCCAATCACAAGAAAGAATTGACATTGAAGACAAAAGCGAGAATAAATATTTAC
>BGPR01000181.1:775492-788536 GCA_013235015.1 Araneus ventricosus
TAAGGCTCGTAAAAACGAAGGAATTTCCGAGGAATTGAGTCTCGAAGCCAAGACTCCGTCACAAAACCATCTTGTGCTCATACCTTAGGCTAATTAAGAACAACGAAACTTAAATGTATATTGCGATGTTCTTATTTACATGTAAAGATATCGATTATTAACTTCTAAGCGATGTCAGCTATCAAAAAAATTAGCAAAGAATTTTTAGGGAAATTGGCATTTCTCCCCTACTTTACTATTTCCTATACTTTGGGGCTAGATGATCATCTACAGACTAACCCGAGATTTTCTTCCTCCTTTTATCGGGCTGCAATGGCCAAGCTGTAAGGTCCCGGCTTTGGGACCGGAGGGTTCTAGGTCCGAAACTCAATTCCATTGAAAAACCGCCGTGTATGAGGAGCTCGTTGAGGTTCCTGAAGTTGTGGGTCAAACGTTTTCCCACTCGTGCGGGTGTTTGAAGAGGGAGATACCGGTTCAGATGTCGTAATCGTCATCTGACCACGGTTTAAAATTATGACGTCCGTGCCAAAATAGGACATTATGATAACTAAAAAATTGCCTCTCTATAAAATATTGCTCACCCATTCAAATCCGCTCAAAACTTAATTCAAATTAATCGATTAATTAAAAAAAGGTTTTATAATATTACAGTGTAGCATCAGACTAAGAAAAGCCTTTCTTTATATAAAAATAATTTATTTAAACTATTTATATCTTATTTATAAATAAACATTGTTCAGTCGAACATCAATTTTTGTAGAACTCTCTCACAAGATTAAAATATTAATAACGTTTTCAATCAATTTACATTCTGCGCGACAGTCTGTGTCTCTTGTTAAAAGCATCTTTAAACAATTGATGAAGCACATTGAGCTCTAATATGTTGACATATAGTTCATTCAATCTCGTAACAACAGTTTCGTATTCTTTTAGGAGCACACAACTACAAAAAATGTCAGAACTCTAATTCACCAAGAAGTTAATGAAAAATTACAAGATTCCATCTTTACAAACATGAACCTAGCCAAGTTAAATAAAAGTGCGTAAAAAAATAAAAAGTCTTACTGTAGAAGAATATTTTGATAACAATGACGCCGTAAAATAAAATATATCTAGCAACATTCGAAAAACAAGGCATTCTGATCTTCTGGAAAGCTAAAAAGCGTTTCTGCTGACACTTTGATCGCCTTGCTGAAAACCATGGAGCAGATTGGATCCATTTTTACAACCCATTTAATCCGAAAAATAATACTAAAAGCTAACTGCTCAATAAAAGCAGTCTTTCTTTACAAATGGTGTCGTTTCTGAATCACTGTATATAAAGCAAAAAAAATCTTTAACAAAATATTTTTCAAAATAAACATAACCCAGATTTGTTAAAAGTAACGCGTCTTCTTCAAATCAGTTGCCAACGATTGTCTTTCAGTTAGCAATCGTCAGTGTTTCAGTCGTTCACTTAAAAAAGAAACGTTGTTCATCTCCGACGCCAAAAAAATCCTTTTCAATAAAAGCCACAAGTAAAAAGTAAAAAAAAGGTAAAGTACTCTCATTTTTCATCGAAACGTTTAGATATCGTTTAACTGAGTAATTTTTAAAAATGAAATTGATTTTTTTGGTATTAAAATTGATCAACATCTTCCCTTGAAACTACAAGTGAAATTAAACTGAAAGGTTTTTATGAAAAGCCTGGACAAGATATTATTTTCTGAGCCGTGTTCAAGAAAAAACAGTAGAAACATTCGTTTTTTATTAAGTCTTAGCTTTGTGACACTCGATATTCAAGATAAATTGTCTCTCAAAATATTTCATACTTGAATACAATCCTTTTTATTGAAATGGAGGAAAATATTTCTTTGTTTTTTTAAACCATTGTAATTAGAAGGTTTTCTTAATGCTACGAGATATATAATCTGACTGTATAAATAGGAACAGACATAATTCCCACACTCTTTTTAATACTTGAAAATAAACATTAGTGGAACTTCTGTAAACTGTACTGTACAGTAATCACTGGTATGTTCGACGACAGCTAAAAGAAATTTCATTATTCTCATCACCCCTTCTTTAATGGTACTGTGCCGTTTCTATAGAGATCGTCATAACGATGACGTTCTGTCTGGATCTCTTTTAATGATAGGCAATTAGAGTTACATGCTAGGAATTTAACACATTATTCGACGAAAGCTAAATAAATTTCATTAATCTCATCACCCCTTTTTTAATGGTACAATGCCGTTTCTATAGAGACCGTCATAACGATGACCTTTTATCTGGATCTCTTCTAATGATAGGCAAATAGTTACATGCTAGGAACTTAACCCTTTATTTACCAAAAATGATGCAATGGAGATAATTGTTGCTTTAATCAGTGATTACAAGTTTACTGTAGCTGCATAGATGGTAAGTTTGTATTTCACAAAATGCGAGTAATCACGTTATGAAAATTAACACAACATGTATTTTATTCAAATTTCATATCAGACTTTTTTTGCATAAATCAGCATACTTTTTGTGACGAGGTTTGCTGAGATACTAATGCTGTATTTTTAATATTTATATTTTTGCTTCAAAATTAAATTTTTTGCTCAATTGGCTCACACACACAAGATTTTTGAGATAATCAATAATGAAAAATCGTTTGAAAATTTCGCAACGTCATGTAAAACGATATATGTTTATGAGGTCATTCTGCAACTTTATAGAGAGACTCTGGATGCCTATAATCAAAAATCATCTTCATTATTCAGTTCCATCATTAGTAGATTAGTTCCGCTTAATTATGAAGTTCCTTAACGTATTCGACAGATGTTTTAGTAGTTGATTTTGCCGGATGATACGAATATACTTTGAGTAACTGATTTCTGATTTTGACATCTGATGGTGAACTAATGATGAAGAATATAATTATTAGTTCATTATCAAATGTCCAGAAAGAACGCTAGTAGTCAGATGAATGTCACTGAAGTAAAAGTCGATTACGGTGTGAATGTTGCATAACATTTAATTGTCTACCTCAAACACAATGTTACGACAGTTATCTTTTACTTATCAATACATAGAAAAATATGACATAAAACAGCTGGGATTTTTTTTTTCATTTCTTATCAAAGCCTCCTAAATACCACAAAATTATTGAAGGTGTAATGTTTTAGAAATAAAAACTGTACTTTAAAAATTCTCAGGACATTTATTTATAGGCACAAGACATAAACATTAAACATAAAACAAATTTAGAAGAATAAAATATTTCATGAGTTATAAGAACTAAATTAACCCCAAAATCAAACTCAATATCATTCAAATTCAGATCTGTTACATATAATTAGCATCTTGCTGACATCTTAAAATTTAAATACAGCATTCCAACCCAACTTTGGCAAATCACAGCCACTGTCACCGCTAGCCGCATCACCACAGCCAGAGACACACTACACGACAACATTCTCGGCGAAAAGCAGCCAGGACAGTACAAAGTGATAAAAACAGAACAAAATATAATAGGAAACTTATTAAACAGAAGAAGAGATAAGAAATAATTCTGGAGAAAAATTATACGAGTTTTATATCCTATCCATATTAAATGATGAAATAATCTATCATCAAACAACTTTTTTCTATACATGACTGCTTTATTTTCTTCGAGATTTAATATTTTCTTTCTTCCATCAAAGATTCGCTAGGACTCGTGAATTCTTAAAGACCATCAGTGTCAAATGACTTCCTGTTGGAATAGGACCACGAAGCAAAATTACACAAGATCCTTCCCAAAGTATCTTCAGAACAGGACATTAAACAAACTAAACTAAGCTTTACTTCCTGCATTCGTTAATTGTTTCTCATAACATAAATACAAAAAAATTGACTGTAGCAGCTGAATTAAAGATTGATTCTTCTTATCATCCTTGTTGCCGGTTTATGAGAGCATAAAATGATGTCGTAAAAATCTGGTCCGTTTCAACTTTTCTCGAAATATCTGCCTAAAAGCAATAACAGACAAAAAAGAGTAAAAACATTATTGTGCTATAAAATTCCTATCTCCAAAATTATTAAATGTGGTAGTCACAAAACGATGCAATAATTAGAAATCAAAATTGTAATATAGAAATTTCGTTATCGATTGTCACCACCAATTTCGATGTCCACCAGTACTGTTTTGCTGTAAAGAATGTAAGATTTCTCCCTTGCAGTTTTGAAACCCAGTTGTTGATATGTAAATACTTAAATTAAATTGAATTGTCCGTATAAATATGTAACATGTGCCAAGATTTGGTACTAAAACGCATATGATACTAATGTTAAAATTGTGGTGTTTTCCAGTCCGGACCAGCAATTCTGAAGGCAAATCCAAACACCAATCACAATTTTTTTCATTTAATGAATCCTAATAAATTCTGAAATTAAAAATATATTACATATTTTGGAGAGAAAAGAACTGAGCGCCATCTAGAGGAAGTTATTTAGAATAAAATGAATTTCGGATTCCTGTCAAGTTGTAACAAATAATGATTCCTTGATTTCTGACTATTTCTTCGGTCTTTCGAAACTCCACCTTGAAAACTCTCACGATTCATACATACAACAGCTATGACGAATAAATATTGGACTTAGTTTTTAAAATAACATAGGATGCTTGGTTTGATATTCATTTGAAATATTCCATTCCTAGTCTAACAGGATAAAGTTTAAAGGCTGGCATACTATACGTTGCAACATGCTTGATGCGAAAATCATTGTAAAGGCTCTGCAGGACGGACCATCGGACCGAGAGTCCCCAAATTTGACACGTATTACTTCTTGGCTAGTAGGTACTCGCTAAGAAAGGATGATTTTTTAGTATTTTCCCTCAATAACTTCGGAAAATATTACCGCACCAAAACCATTTCTACAACATGTTAAAATTCAAAAAATTAGTTTTTCAGTGATACCAATTTCATTTCCGTGCAATTTTTTCATTAATTTTAACAGATTTTTCAATACTAGATTTAAACGCATTTTTGTAATAATACTCCGCCTTTATTAACAGAGTAAAACAAAATAGCAAGATTGGGAATAATCAATGTGCATATTTTAATTTGACTCACGTGTGACTAAGCAAAAAAATATGTGATTGGACGTTTTCTTTTTATGATAATGTTTTTAGGCTGTCATTCTTTCTGCAAATTGCGTCATGTAAAAATCGTACAGACAGAGTGCAACGGCTGATGGAATCAAGCCTACAGGTTTAGTTTAGTTATATATTAAAGTCCCGTTTTGAAATAACACAAGGGCTATTTTGGAACAGACCTCGTGATTTTGAATCGCGGTCAGACGACAAAGACGATCCTGAGCTGGCACCTCCCTCTCCAAGCTTCCGCACACCAGCGGGGGGACACTTGGACTCCTTCGTACG
Source organism: Araneus ventricosus (assembly GCA_013235015.1). Classification (NCBI taxonomy): domain Eukaryota; kingdom Metazoa; phylum Arthropoda; class Arachnida; order Araneae; family Araneidae; genus Araneus; species Araneus ventricosus. The sequence goes on from BGPR01000181.1 coordinate 780,882, forward strand.
ATTTAGCGTGCAACAGGCCTTAATCCGGCCATTCACTTGAAGTATAGCCATGCCATTTGTACTAAGCCCGGTTTTTTTCCCCCACCCATTTTAATCGAAAAATACAGGCACGCCATTCACTTATATTTATAAGGACCCTAACTCTGGACGAAGGTAAGAGGAGCGATCTTCTTTCCCTCTCTATAGCTGCTTGTCAATCGCTCTTCGATTTTCCCCAGTCAGCAGATTTTAATTTATGCTACCCTCGAAGCGAGGCTTCAATCTACGCAGACGATTGTTCTTTTAGCTAGTCTCTTTCAAGATCCCTCGGATATTTCGCTCCGATTTCAGTCCACACGGAATTCCAACCACGGCAAGCCGTTTGGCTAATTTCCATAGATTTTCATCATTTTTTCCTTCTCGTGTTCCAAAATATACAGTTTGGCTGTGAAGTAAATGACCGGCTTTATGCACGGTGGATTTTCAAGTGGAATCGGGTTTTAAACCTGGAACCTTCCGGTCCCGAAGCCGACACCGTACCACTAGGCCATCGCGGCCTCTGTCAAGCTTATAGGCAACCATTATCATGCTACGATGTTTCGGACTAAAAGTTCGAATCACTTTTTTACTTTCTCGTATACGAAGTACACAAAGAGAAAGTATTGTAATCGTCAAAAAATTCGAACTCGAGATTTTCACGAATCTCCACGTTTTAGACCTCCCTGAGTCCGAAAAACACAATTTTGGAATTTTGTCTGTCTGTGAACACGATAACTCGAAAACTATTAGAGCTACGGGGATGAAGTTTGGTATGTGGTCTTTAAACATAATTTGTAGGCTTCTATCAATTTTGGACAAAATCCGTCTATGTATGTCTGTATGCCCGCGGTCATGTGAACACTATAACTCAAACACTTGAATAGCTAGATGGATAAAATTTGGAACACAGTTTCATCGTCATGTATGTAGGTCCGTATAAAATTTTGAGCCAAATCCGTCAAAAAGAGGCGTTCAAATTGTATATTCAATTTTTTTATCCGATTCTCATGCGCATGCGTACGGGTAGCAATCTGTGCACGCTGAAGGATTACGTGACTTTGTCCTTGAGACGGCAAGAGTGGAAATCGGCACGCATCTCTTTGAATTTGATTCTTTACCTAAATTTTTTCTAATAGCCATTGGATCCTGGGTTACAGTAGGTTCGAATTTGTTTTATCTACGCGGGGAGGAGGGGGAACAGCACCTTTTTTCGGAAGTGCAAGAGAAAGTTTAGGGGGGACCACTCCCGCTGGTTGTCATATGTTACAAATCTTACTCAAAAAAATCTTATCGGTCCTCACACAGTGTCAGCTCAAAACGGCCCACCTCCAGTAGGTCTGTCCAATCTTGCTTCAAAATGTCTCACGTTAAAAGTGAGTGCTCCAAATGAGGCATATTTATCAAGCTAATCATCTCTTCAATCCATCTGCGGGCGAAGTAATTTCCTAAAAGCGCTGCCTCCCTAGCAGCAGCATGGAGAGTTATCAGAGTTTAAAGGGCATGGCGAGAGCTGCGAGCGTGTGGGTCAAACACTTACACGGCCGAAGAGAGACAGACCCCGCGGTTTATCTCTTGCGTCAGAGACGAGTTACAGTAAATAAACAGGATTACGACACAGTGGGTTTTTGGGAAGTCTTCTTGCCACCAGGCTACTTACTGAGAAATGTTTGGTTTCTAGTCATTAGATCCTCATCGTCGGTTGTGAGAATGGGAACGGGTTCTTTGCGATAAACGGTGAAAGCATATGTTAAAGAGCCAAGCAATTTCCGGAGAAAGTTATTTACATTTGTGTAAGTGCAATGAAAACATTGTATTAACCTTCGAGTTTAAAAAAGTGATTTATATCATCTGGTTCAATTTCGAAAAGGAAGACCAAATTAAGGACTGAATATCTAACAAGAAAAAAGACAAAAAAGTATGAATATCTAAAAAACAAAAATTAATAGAAAGCAATTTCAATTGGTGTACGCAAGTGCAGCATCATCCAGGAAAAAATTGGGTTCAGAATTGGTTCAGACCTTAAGAGGATATTAAATATCAGACCTTAAAGTCTTTTTCCTCTACAGGAAACCTATTCCGTTTTTGAATCTGCATGGATGTTTGGATTCTGATGAAATCATCCAACAGATCTAAATTCTTATCGTTCTCTGCAATTATTTTTAACTCTTCCACAATTTTAATTCTCTTGATTAGTATTTTATTTATTTTGAAGACCAAATTAACATTGTGGTAACAAGTTCCCTCCCGTAAGAAGGAGTGACGATCAAAGATAGTTTGAAAGGAAAAACATGCGCTTCCCCACCAACAACAACTAGATTTTGCTTACTGACACCCTCTGAAAATACCAGCAAATGATGGGTGCGCGTGTTGTATATGAGGAAACACGCGCCTATAACTTTTGCACGATTTTATTCAGCGGAAGGGTGATACTTGGTGAATAAGAATAGCGTTTTTCCAGGGTTACTACTTAGGGAAAATCCTGAAAATTGTAGGATTCATGTTACATAGATAGGACTTAATCTTGTGATAGCTCCAAGCAATATATAACCAAAGTAAGCTGTCTAAAGTTAAACAGTAAAGATGAATTAATATATCGTGTTAATACTTAATTTGAGTGTCTGCATATTACAGGTAACAAAAAAGAAATGTCCAATTTGATTTGAAACATTAATTCATGTAAATATTTACTGAGATAATTTCTTAAAAAGTGACATCATTTGGATTAATTTTACTTTACAGAACTGAACTGAAATAAAGACACTTTACTTATTTCTTGAGAAATTTTGCAAATCATTCAGTAAGTTAAATATTATGTCAACAACGTAAGATTAATCGGTCAAAAGTAACATATATCAAACTGTGAAAACTTACATCTGCAAATGCAGAAATTCTGAAAAATCAATTTCAAAAGATAGCTAATTTAACTTCAAACATTAACCAATTAAAGTAAAAACAGAAGTATGTATTCCAAAACTAAATGATGAAAAATAAGCTCCAGATAATATATTCTTAAAAATGCAAAAGTAATCTTCATCATATAGTTATAGATTTCAAAATCACTGAAACGTAAAAAGCAAACTTTCTCTGACTTCTTCACATTTTCCTGTAAAGGACGTTAATTGCTTTTTCCAGCACTGTTTAATCTGCAACTTTTTACCATATGATTTCTTTTGACATAATATTCATAAAATAAATTTCCAAGACAAAATATTAAGTATTTCCTAAATATTCTTCAGTTATTTCAAATAAATTTTTATGTTCGAATAAATGCTTTACATGAATTCTGAAAAAGAGAAAGGACAACCCCCAAACTAAAACAAAAACATTAACTCTCTGAACCCGGCTAGAGTGAGAATTCAAGTGCCTCAAAAACTGAAGTAAATTTTCATTCATGAAATCAGAATGAAATCCTCCCTTTCTCTACAGAAATTCCAGGAGCAAGACACATCGGTTACGCGATCAATTGTCAATAATGAAAGGAACTGATTTTCTCCCGTAAAATTCACACAGGCGTTCGAAACCGCCTGAGTCCGGCCTGTGTCGAATGAGGAGGTTTGAGGCGGGATAGTGATCATAGGGTTAATATGATTCAGTTAAACTTTTTTAACTGATTCGTGACCATTTTAAAAAGCACAAAAGATTCATAATTTATTCGGGGGGTATTTGCGAGAACATTTTAAAAGCGGTGAAACAAAATTTTGAATCAACTGACTCATATCCATTCAGTGAAAAGAGATGTGAACATGGAATTACAAAATAAGTCGTTTATCGTAGAGTCAAAAAACAGTAATTCTATATCAGCAATTCGTCTTGTTAATTCGTTGTTTCAAAATAGCTAATTTCATAATGATCTTCTTAAAAAAATGTCAAACTAATCAAAGAAACGAAATTTCTTAATTAAATTCTTTATAAATTTGTTAAAAAGACAGCTAATAATATTTGTAGGAATTGCTCCTTAACTCAATTCAAAAACTTGCCTTCGAATTTAATAAGTAAAAATGTTCTAGAACTAGAAGAAAACTAATTTGAGAAATTATTTGAAATGAAATTACTTTGAGTTTTTCAATGTACTATCCTTTTTCCCCTGCCTTAAGGCAATATAGTTTTCAAAACACAGCCTACGCTTTGAAACAAAATGTCAAAACAGAGTTTTGATTTTATAGTCTGGATTGGTGTATTTTCTTCCAACTTTTCGTCATATCAGATTCAGAGCCCAATAGAAGAATAATAGCTTGTTTTGTTTTTTCTGTAGAAACCTTCAGGACGTGACTATCTTTCAAAGTTAAAAGTTGTGAAACAGCTTCAAGCTCTAACTGCAATAATAGCTTTTTACTCCAACGTTCTTTAAAAGCGCATTAAAGGAACATTACTTTAAAAGCAATGTTCTTTATAAAATACTTACATTAACAACAATTGAGGCGTTATTTCAACATCCGTTTTGATCAACATTTAAAAAATGATTTCACACATTTTCCCATAATAATTATTTCGATTTTAATGCGAAAAGTTTCAATTAGCCAACTCATCAGTATTAAGAAAAATTTTGAATTCAATGGTTCCCAAGAAATAATTAGTTTTAAAATTATTATATATTATATTCCGAAATACGTATATACGAAAATTATATACGAAATACGAATATTATATTCCGAAATCCGTATTCTAAAGCTAAATTTTCCCCCAAGTTAATTACTACATTATAATTAGTCTGTTGTGGAACTAATTTGAGATGTTCCAATTTCGCAAAACAGGCGATATGCACTTAGAAACGGTTTGTAATATTGTCGCTGTGATATCAAAATATCGTAAGTCAAATTTAACGAAACATTTAACTGGTGCAAAATATGTTGATGAAACATAATGATGCATAAGTTAGCTATGTCTGCTCTCAAGTTGTCGTATGTGATATGTAAATGTTGTATTTGTCACAAAATGGCCTATGTCGCCAGTGGTTCCAGCTATTATATCAAAATTTCATATTTTTTGCTGTGTGGTTTTCGACGTAGGACATTTTGATGTAACGTCGACGATATTTTAAATCTTGAGTGTTGTAAAACCGGAAACCTGTTGTATGTGAAATGTGACTGTCTTATGTTTGCACAAAATGCCGTATGTCGCTAGTGGTTCCTGCCGTTATATCAAAATTTCGCATATTTTGCTGTGTGTCATCTTCGACGTACGACATTTTGATATAACATCGAGATTCATTTTAGCTTATGTGCTACAAGCGAAAATACCTCGTAACAGGCATACAAAGGATTTCAAATGTAGTTTAAATGCTGAAATTTTGCAATTCTTCACAGTCAGGCGCTAAAAATTGATTCAGTCGAGTGTATATTTAGAACGATTCAGACTGCTTATCGACCAAACATTTACAGTTTCATTGTAGTGTTCTAGTGTTATCTGGAGGAAACTATTGGGCGTTAATGCAAAGGATAATTATTAGAATCTGTAGAAATATACGTTTATCGTCATAAATTAACAATAACCTTGTGCAAAACAGCATTAATTATTTTATAAGACTACACCAACGGTCTTCATCGTACATGCTTCTTCAACCGAAGCTGCAAATTCTCCGCCGAGATTTGATTATTACTGCAGGCTTCTTCAATGGCGGAATTCGACTTCCTGAGCATAGTCGTGTCTCGTGTCCCAATTACTGGAGTATCATCGTCCGTTCATTAAGTTAACCTTTTCCCGATCGGTAAAATGCTTGCATTGCAACAATATATCAGTCCGTAACGTTAGATGTTTAGCAAGTAAATTACATTGCCGGCAGTCAATGTGCATGTCTTGTATATATTATGTGATATATCGGTGGGCGACCATCTAGGATTCGGGCCAGTGGGAGGGCTAAATCATAAAAAACTCATGATCGTCGGATGATGGCAAACCAAGCAAATATAAACCACAACTTTAGTTCTCACCGACAATAAGAATCATAAAAATACATACTCTTTCATTAATTATAAAAATCAACTGAAATAACTAGCCAAAATGTTCTCTGAGTCAAGCGTTACAGGTAGAAGTAACATGCTACAGTATAGTCTAAAAATTTTCGAGCTCTTTCATGCAGAGCAACGTGTTGTCGAAAGTTTTTCTTATTTTAGTGAAATTAAGAACAAACAGTTGTAGATGTTAAATTAAATCAAGAATTTGTTTGAGACTGGGGTGGGTCTGAACATTCCCGATTCGCACACTGAGTTCCAATAACAAGCACAGGCATGAAAAATTAATATTTTAATTATTAATTAAATTAAGTAAGTAAGTTTAAATAATTAAAAAAGAGTTTTTCGTCAATCCAGGATTATTCTACATCCAACTTATCTAATGGTTCAAAAAACAAATATAAAATCGTATTAAGTCAAAGTGGTAATAAGGTTAAATCTAGCAATGAAGCATCGATAATTATTTAAACCAGTAATTGATCGTTTAATATACTATTGAATAGTATTGGGCTAACTTTTGATATGATACCTTATTAGTGTGTTTTTGTTACTTAATGGAAAATAGAATAAAATAGAAACGATTCAATAATAATAGGGAAGAGTCGAAGAATTCTGAACCACGGTATTTCACTTTTTTTGCAGAGCTATGAAGAAGTAATATTTCAATGAGCAAAGACTAGAATTTTTTCACGTGTAAGTTATCTATGAGACGAACTTCAAAATTAGGAAAAACAAAAGCCATTGAAAAGATGATCAAAGAAACCGTGCGATGGTTGTATACAGTTGAGCACCAATTCTTGCACAATAACAGCTAAAAAAAATTTTCATTCTTAAAATTAACACACAGACAATTCATGAACCCAAGTATGACATTTATGACTATATCATTTCTCTTTCCTTTAATTCCTGCAAATGTATAATATCTAAGATTTATACATTTTTGATCTAATATTTGATGCATTTAAGTCTTTATTGTTTTTTTGTGTAGTGTGTGCTTCGACCTGTTCCATTCCAAATTATGAAGAATACTAGTAGAGTGATAATTCTTTTTGAGAAATTCGTGTTGGGAAATCATACATTATTGAAAGCGACTCCCATCCTAGATACCGTTTGAGGTCGAATACGACAACCTTTCGACAACAGCAAAAAATCATTCCGTCTGTCTAACTTTAAATGGTTCAAGACAGTAAAATGACTATAGTAAATTGTAGCCAATGAAATTTTATCTATATAAATCGGACTTATTTAACAGAAATCGTAAACCCGTGAAAAAGTTCGTTATATGGAAAATGTCTAAATAAGATTCACCTTAATAAAATACTTTAAACTACACAAAGATTTTAAATTCATAAACACTAAATATTATTATTAAAAAAAAAAAGTAGATTAATCCTCCTTTATTTTGTGAATTATATCTATTTTCATCAAAAAGAAATCTGCAAGGAAAACTAGAATAAAAACAAAATATTGTCTGGGAATACACAGCATTTCAATTTACAAAAAATTAATAGTAAAATTAATGAATTTTAATGATGTCATTAGTACCATTTATTTCAACAAATAATTTTAAGCATAATTACCACATGCGTCCTTTAGGAATTTAATTACTGGATAAAGTTTGAGGATAAGGGAAAAGCTCCACTAGGGTGAAAGGGGATATTGAAAGTTTCTAATGAAGTGACGGGGGGT
>BGPR01000181.1:788561-799954 GCA_013235015.1 Araneus ventricosus
GACGATATAGTGAAACCGATAACCGCTAAAATGGTAGTTGGTCTTCAATTTGCCGTAACATGTCCGATTACTTTAAATTACCAGCGAAACAGTCCCGAGATTATACATCTTGATTCTTTGGTTCTAGCTTATGTGCTACAAGCGAAAATAATTTAACAGGCAGACAGCGATTTCCAAATGTAGTTTAAATGCTGAAATTCGCCATATTCACACAGGCCTATAAATGATTCAGTAGCATGTATATTTAGAACATTAAAACTAGCTTATCGACCAAACATTTCGCTGTTTTCACGCGTAGTGTCTCAGTGTTATCTGGGAACGAGTTAAACATGCTTAATGCAAAAGAAATCTACTATTTACAATCGTGTAGAAATATACGTTTATCGTCATAAATTAACAATAACCTTGTGCAAAACAGCATTAATTATTATAAGACTACACCAGGGTCTTCTACTAAAACCTATTCTTCAACCGAAGTTGCAACTGCCGAGATTGGATTATTACTAAGGGTTTCCTTCTGAATACGGAATCTCGACTTACTCCAGACATGTGTCTCGTGTTCCTAATTACTGAGTATCATCGTCCGTCTATTTAAGTTAACCCTTTTTCTACCGACGGTAAAATCTTAAATGTCTGCCTCAATCACGTTTATTTCTAGCAAAGCAATATCCCCTTTTCCTCACGGAATTCACAAAGCAGGAGAATGGAGTTCCAATAATGTAAGCATTAACAGGCAAATGAAGGCAGAAATTAACATTTTAATTATTAATTAAATTAAGTAAGTAAGTTTAAATAATTAAAAAAGAGTTTTTCGTCAATCCCAGGATTATTCTACATCAAAATTTATCTAATGGTTCAAAAACAAAATTATAAAATCGATATTAAGTCAATGTGGTAAATAAGGGTTAAATTCAGTAATGAAGCATCGATAATTATTTAGAACCAGTAATTGATGTTTAATATCTCATTAATAGTTTTGGGCAACTTTTTATATTAAATTCACTCTTAATTAGGTGTTTGTTGTTTACTTTTTGGAACAAATAGGAATAGAAATAGAAACGATTCAATAAATAATTAGGGGAGAGTCGAAGAATTCGAACCACCTGGGCATTTTTTTATTGCAGAGTTATGGAGAAGTAATTTTAATGAAAAACAAGTACTAGAATTTTTTCGTAATTATCTTTTTATGAAAGACACTTTAAATTAGGAAAAAAGCAGCCATAAAAGAGATCAAAGAAACCGTTGCCTAGATTGGATTGCTAATACCCAGGTTAGCACCACTTTTTACGCACAATTAAAGCAAAAAAATTTTTCATTCTTAAATTAACACCAACAGACAATTCATGAACCCAAGTATGACATTTTATGCACTATATCATTTCTTCTTCTCCCTTTAATTCCTCACAAATTATACTATCCTAAGATTTTATACTTTTTGATCTAATATTTGATGGCTTTAGTGCCCTTTTATTGTTTTTTTTAGTGTGTAGTGCTTCGACTTGTTCCAATTCCAAATTATGAAGAATACTAGTAGATAAATTACTTTTGTGAGAAATTCCGTAGTTTAGGAGAAAATAATATCATTAATTGAAATGGTCCAATTTAGACAACCGTTTGAGGTCGAATACAGACAACCTTTCGACAACAGCAAAAATCATCCATGTCGTCTAACTTTAAATGGTTTCAAAAAAAAATGATTATAGTAAATTAAAGCAATGAAATTTCCTCGTAGAATATTAACAAATTTCTTCCTGCTTAACTTAAAATAGCGTAGGGTTTTTTTGTCTTCTGTTAAAATAATTAATTGATGATACCCAATTTAAACCTTGGTTTCTACTCCAACATGTCTCTAAAATGATATCATACACCCTTTTATATTATAGAAGATTTTAATATTTTAGCCCAAATATTTAATAGAATTGAAGTTGATATACAGTCCACCCATGACTTTCCCCTAATATCTTTCGACTGCAATTCAATGCTAAGGATCTCTCGAATTCTAACCCTTGGTCCAAGGATTGCTAAGGATAAGAGTCCGCGTAAACACGAAGAAAAAAAACAATGTGTTTTTATAAAAAGACAAGATTAAAAAAATAAAACTTTTGCCGATACGGTAAACAAGACAGATAAAGCAAATATATATTTCCACTGCAGTATAAATATAATACATGGAAATGTATGGATAAATACCAAAACAAATGCATTTGCTTTTTAATTATTTAGAGTTCTCAACCCTTTAGCATAGGAACCCGATTTTCTCAAAATTTATCGATCTTTTTCTGATTGATATTTAGAAGATTTTGCCCATTATGAACAAAGAATTTCAAAGAATTAAAAACAAAATTAACTTGTCACTTGCATTTTTTAACCTCAACAATTTAATAATTGAGAAATATCTTCCATTGTTGTATAAAATCTTATCATATTTTTATGGAGTCAATACACCCACCGGGGACACGAGTTCAGGATGAGAAGTCATCGATAAATAAGGGTTCTTGCCCTGGTGGGTAAGCAATGGTGGTGTGTGTCTCTAGGGCCCATCTCCGATGAGGGTAGTAATGTCTCTGTGGGGTCGTACGAGCTGCCTGCAATTATAACCACAGTGCCCGGATGAAGTCCGGCGGTCATTCAACGTAGACCCGGATGTCTAAGGCAGGTGGAGTGATGGCTCACATGTATTATGGAAACAATATTAGGTGACAGACGTAAAATACTGTAATGTGTTTATAAAATTGAGCACATGCCATATCCCTGCAAGCGGAAAATCCAATTAAGATACGCAGTCATGTGTTAAATGGCATGCGCAGTTACTCGTTTCCATGTGACTGTTCCAGAACTGAATTGACTATCATATGCATTTTATTTTTTCTTCTTTATTAGTAATATATAATGTTTACAGGCTGGATATATCTGTAACATGAGATACGGTATGCACGATGGGGGACCCCGTCAGAAATTCTTGTTTACCTACAATACCTCTGCCAGACTGGTGACACCATCGTATCTGCGCACAAGCAGTCTAATGGTTCTGCTATTCACGTTTAATCTACATATATTTTTGCTCTTCCGGGAGGACAACACGAGTAGGTGGATGAGTAGCTTTCACTGGATAAGTAAGCAAGTTCTCAGTTTCCTTGGGGATATAGTACGATGGCGGGTTGAGCAATTCTCCACCGATGACGATACACGTCTTCCTTCGGGAGTGAAACCGGTGATATGTCAGTAATCCGACCTCAGTATCCGGGAGTTGTCGCAGCGATCGTTCTTCAACCGACCACGCGCACTTCGGCTGGGCAGGGTAACTCTACCAGGGTTGTTTAGGTGGGCCGAAAAACTTTTTTTTCTTTTCTCGGAAACGCTATAGTGTGAAAACTAGCCCCAGTGTGATAAGTAAAAACAATTTTTTTTTTGTTTACGTTCATAGTAGCGCATCGACCTCTAAACTTTTCGAAAATATACGATTTTCATAATTTTTCTAATAACAGAAAAATCACATAACTTCTCTAACAAGTAGCTATAGGCATAGTTTAGTGGAACAAAGTGTAGGAAAGATAAATAAATGAAAAAAAACAATACATTTTGCTAATTCCTATCAATAGCGCATTACACCTAAAAAAACATTATTTTAACAAAAATTTTCATATTTTCATTGAAACAAAAACTTGTTTCTGGATTGTGTAAAATTTCATTTTGTAATCAAATATAGTCCTTTACTTGTGTTCAGTTTCTTTTGTACTTTGAAATAAGATTTGCTTGAAAAACTTGCATTAAGATCTTGAAAGAATTGTAGTTCTTATAAAACCATTCTGAAATTAGAACCGACGACTTTGTGATGCCTTCGGTTACCAGCTTCACACCTCATTCCACTGCTTGGGTGTGACTTGGGAAGACACCTCGTGATTGAAAAATTAAACACAAAGCAGTTTCTGAAGAACCATAAAGATGAACATTATTTAATTTTTTTTACAAGAACCAGGTTTTAGGTTCGTTGGTCGCGTTGCACCCTCTTCTATTCTGTTCTAAGCATTGCTACGTATTCTTTCTTATTTGAATGAACTTACAAGAAACTTGAAGGATTTTATTACAAGAACTGGGCGTAATTGGATGATGGAACTGCTGCCAATACGGGTGGAAAACGGTGTTATTTGCAAAATTGAAAACAAGGTTAAAATTCACTACAGTGGGTGTAGCTCTCTTACACTTTAATGAATTGCTATTTCTGGTACGGAAGAACTACAATTTCAAGCATCTTCAATACCATAGTTTTCACAAATCTATTTCAAAGTATCAAAAGAAATTGAAGGCAAGTAAAGGACTATATTTGATTACAAATTGAATTTACACAATCAGAAACAACTTTTGCTTCAGTGGAAATTTGGCTCAATTTTTTGTGAAAAATGTGGTTTTTTATATCAATATTAAATAAACTGTCAAACGTATCATTTTTCATTTATTTATCTTTTACACACTTTATTGTACTAAACTATACCTATAGCTACTTGTTATAGAAGTCATTTGATTTTTTTCCCAGTTATTAGAAAAATTTAATAAAATCGTATATTTTCGAAAGTTTTAGGGTTAATGCTCTACCGCCAAATGAGCAAAAGAAAAAAAAATCTCCATTTTACTTACCAACCTCTAGAGTAAGTTTTCCTCACTATAGCGTTTCGAAAAAGAAGAAAAACTTTTTCTTGGGTCTACCCTGCATTATTCTACATATGTTTATGAATAACCATAAGTTTTTCAAAACATCATTAATTATCATAAAAAAATAATTTTACGTCTTTTTTCAAATTTGATTTGCTTTCTTTTCCTTCTTTTCTTTTTTTTTTTCGCCCCTAATAAATAACAGAATAATTGTGACACGTATACACAGCATAGATCTGGTGAAGAAATTCCTGTATATTGTAATACATATATTTATGATTTAACCATAACCATATTCAGTATCCCATTATTTTATCATATAACGCAATTCAAATTATTTGGATTCTTTTTTTTCAAATTCTGTCGTCTTCTTTTTTCTTTGTTATTTTCCGCGCCCCTCAAATAACAGAACTATTAGATTACCTGTGCACAGCTACGATGGTGTTTACAGTCTGGCATAATTCATGTTTATTCTACATATGTTTATGATTTAACCATGAGCTATTCTAAGACATCATTAATTATCATAAAAAATTTCGGGTTTCTTTTTCAAATTCTGTCACCTTTCTTTTCTCCTTTTGTTATTTTTCCTGCGCCCCTCTCAAATAACAGAACCATTAGACTGCTTATGCACAGCTACTACGATGGTGTTTACAGTCCGGCATATTTCATGTTTACTTCCCACATATGTTTATGATTTAATCCATGTTTATTCAAGGCATCATTAATTATCATAAAAACAATTAAAATTTTGGGGGGTTCTTTTTTCAAATTCTGTCGCCATTTTTTCTCTTTTTTTTTTTTTTTTGTTATTTTCCATGCCCTCAAATAATAGAACCATTAGACACTTGGTGTACAGTTACTAATGATGGTGTTTACAGTCTGGTATATTTCAGGTTTACTCACATATGTTTATGAATTAACCATAAGCTTTTCAAAACATCATTAAGTATCATAAAAAGCAATTAAAAATAATAAATATTTTTTTCAAATTTATCATGATTCCTTTTACTCTCTCTGTTGTTTTTTTCGCTCCCACAAATAACAGAATCATCAGACTACTTGGTACAATGGCAGGAATTCCTGTTTATTCTACATATATTTATGATTCACCATACCATGGTCTAATCCATCCTTATTTATCATATAACACAATTTTTTCGGAGTTTTATTTCAAATTCTGTCGCCTTTCTTTTTCCTTTTTGTTATTTTCCCTCGTCCTCAAATAACAGAACCATTAGACTACTTGGCGCACAGCTACTACGATGGTGTTTACAGTCTGTCATAATTCATGTTTACTCTACATATGTTTATGAATTAACCATAAGATTATTCAAGACATCATTAATTATCATAAAAAAATTTCGGGGTTTCTTTTTTTTCAAATTCTGTCGCCATTCTTTCTTTTTTATATTTTTTCTCTGCGCCCCTCAAATAACAGAACCATTAGACTACTCGGTGCGCAGCGCAGATCTGGCAGAAATTTCTGTTTATTCTACATATATTTATGATTTAGCCATAACCATATTCAATAAGTCATTATTTATCATATAAGACAATTAAATTTTTTCGGGATTCTTTGTTGTTGTTTTTTTTCAAATTCTGTCGCCTGTCTTTTTCTTTTTTGTTATTTTTAAGCGCCCTCAAATAACAGAACCATTAGACTACTTGGCGCACAGCTACTACGATGGTGTTTACAGTCTGTCATAATTCATGTTTACTCTACATATGTTTATGAATTAACCATAAGCTTATTCAAGACATCATTAATTACCATAAAACAGCAGCAGGGTCCTCGGATTCAAGATCAGTGCGCACCAGCGGAATCGGGTTTAGAGGGATGGAACTGGCGAGTTGCTTCTACACTGGTGTGTATGAGGAGTCTGACTAGCAATACGTAACTGAAACGAAGCATAATGACGAAGGTTGCACCTCTCGGATGAAATGAAAAGAATGACTGCGATTTTACTACTCTCGATGAGTTAGGAGACTGGTAAACCCAGTTCAAGGTCATTTAAAAGAAATAATAAGTTTGAAATGTTCAGAAATATTTTGAGAAATAGGGAGAAAAAAAATATTTGATCACAAGAAAAAGTTCGTTAAATAGAGAATGCACTTCGCTATTTGGAGGTTATTTCACGAAGAAATTCTCAAAATGTTCTTGGTTCTAAGGAAAAGTTCGCAAAATAGAGAAATTCGCAAATTAGAGGTTCGTTAAATAGAGGTCCGACTGTAATTACAAATTTCCCTGCTTAACTTAAAATAGCGTAAGGGCTTTTTTGTCTTCTGTTAAAATAATTAATTGATGATACCTAAATTTAAACTCTTGTTTTCTACCTGTAACCATGTCTCCTAAAAATGATATCATACACCCTATTAACATTTATAGAAGATGCTTTGCCTATTTTAAGGCCTAAATATTTAATAGAATTGAAGTTATGATACCAGTCCAATCTAGGCGACTTTCCCCTATTATCTTTCGACTGCAATTCAATGTACTAAGTGATCTCTCGAATTCTAATCCTTTGGTCCAAAGGATTGCTAGGATAAGAGTCCGCAGTAAACACGAAGCGTAAAAAACAATGTGTTTTTTATAAAAGAGCAAGATTAGAAAAATAAAACTTTTTGCCGAGCTCACGGTAAACAAACGGATAAAGGGAAATATATATTTCCACTGCAGTATAAATAGTAATACATGGAAATGTATGGATAAATACTCAAAACAAATGCATTTGCTTTCAATTATTTTAGAAGCTCTCAACCCTTTAGCACTAGGAACCCGATTTATCTCAATAATTTTAATCGATCTTTTCCGATTGATATTTAGAAGATTTTTGCCCCATTATGAACAAAGAATTTCAAAGAATTAAAAACAAAATAAACTTTTGTCACTTGCATTTTTTAACCTCAACAATTTAAGAATTCGAGAAAATATCTTCCATTGTTTTGTATAAAATTCTTATCATATTTTTTATGGAGTCAATACAACCCACCGGGAACATCGCGAGTTCACGGATGAGAAGCTGTCGGATAGATAAGCGGTTCTCGCTTCCCTGGTGGGTACAGCAATGGTGGTGTGGCTCTTAGGGCCCATCTCCGATGACGGGTAGTACCTCTGTCTGAGGGGGTCGTCGCATGAGCCGCTCGTAATTATGCGGGTCCACAGTGCCCGATGAAGTCGTGGCGGCAGGTCATTCAACGTAGACCCGGATATTAAGGCAGGCCGGGGTGATGGCTTGTTTGTGATTATGGAGTCAACACATGATTAGGTGACAGACGTAAAATACGTAATGTGTTTAAAAAAAATTGGCACGCCATATCCTGCAAGCGGAAAACTAAATGTAAGATAACGTGCAGTCATGTGTTAAATGGCATGCGCAGTTACTTTTGTCATGTGACTGTTCCGTCGACTGAATTGACTACATAAGCATTTCATTTTTGTTCTTCTTTTCAGTAAATACAGTAATGCTTACAGGCTGGATATTATCTGTAAATTGTGAGATACGGCATGCACAATGCAAAAATCTGGCAGAAATTCTTGTTTACTCTACAATACTTTCTGCCAGTCTATAAACACCATAGTATCTGCGCACGAAGCAGTTGAATGGTACTGTTACTCATGTTTAATCTACATATATTTTTGCCTCCCCGGAGGACAACACGAGTACGTGGATGGAAAGCCACCGGATAAGTAAGCAAGTTCTCGCTTCTCTTGGGGATATAGTAATGACCGTGGTTGAGTTACCCTCCACCGATGACGATACGTTCCTCCTTCGGAGGAGGAACCGGTGATGGCTGTAAGTAATCCGACCTCAGTGTCCGAGCTGTCGCAGCAATCGTTCTTCAACTGGCCACGCGCGCTTCGGCTGGGCGGGGGTGATTCCACTTATGGTTACTAGGGTGGGCCGAAAAAAACTTTTTTTTTCTTTTCGAAATGCTATAGTGCGGAAAACTTGACTCTAGTGTACATAAGTAAAATGCAAAAAAAAAATCTTTTACTTGCATCTGGCGGTAGCGCATCGACCCTAAACTTTTCGAAAATATACGATTTTCATAATTTTTCTAATAACAGGAAAAAAAATCATATAACCTCTATAACAACCCAGATAGCAATTTTAGATTGCAGCAAGCTTGCCATAAATTTGTCATGACAAGAGTGCAAGCTTGCCATAAATTTGTCATGACAAGAGTGCAAGCTTGCCATAAATTTGTCATGACAAGAGTGCAAGCTTGCCATAAATTTGTCATGACAAGAGTGCAAGCTTGAAGTGCAAACTCATTGCAAATTATAGCATAAATAGTACGAACACAACCCGGGATTGAACACGCGACCTACCGCTTAATAGCCAGACGTCGATACCACTCTACCAGCTCGCCTACGAGAGGAAAAGATAGATTTCGCTAATACATCGTTCGATTCGATTCGTATACGATTTATTTTAAACTATTTTCTTGATTTCATTAATTTTTTGAGTTGAGAATATGATTTGAAGTCAAAGAGAGAGCGATTTTCTCTAATAACTACGTTTTGCTAGTAGAATAAATTATGAAATTAGAGTTCAAAAGTAATTACTTTAAAATGGGACAAAATGTATAAGTTATTATTTTTCAACAAACATTGACTGTTTTTTAGGTTTAATTTTGTTTATGAACTTTAAAATTTCAACATTAAGAAAAAGGCGATATAGTTTGCTTTAAAGTAAAAACTTTTAGTAAAACGATGGAAAATGTTTCAAATTTTTTTTTATATAAAAAAGTTAGTTTTTTTACAAATTATCATTGATTTATTGAATTAATAAAAAGAAGGACGGTCTAGTAGGTCGGTGCTATTAAAAATCGGATATTTTTTTTAAACAGAGACAAAGATAATTATCTCTTTATGCTATCTTTGCATCAAGCTTGTTTTGCAGATTTGCATTGCATAGGAGGTGGCGCTATTTGTCATGGTGAACTTGCTGCAGACTTGCAATGCAAGGAAGGTGGCGCTAGTTGTCACGGCGAATTTGCTACAAGTTCGCTCAAATTTGACGCGTCAAATTTGCTATGACAAGCTAATATCAAGTCAAAATCAAACTTGCTGCAAACTTACGTGCTATGTGGGAAGTAGCTAGAGATATAGTTTAGTGGAACAAAGTGTAGGAAAGATAATAAATGAAAAAACAATACATTTTACAATTTGTTAATAGAGCATTAACTCAAAAAATACATTGTTTTAACAAAAAATTGATATATTTTCATTGAAACAAAAACTTGTTTCTGATTGTGTAAAATTTCATTTTGTAATCAAATATATAGTCCTTTACTTGTCTTCAATTTCTTTTGGTACTTTGAAATAAGATTTGCTTGATAAACTTTGCATTGACAATCTTGAAAGAATTGCAGTTTTCATAAAACCATCTCTGGAATTAGAACCGACGACTTTTTGTGATGCCTCGGTTACCAGCTTCACACCTCATTCCACTGCTTGGGTGTGACATGGGAAGACACCCTCGTGATTGAAAAATTAAACTCAAAGTAGTTTCGAAGAACCATAAAAGATGAACATTATTTAATTTTACAAGAACCTGTGTTTACCTGTGTTCGTTGGCCGCGTTGCACCCTCTTCTAGTTTTGCTCAAAGCATTTCAATAGTATTCTTTCTTATTTGAATGAAACTGGATTTTTATTACAAGAACTGGACGTAATTGGATGCAATGCAACCGTTGCCAATACGGGGTGGAAAACAGGTGTTACTTGTAAAATTGAAAAACAAGTTAAAAGACCACTACAGTAGGGTGGCGCCTCTTACACTTTAATGAATTGCTATTTCGGCATGGTTTTATAAGAACTACAATTCTTTGAAGATCTTCAATGCCAAGTTTTTCAAGCAAATCTTATTTCAAAGTACCAAAAGAAATTGAAGGCAAGTAAAGGACTATATTTGATTACAAATTGAAATTTTACACGATCAGAAACAACTTTTTGTTTCAGTGGAAACTTGTCAATATTTTGTGAAAAAATGTCGGTTTTGTTAGTGTAATGGGCTATTAACAAATTGTAAAATGCATTACTTTTTCATTTATTTATCTTTTCCACACTTTGTTGTACTAAACTATACCTATAGCTACTTGTTATAGAAGTCATTTGATTCTTTTTCCAGTTATTAGAAAATTTATTAAAATCGTATATTTTCGAAAAGTTTAGGGTCAATGCGCTACCGCCAGATGAAAGCAAAAGAAAAAAAAATTTCCATTTTACTTACCAACCCTAGAGGCAAGTTTTCCTCGCTATAGCGTTTCGAAAAGAAAAAAAAAGTTTTTTTCGGCCCACCCTAGTGGTTACCCTACATATGTTTATGAATTAACCATAAGTTTTTCAAAACATCATTAATTATCATAAAAAATAATTTTTTTACGTCTTTTTTTCAAATTTGATCGCTTTTCCTTTTTTTTTTTTTTTTAGCCCCTCAAATAGCAGAATCATCAGACTACTTGGTACACAGCGTGGATCTGGCAGAAATTCCTGGTTATTCTACATATATTTATGATTTAACCATAACCATATTCAATACATCATTATTTATCATATAGCACAATTAAATTTTTTCGGGATTCTTTTTTTTTTTCAAATACTGTCGCATTTCTTTTTTGTTATTTTCCCGCGCCCTCAAATAACAGAACTATTAGACTACTCGGTGCACAGCTACGATGGTGTTTACAGTCTGGCATAATTCATGTTTACTCTACATATGTTTATGATTTAACCAT
>BGPR01000181.1:810386-825044 GCA_013235015.1 Araneus ventricosus
CATGAAGGTAGTTCAACAAGATGGTGAAATCTATTGAAAATTAATAAGAACAATAATAAAATCGAATATTTCTTCTTTACAATCCTTCTTAAAAATTTTTCCTATCCCATATACTTAAAAAGTTACAACTGTTTTATTCTATTTTATCAGAATTCTTTAACAGCAAGTGGTCGATCTAACATTATTAAAATTTATATTTTTGTAGATTAAATATTTTATAACTGTCATTTATATTCGAACACATGCCTTTCTAAAAATCTGAAATTCCATTACCTGATTAGAGGAAATTAAATATTTTATTCTCAAAAATGAAATACATTTCTAAGTTAATTTGCTTCTCCACAGAATATTTCATAAACTTCAATCAGACAATTTCTTATGAAAACGAATTTCTTATACAGGCGAAATGTTACGAAATAAAATTTAATCTACAAAAGATTAAATTTTATTAAAAAAAGATTTATTTAAAAAAGATGGGCCAAAGTCAGTTCATTACAAAAATGAACTGACTTTGGCCAATTCAGCGAAGGCAATTATTTATTTTTCGTATCCCTTGACGTAATGATTAATATTCTCTAGCGAAATCACTTAGGTTTGAGTTTTTTTTAAGTTATTTTAGTTGAATAAAATATTGAACTTCAAGAATGAAATTTACTTTTAAAATTATACTTATATTTCTTTCGTAGATTAAAAATATTATAAATATATTGAATTTATCCATTTTTACAATAGTCATACTTATGTGGTTGAGTGTTTTTATTGTTGAGTGTCTATTACGTACATGACAACAGTCAAACTCTCGAATTGACCTTTTCTAGAATTTTTATTTATAGATATCTCCATTTTCCATAATAAATTCCGTTTGCCGTTTGCAACATGCATTTTGTTCAAAATTGAACACAAATTCATTTCATACTGAGATAAACTTAAATGAAACACTAAAGAAGTAGACAGTAAAGCAAAAACATGCAATACATATTCAGTGTAACTGTATTTTAATTAAAAGGCTAAAAAATTAGTAAAAACTAATCGTATTCTTTATTTTTCATAGTGCAGTTGTACAATATAAAGATCAGAAAACACGTAAAAAATGCAACAACATTGAATGACACTTTATTTTTTTACATAGTCTCTTAAATTTGAGAGAAAAGAAAAAAAGAATTCAAAGCTTCAACTTGTTAATTGACAGTGTTAATGTTACAAAACGTTCTACAAAATTCCATCATTTTACAAAATATAAATTAGAATTCATCCATATCGTTTATGACGCAAATCGACGTCAATGAAAAAAATCGCAAACGATTAAATAAAATCGTGATTGTGTTTCGGCAGAATATAGCAATTTGAATGACTTTAGATAAAATAACAAATTGATTCTTAATAGCAGCTGTAACCACAAGAGTGACAACCGTCTCTATGTTTATGCGAAATAAATTTTAGCTATTATACCTAATTTCCAATTCATTTTGATTGCATCGCAGTGGTAGCAACAAATATATGATAATTAAACAGAACTAAAGGTGATTTTGTTTCGTCAGAATTTGATAATTGAAAGATTTTAGCTGCCACTTTAAATAAATTATAATTAATTCACTTATAATAATTCTTAATAATTCTATTCGCTTATAATAATTCTTAGTAATTATAATTATCTAATTTGAGAGTTCTGAGAAAAAATAGGATCCGTTCTATAAACTCTCTCAACGTAATCGAGCTAAATAGAAGATATCAATAATTTCTTGAGAAATGAAAGATGAATCAAAATTCACCAGTATCGCTTATGACGCAAATCAGCGTCAATGAAAAATCAAATGCAAACGATTAATTCCAAACGTGATTGTATTTCGACAGAATTTGAGGTAGGTTTAATATCAAAAAAACTCCAAATAACAAATGTTACTCTATGAGGAGTGGCAGAATAGTGTATGTTTAGGTGAAATAAATTATAGCTATTAAGCCTGACTGCCCATTCATTCATTTTATACGGCAGCAGTTAGCAACAAATATATGATAGTTAAAAAGAACTAAATTTTACTAGTGTTTTACGCTACTCAGAATGTGGTATCTGTTGATATGCATCAGTTTCAAAGATCCAAATGCCATATATTGTTAAATTAGTACACGATTGAAAAGCGAGATTTAGATTTGAAAGAACAGTTAAGATCTAAATACACCTTTAACTTTAGAAATCTAATTTCAGTAAAAATTTAAAGCTGTTTGGAAATTTATTTTTCACTAAACATCATAGCGTAAGAAATACTTAGACATGAAACGTAATGATAATGAGACTTACTTTAGAAAGTTAATTCTATTCGTCCTGAAAAACGACAAAATTCAATGCAGTTTTAATAGGAAATTTGCTAAAGATAACTTTATTATTTTTGGAATATGATAGACGCCGTTGTGGCCAATCATATTTCAGTCTGAATCGAGGGTAAAGGATCTCGACTTCGACATCTAATTTGCCCTATATGTTAGCCTACTGCAGGTCAAACCTGTCTTGTTCCAAATGCCCTCAGATCGAGTAGTTTGGAGAGTCAAATTCCATCCCGAGTATTAGTTATATAATATGACAACGGTATAATTCAAAATAGAATGTCTATCAAATAAATCAAATTAAGACCTTTAAAATCTCAATTTGCTTCACCTTAACACGAAAGTTTAAAATTTTGATTCTAATGAAATTTGCAGGAGTCCAGTTCCTTGTACTTGGAAGAAGCATGCCTAACTCCAGGCCCTCTCAACAGCATGCAACAAACATAGCTAACATTTTATTAAAAGTTTCGTATGCCGTCCTATGCAAATAATGTACCCGTAGAACTATTATAGGGCGGCATATTGGGTCTTTTTCCTCAGGTTACAATGGTCGTCTACAATTTAATATCTACAAGTTGTAGTTGATATTAAATGTAAAATTCTTCCTTAAAAAATATTTGCATTGCTTTCATTATTCCCTAGATTTCTACAAATATCCCAGTATCAAAGAAGGAATAACTTTCTTACAATGCAAAAATAAGACAAGAACATTAATTCAAATGCAATACAGAATAAGTAGAGTTCCTTTACTAGAATAGTTATCATTTCAAAAGGTTTAAATAATAAAATACATATTTAACATTCATTTTTTCATATATTTTCATAATTTAAAAGCACATTTCCAGAACATAATAACTCATTACAATAATACCAATGATGTTTTACAAAAAACAATATCGAACAAAAAATGGAACTTCATAGCGTTAAATCCGTCCATGCTTCAAACACAAAAATAAGCAACACTTCTTTCGCCCCAAATCAATTTGTTCAAGATTCAACGGCGAATTCCTTTTTTTTAAATTAAGTTACAGAATCGACTTTCTGAGCGAAAATCATCATTAAAGTCACGTTTCGCATCCTCAAAGAATGGAGTCGCCGTTTTTGTCATCGAAAAATGCCCACTCGTCTCAAGGTTGCCAACTAATCCCAGGTAAGAAATTAACTATATATCGGAGCTCCCGGAGGTCAACCGCTGGAGAACTTTTTGAGAGAGAAAATATTTATTTGGCCGTGATAATAACTGTAATTAAATATAAGAGCTGTTTACTTCCTCTTTATTTTGAAAAAGAAAGGCGTTAATGAAGTTTAACTGCTATCACAAGTTTCAAAAATAATGGGGAAATATATTTCTATTGGTAAGAAATATATCATTCTCAGTTCAGTGGAGTATCACATTAGTCTTTGCCCAAAAAAATCAATAAAGTGTTGCCAATAATAAGAAGAAATCAAAACGCTTTGCTAGGAAAGTCGTAGGAGAAATAAATATCAGTATCATACGAAGAAATTAAGGTGATTTTACGTTTTTAAATTAACTCATACGACTCAAATAACTGAAACTCACAACGCAAAATAATAGGATTCCGGTTAAAAGCAAAGAATGAAATTTAAAATGCATAGAACATATCGTATTTGCTTAAACTACAGAAGGTATTTATGATAAAATTTATTGAGAATATTAATATGTAAGTATGTACTTTAAGTGTAACAAGATTTAATTAAACTTTATTTTTAAACCATATTATTAACTTTGTTTCTTTTTTGGTGACGTATCATTTCAAGTGCAAGAATTTCCACAAAGCCAACTTAAAACACAAAAGTTATTGTTTTGTTTTATTGAATACATTCTTTTCATTTCTTTATAGTACTAAATCATTTTAGTGTAATATTTTATCAAGAATAGTATAAAGAATTCAGACAAGTAAAAAGAGATTGTAAAAAAATTAACATAGTTTTCAATAAAATCTCTTCTCCAAAGTAACACTGCTTTAAAACCATAATTCTTTTTACATGTAGCAACAATCAACAACCTTACTATAAGCTAGTGTTCCTTAAACATCGATAGTACAGTCGATAGTTTTCCCACACTATCGAATGAACTATCGATAATTTCAAAACCATCGATAGTTTTCTCACCGGCGATACAATAGATAGGTGTTCTTCCAGTCGATAGTTTAGAAACAATCGATACTATCGATAGTGTCAGTCGATAGTTCCAGTCTATAGTTTTAAAACTATCGACTGAAAATACGCTTATGGGTAGTATTTCCCGGGATAAAAGTATCGATAGTTTTGAGAAAGTCGATAGTATCGATTGTTTCAGTAGATAGTTCCGCGAACTCAATACTATCGACTTGGCTGCGATAGTATCGATAATCTATCGATGCTTAAAGAACACTGCTATAGTAGTGAAACGCAGATTTTTAAAATATTTTAACAGTGGAAATTTATTTTCAAGAAAATAAATCTTCAAATAAAAGCAGACAATTTTTACTCCAGTATCACATTTAAATAATAAGATTCCAACAAGTTCATGAATAAAAACATTCTACAGATGCTAGCTTCTGATATTCATAAGAACGAAAAGTAAGTTTCTATTTCTCTTTCTCGTGTTATACTTCAGATCTATCTATCAAGACGACTGTAAATGATATTTTTATCAAGTAAGTTTTCCTATTCTTGTCTTAGAAAAAAATGTTCTAGGCAAAACAATGGACTCTCATCTTTATAAATAATAACTTCTAAAGAAATTTATGCTCGATGGTGAATTATTAATAAATTTTCCGTAACATATAAACAAGAAAGAATCGATAAAATTCCCAGAGGACTTGGTATTTGTATCCTTTTCTGTATTCCTTCTAAAGTGAAATATTTATTATTCACTTTCACGCTAATTATGGCAATAATATAGAATAAGGACCCTCATTACATAAGATAAATATGTGTTACATAGAAATTATGCTAAAGGACATAATAAAACACTTAAATATTTAAATATACGAAGTTATGGTTAGGAAATATCATGTGATGCACGTCAAATGTGCCACATGGATTTAATACGGAAATCCATTGAAGAATAAATTTTTAATCCAGGGCCTATGTCTAGACAAAATATATATCAGTCTCTTATGCTTTTAATTTTTCCTATTATTTTTATTTTTACTTGGAAGAATAGTCGATGTTTTCTTAACAAACAGGATGGGGAAAATAATAATTATTTTCAGAAAATTTCATTGTTAAAATATATGAAACATAATACAAGAAGAATTCCATAAATTATAAAAAAAACTTACTCATTTTCTCAGAAGTGATTTTAATAATGGAAAGATACTAATTAACTATTTAAGAAAGATAAGAAAGGCTTTTATTCTTCTGCAATTAAAATTTCAGCATCCTTCACTACTGTCCAATATTTGTTGCTTTTAAAGTTAAGAAGACAAAAAGTTCTTAATTTTTTAAGATTCCTAGCAATTTCTACGTAATTTCTTTTAAGACATTTTAATTCATAAACTCATTAAACTACATTTTATTAAATAATTATTCCTTTCAGCTTTCTAAACCTGTTTTACTAATGCAGGCAGTAACTGTTTAATGTTTAGAAACATCTTATATATACATATATACTATTGTCATCAAAAAAAGTATCGAAAATACTTCATTTGAAATACATATATGCTAAAAATCATTTTCAAACTTTAATCAAATATTTTTACAACTTATATAGGTACACATCTGGCAATACTCAGTGTTCATGTTATCGTCTGAAAATAAATTTGTTTTATAATGGAATAAGAATAATACAATAAGTTGAAAAAACGTACATAGTGATAATTAAACTTCTTTACGAAATGAATTTGAATAAATAAAGTTAGGAAATTGAAATGAATCTTTTATTTCAGATCGAACGCATAGCTACTAAAAGTCGAAGTAAAAAAAATGTCCGGACGGCAGTTATAACACACATGAAATTAATACTATTAACTTTGATTTTTAATTTCATCGCAGGCAAGGTTACTATGGCCTTTTATAAATTCTCTAAAACATTCTAGCGGAATGGAAAGCATTATTTTACATATTTTGAAAGAGATTTAATTCTACACTTTTTTCATACTAGTTAGCAACATTTCTCGTGTTGTGGTTTTTGAAATTTTAGGTTCAATTATGTATCTTTTTTTTATTTTTCAGTTTGCTTCTAAATAATCACTTCGTTATAAAAAATTTATATATTACTATAAACTAGGCTTTACAGCTATTAAATGTATTTTAAAGTTGGATGTTGTATAAATTTTATTAAGATTTGCATGCCGTTTCTAAACGTCTAATTTTTGTACAACTGAGGTTTCTCCAAAGGCATAAATCATTAATTAATCAGTTAATCAAACTATTAGTGGCACTAAAAGGCATAGTTTTTATTTAATTTTCTAGAAGCCACTTTCTTGTGGTTTTGCACCTCCCTAAGATAGTATCCTCATGTCCAAGTTTAGCCACTGCGTTGTACGCGTTCGAAACAACAACCCAAACGAACTCTGACGTACGGAGACGCAAACTGGCCCTTTCCGCTGTCTTCCAACGTAGCGGTTGCGTAATAAGGCCCATTTCGGAAATAACGGCAAAGAAGGGCAGTTGAGTGAATGTTTACGGAACAATACAAAAGCACACTACATGCGTAACATTAGAAAAAATAGCGATGATTTATGATTTAAGTTTCCTAAAAGGGTACGAACGACTTAATGATATTTTTCTTCAAGTTTTAAATTATTACTATGAAAATTGTCGTCAAAATTTTGATAAATTAATACATTGTAAGCAATGCAACGAAGTATATTAATATTTTGGTTTATCGCTAAGAAATAAAAAAGATACAAAATGGTACAACAAAATGTTTTATTGCATGAAAACATAACTGACAATCGTTTTCCCTCAGAATTTTAATGTATATTTTCGTACCTTACCACTTTTTCCAAGCTTAATGCAAAGGTCGCGTTATTTGAACTCATTCTAAAACTTTTCTACAAAGTATGTGATTACGAAATATTAGACCGTTAAATATAAAAAATCGAATTCATAAATAATTTATTTATACAAAATTCTACTAATATTAAGCTACGCCATATATAAAATGTTCCGAATTTGGCACTAAAGATTCAGTACGAACGGACAATTATTCTGTTAAGGTACAGAAAAATGTAAAAATGTATGCATAAATAATGATAGCGAAAACGAAAACACACTGAGAATGAGTATTTCAATGAATTCTTTACAAGTTTCAAATAAAAATAAATGCATAAAAAATACTTTGATATAAAAGTGAAAAAATGTTTAATGAAATAAATGAAGTTATGAAAAAAAATTTATTGACGATTGGTAACGTTCTGGTATCTAATAAGAGATAAAAACTAAACAATCAGATTTAGGTTGATTTTTCAGATTTGTAGGGTCTCTTCTACCGTTAATAGCTAAAACTGTATTACCATATCATAAATAAGGTTAAATAAATTATGAAATTTAAAGGTTTTATCTTTTTTCAAGGTCTAAAGCTGATTCGCAAACCACTGAAAGAATGACCGAAGAATTTCTGTAGAAAAGGAAAAATAGAGGTCTCTAAAATCGCATAATATATTTATTCTAATACTTATTGAGCAAAATTTAGAAACTGAAAATGAGCAAATTTGTCAAATTAATAAAGAAACTACAGGAGATTTCAACCATAAGTATCGGGATAGAAGTTCACAAAACATTTTGATTTCAAAGACTTTTCAAAAATTACTTCAGAAGTTACTTATAAGCAAATGTCAAATTCGAAAGGTTTTTGAGAAAAACTTATCAAAGTCAGAATATTTATCGAGTAAATAATGTTCTCACAAAATTTTATTTTAAATGAACTTGATTATTCAAATTATTGCACATTTTCGAACATTATTTTACAGTATTGAAATTGTAAACTATCTTTCGATTATAGAAAATTCGTAATTGATGTCTTGCAGTTTTCAATATCACTTAATATCTTCATATTTCAAACCGAAAATTATTAATGCTCCAACTCAATTTACAATATTTTACTCAAATGATTAATGCAGCTTTGTCTGAAATTATTATGCTAATCTGTCAAAGGAAAAGTCAAAGTCGGATAAAAGTCACTTCCAAGAATATTTATGAACACTATAAAAAAGCTATTGAATCTTACATACAACCTAAAAAGTTAAACTGATTCAAAAAATGGAAGAAATGAAACCAATAAAATTTAAAATAATATTCATTAATTAAATAAAAATACTGCAATTTATCATTAAAAATCAAGACATTTTAATATTAACTTTTGAAAAAACTTTCAATCAATTAAAATTGATTGCTACAGTAAATTTCTTGTTCTATTTGTGATAAATTCACTTCAATGTATTTATATAAAAAATGAAATTTTCAACCAATATTTTAATGATAGGTGAAAATAATTTAATTAAGAAGCAATTAATTGCAGATAATTAATTTTAAGAAAAATCCCTTGAAGTATTTTCTTACCATCACTGAAGTCCTTTTTGAAATTTCAAGAAAGGCAACAAAACAGAAGGATTTTTCTGTCATCGAAAATGAAAGTTATGTCAAGATAAAAATGATGTAAAATTTCTGGTTTACAAATTTTGAATAAAATCGGAAAATATCAGCCTTCAATTCTTAAATATTTAACAATTTTTTAAAACAAAGTCAATTATAACATATGTTTTTATGTATTTTTTTTAAAATACATTATTTTACAAGAACTGTACAAAAATCAGGCCTGTTTTCTATATAATTCTTGATTTTTCTCACTAAATGATTAAGAAATTGCCAGTTCTTTCGAGAGGAAGTTATATTAAACTCACATTTTCGTTAAATGATATAAATTAAGTGATTTTACAATTAATGGAATGAAAACATGAATGTTACTACATAGTATTTTTGCGGCCCTTCCTATATGCTTAAAATAAAATGAGCAATAACACTTACCCCATATTTCCGCAACAACCTCCGAACAGATCATGTATAATTATCGTAATTATCCACAACAATAAGTCATGATTATTATGTCCAAGAACACAGAAGTACAACGTGCATCAATTTTTTTTTTCACACACTATTTTTCCAACTCTAATTTTTCAGGCGTGAATGCAGCAATTAAATTGAAGAAGAATAAAAAAGAATCCTCGCCTCGCTTAGAATGTTTCTAGGATGCGGTAGAATGTTGATCAAGGAATCACGTGGTCCTAACTGATTTCAGGAACAAATCCAGTGGGTCTTTTTTAAGTGCTGGCTTCCTTCACGAAGAGCCAAGATGTTTTTGGCGATCGCCAAAAGAATTCCTTGCGGCGGGACGTTCTGGTGGTGGAAGTTCATTAAGTTTTTCTTCATACGGAGTTTCCCCTCGCTTCCGAAGGCGTTATCGAGGAACTTTCTTTTCTCCGCCGCGCGGTTACGATTTCGCTCGCGTTTTGTCAACAAATGTCGTCTGCGCCGTTCCGCGAAAGACGAAAATCGAAGGCTTAACCTTAACCTTTGCGGTTCAAGCCGAAAAGGGTGGAGTTTAGAGAAAAGGCAAGTCCTTGCTAATAGCACGTGCCGTTTTGGAATTCTTAATTGGTTAATTAATAGTCGTTTTGCTTCTGTTTTAAATAAATTGAGGGGTGTTTCCTGTTCCGTGGCGATTTTGACTTGCGCGGGAACATGAAACTTGTCGTTCGATGTGCTATGATAAGATCTTAAATTGGGATCGTGACCTCATTTGGGGTCATCCGTTAATCTTTCACATTCTTCAATATTTCTAACAAAACTTATTCAGAAAATAACTTTGACTTAAAACATTTTTAAAATTTGCTGAATAATTATTTTAAATCGTAATCGTATTAAGATCGTCTGAAATTCAGTCAGAAACTCTCGGGCAAAAGAGCGCCCCCCCCCCAATCTTATTTCTCTCTAGCCAGTACTCTGGTTACGGTGAGGTACTGGGACTACTGAGAGAATCTAAAAAAAGAAAGAAAATGGTAATATATGCAGCTGATTTTTCAATTTTTGGAAATTTGCTGATCTTTAACTTCTCATTAAAAGTATACAAACAGATGATTATAAACCTTTTATCGAATTTTTCTCAGTAGATTTTAGATCAAGATAAATCTTGATAAACTGTTCTATTTATTTTTGGCACCGACATATTTAAAGAATTTGCTACAATTCTTTAAAGTACAAAACTTCCTTTTAATATAATGAACTAAACTTTCGAAACGTTAGAATACTTTTACTAGGAAAAAGAAACAAAACTTTAAAACATTATCTTTTCAACAAAACGTCTTTTCGACCGTTATTATACAGTAAAGAATAATTTTATTTGCTGCAGACGACTTTCTAATAAAATTCCAGTGTTATCAAAGAATTTTCTAATAGCATCCCATTACTTGTTAAAATAATTCTCAAAATATATCCTAAATATACACCATTTCAAAGAACTTTCTGGTAAGAATAATATTATAAAATATTTAAGGTGTAAATTAAAAATAAATAATTCAATTTTCAAAACCGGGGTATTTTGAAATTATTAATTAGAGAGGATTGTATTTACAAATACACCTGCATTCATTCAAACGACGCGTTAAAGCTTCATATTTATTTTTGAAATAACTTTATTATTGAATTTTTCAAAAGCGAAAAATCTATTCAGACATCTATCGAATTTTCCTCGAATGAAGGCAAACTTATTAAACCGGGCGAATTTTTAATTGGAATTTTAACTTCAATCTTGGAGAAATAAACACTTTTTTCACAAGATATACTGCTATAAAATAAATACTGCCGGGGTAAATTTCGGCTTGTCGCTGAGGCTTAAAGTTACAATATCGCAGGCGATACATATTAATTATTTTTTCACGAGTAGTAATTATTACTCGTGAAAAAAAAATTTTTGAATTATTTTACTATTTACATTCCTTAACCGAAATCTATTAAATTTTGGGCTATCGCCTTTTTTTACACTTCTTTTCAATTCTATGAAAAAACATTGTGCTGCAAAATATTAAATTGAACTTATTATTTCTATGACTAATTTATTTATGTGTTATACATTTTCATTAATTAATGAACTACATTCAAAATAATACATTTTCAGTCAGAAGATACAAACAACTAAAATTCCCCTTAATTTAATTAATTTATTTTTCTTCTTGAAAATTATGACACATCAGAATGCTGCTTTCAGAAAATTTAGTTTATTTATAGATTAATGACCCCTTTTCGAACAACACGAAAAATGTTATAAGACGATCTTGACAAGTTTTGAAACTTGGTCAGATGATGAGAATGTCCCTTGAGCCTCATGAATCTGGCCATTCACTTGAAGTATAGACATGCCATTTGTCCTTAGCCCGGTTTTTTTTCCACCCATTTTAATCGAAAAATACAGGCACGCCATTCACAAGGACGCTAATTCTGAACGGAGCTGTCTTCTTTTCCTCTCTACAGCTGCTTGTCAATCGCTCTTCGATTTTCCCCACTCAGCAGAATTTAATTTATGCTACCCTCGAAGCGAGGCTTCAATCTACGCAAGGTATTGTTCTTTTTTCGATAGCCTCTTTCAGGGTGTCTCTGATTTTTCGTAAACTTGGTTCATTTCCATAGATTTTTATCGGTTTTCCCTTCTCGCCTTCCAAAATATATAGTTTATCTGTGAAGTGAATGGCTGGCTTTAGATTTCGATATGAATGCGTGCAATGACAGAAGGAACAAAGGAAAATTTTTTCACGTCACTCCACTCGTTTTTAAAATGTCTATCAAACCGTCGTATTCAACCGAAGATCGTATTTTTATTATAAAAAATTGGTATTTATATGATAAAAATGCAAACTGTTTCCACAGAAGTGGTTTTCAGCATTCAAAAATCGAGCTAAGCCATTAACAGCAATTTATAAAGAGAATTATCGCCTATCAATACCCAACTCGATATGTAGGTGCATTGCATTGGCCACCCTATTCACCAGATATTAATCCATGTGATTTCTATATTTGATATCAAATGAAAGATTCGATTTACAAGAAAGCCGTAAGACCTTATTAGCTTCAAATTGCCACAACTGACTCATATTCAAGCATTAAAAAAGAAATACTTGAATCTGTATCAGACAACTTTTAACGAGGCTGCGCTTTGAAAATATTATCGATTGAATTTCTTTTCTTCATTCTTTACAATAAAGAGAAGTTTGTAGTACTGTCAACAATGACTCAAAAGCTATTTCAATTTAAATTTGTAGGTTAATTAAGGCTCTCACTGTAATTTGTAACCATTATAATTGAAATGTTTATGTAGATTTCAAAGAAGACAAATCTTTATAATCATGCAACTTACAAAGAAACTTATTATTTAACAAATTCTTTATTCTTTAAAGCAAAAGAACTGAATTTAATTTAATTTGTACTACTGCTTACTGAGACTCAAAAGCAATTCCAGTTGTATGTTAATTAAAACTCAGTGGCGTACAGAACGGAGGAAAGGGGGTATAGAACAGAACATAACAGAACGTCATTTCATGCCCCTGCGGCTATAACCTTTTGGTTATTTAAACAGTGTGGCGGATATGAAGTGGAAGAGACATCGGAAGACGCTCCTTAACTGTCTTGCAAATAATGGCGAAGGCAGAGAGATGGAAAAGGTTACAAAAATACAAATCGAAAATTCTGGGATAATATACAAGAAACAAAGGGGAGTATCATATAAAACTATATACAAATAAAAACTGTAAAAAGGAAAGAAATATGAATATGAAGTGTACAATATCAACAAACAAGAGAGAGAAAAAACTAAACAAAGTACACAAAAACAAACTAAAATGCGGGTGTTAAAGCGCATGTGTGTCTGTTCTGTTCATTGTTCTTTTCTCCATAAAGTGGAAGTTCTTCTGTGTGGAAGCGGAGAATAGTTCAGGTGCGCTGTCATTTCGGCGAAGAGGGCGCAAAAAATTCCCCATGTCGGCTTGCAGGTAATGGAAAAGGCTTGAAGTGAGAGATTATCATGGATTTATTCGAAAAAGCTCTTGAAAATCATTACTTCCATCCCCGGGCTCAGGCTTGGGGGGCACCATTCACCATGATAGAAAAAATAATGTTATACTCCGGGCGCCACTTGCCCTTGCTACGCCTCTATTAAAACTCACACTGCAAGTAATGGATTATTAAATCAAGCAAATGCAAGTAGGAATTAAATCGGTAATTGTCAATATAGCATGTTAAAAATGAAAATCAATCTGCCCAGTTTCGTCTAAAAGAGTTCAAGTTTACTCCTAGGCCCCTCTCGAGTGAGCGAAAAAGGAAGAGAAAATTGCCCCATGTGCGCAGCAAGAATCCAAATGTCAGAGAGTTGTGCAAATTAACCAGCGCTCTGACAAGGTCAACTTCTTTCTCATTCCCCTCGGAAATCTCCATCCAATGAATATTTTAATTTCTCTGCTAGTTCTCTTTTGGCACCGCTCAATGCTGAAGAATTTCCGAATTTTTTTGCCGAGACTGCATTTTATCTGTCAAGGTTGTATTTCACTTTTTCTTTGTTCATGAAAGTTGTTCTGTTTGAATAGGGATTTTAAATAACTGCAAATTTTTGTGAAAAATATCTTCAAAATAAAGAAATAATACCATGGATTTATCATTTATTTCCTGGGAGATAATAGTGAACAAGTTAATTAATTTTACCATTCGAAGAAGGAAAGAAATTCTGGCATTTTTTTAATTTTATAGGTTTTAATATAGTTTCCAACACCTACAGTTTTATATTCGGAATTACTGAAAAGAAGTAATAGAACGAATCATGGAAAATAAACGGCATTTGTGTACGTTAGGTTATTTGGAGTGTAGAGACATTTTTGAAGAAGTTGGTAGTCGTGGCGAAACATCAAATTTCCTTGTATTAAAGACTTCAAATCACTTTTCAAATCGATTTTAGGTGATCAAGAAAGGTGAATAGTTAGAAGAAAATCTTTAGATGACCATTGTTGAAATACTGCGCATAAAACGACGCGGTCACCGGTAAGGTTCAAATCGTAGAAAAAGGACATAAAAATTTTTAGCTGGCTTTTAAAGTTTCGAAACGTGGCGTCCCCGAAAATAATTTAATGTTATGTCTAATAATATGATATAGCTAAAATTACAAAGTTATCTCACCATATTTCGATCAGAGAACCATAAGTCAAACGACAGACTTCAAAACCCTAATTGATCTCTTATCACGTCTTCTGGAGAATGTCCTGCACTACCGTTCCAAAGGCTGCTGAAGTTATATGCTCAAGTTATAAGCTCCATGCTGAAGTGACATTCTCCATGATGAAGTTTTATGTTCAAGTT
>BGPR01000181.1:825054-839855 GCA_013235015.1 Araneus ventricosus
TCCATGCTGAAGTGACATTCTCCATGATGAAGTTTTATGTTCAAGTTATATGCTCCATGCTGAAGTTATACGATCCATGCTGAGTTATACGCTCTATGCTGAAGTTGTACGCTCTACGCTGAAGTTATATGCTACATGCTGAAGTTATACGCTCCATGCTGAAGTTATATGCTACATGCTGAAGTTATATGCTCCATGCTGAAGTTATACGATCCATGCTGAAGTTATACGCTCCAAATGAGCCATGCTTATTTATTTTGGGTTTCAATGCGTATATCGCACATGAAAAAAGTTGTAACCTCAACCACATAGTAACGCGCGTTTAGATATTAGATGGAACGAGCAGATGCCTTTGCAATGCCATGGTGACGTAACATTGATCAGACATCTTAGATGTATGAGATCGATCAACTCGTCACTGGACGCAGCGTTCTGCATGAAGACCAAAAATAAAGCATCCAACGGTGAGAGATCTCTGCTCCATTCAGGCTGCATTGCTGTACCACAATCCATTAAGTGATCCATCCAGTTAATGAGTAGAGAGGTGTTTTATTCAAGGCTCCACTGACAAATGCGGAGAAATTCAAAGGGTCTTTGTCCTACATACAAAATTCTCTTGCAAGCTTCTGTTTCTAATCTTGTATTTATGCAAAACAACAAATAAAGTTCCGTCGAAAAAAGTGAGAGAGCTCTCTCTCGATTTTCTCATATACAAACACAATATGGTACGATCTGTTCGTTTCTCCTTATAAGAATCTGTATCCCCGTGACGAATCGGAGAAGGAGTGCCAAAAGAACCAAAAGTCAGTCATGTGAGCATAATGGGCACTTAGCGCACACTGACGCAATATGGTGCTCTTTGTGCTTCGTAGTGTAATGAAAAAAACCGAACGTGCATTTTAGAAGTGTACCTTTCAATCGATTGAGTCCAAAGTTTGAAACAAGTCTGCAAATTCGGCTTCAACACCACATACCAAATTTCATTAATCTAACTCTCTGCATTTTTAAGTTTTCGCTTTCTGCACACACGGACCGACGGATCAACAGACAATCAACCCATTGACGGATTAGATCCAAAATGTGATGCAGTTCTAATAGAAAACCCAAATGCTAGAATCCATCCATCTAGCTCAGAGGTTCCCAACCTGTGGTACGCGTACCCCTGGTGTACGCGAAGACAAGTTGGGGGTACGCAAAATCAAACTTGTTAATGGCGGAAACAAGAAAATATATGGAAATAAAAAATTACAGTATTTTGTTTTCCCAAGTGAATACTTGATGTTTAATAACTGCACCACTTGTGTGTAATTTATTAGATATCCTTACAAGCTAGAACGGAATTATTAAAATCCTGATTCCGTTGTTTTGGCGTTGATGCGATAAAATGTAAATTTAAAAATAAGTCCATCAAATGTTATTAATTCGTGTCATTCAACTCTTAAGCTAACCTAAGATGCCCTTAACACCATTGATAAAAACATTTTTGAATAGGCGGATGGTTGGTAGTGGTGGGGGAAGACATGACAGTAGAGGGTAAGCGAAAATATAAAGATTAGTCAAGGGGTACGCGAGGGAATAAAGATTGGAAACTCTTGATCTAGCTCTTTGCATTTTTTCAGTTACCCTATTCGTGTGGCTGTGTTCTATGTGTCTGTAGGTCTATACGTGTGAATTTTCACACAGAAACAGTCAGACAAACGTGACGTAGACGTATTTTTCTCATGTTAGACAGAAATCTATAATGCTCGTGTGAAAACCACATACCAAATTCCATCCATCTAGCTCTTTGCGTTTTTGAGTTATCGTGTTCACAGACAGACATAATTCCAAAATTGTGTTTTTCGAATTCAGAACATCAAGATCTCATGGTCAAATGTTGACGATTAGAATACTTTCTCGTTGCATACTCCCTATACGAGAAAGTACGACTGACATGCTCAGAGCAGTGGTGTACCTGCAACTTTTGCCGCCTGAGGCGAACTTTCAGTGTACCGCCCTTCCTTTACAAGTTACATAAACGTCAAAGTAAAATAAATAAATGTAGGAAATTACCCGTAAAGTATTGTTTAATCATTGCAAGAATGTACGAGCTAGATTAATTAATTTGTTCGCCGATAGATGGAATTACAGTTCTGATACAAGCAGCGCCATCTTTTCCCTAACAAAACCAGACTGCAAGCTCAGAGCGAACAGAGGGAAGCACCGCAGCCAGTTACCATGTTCTCTCCCTAAACTCCTCAGTTGACCAATTATTCTTGGCGTTTAAGCCGCCCGATCTCCCGGTCGTAAGTACCATGACCCGACTAATTTTCCTCATGGCTCTATAATTTAAATCTTTAATCTATAATCTTTAATTGTTAATCTTAACCCGTAACATCTATCCCTAGTTAATCTAGCTCAGTTTTAACTATGACTTCGTGTAAATTATCATTACCTTTCTGTACATATATCTCTTCCCCCCCCCATGTAAATTCTCCCTAGAGTTTTAATAAATGTTTTTTTTTGTATTTAATCATGAAGTCTCCTCGTTTATTCTAAGTAGTATTTTGTTTTAAGTTTTAACGTGTTAGAACCCCTAAAATCCCCTAGACCACTTACCTTATAGGTAACCCCTTCTGTGGACATTTTGTTTCTTGAACGCTTTCCCACATAAATTCCATGTGGAAAAATTGATTTAATAACGTAATTCATCGCTTGACGCCCTTGATCTCTGCAGATAGATTGTGAAATCGTGCTTCCACCACCAGTCTTTCTTTCACATGCTGGAAATTTACCGAAAAAAGGCGAAAAATACGAATTAATTATAATAGATAGAATACGCTGCTCTTCTTATATATAAAGTTGTTTCCCTATTCGTCTAATTTTGTCGCCCCTTTCGAAGTGCCGCCCGGGGCGGACTGCCCCTCCACTCCCCTATAGATACGCCACTGACTCAGAGGTGGCTAGAATGCTAGGCCACTGCCCGAAGGGCCTAAGTTTGAGGTGGCGCCAAACTTGGAGCGTGAAGAAAAGAAATTGATTTAATTGACATGACAGCTCCGGAAAAACGACAAATATTCTGCATTTTTAAAATAAATTTGTTAAATATATTATTTTAGTTTCAATAAGACGACTATATAATCTTAAAAATAGCTGAAGTTAAAAAATTTTCACCATAATATTATTATGTCATATTTGCAAGTAAAACATGCATTTTTCTAAGTAAGAGAGTGTTTGGCATTTAGAATGCAGACATTGAAGAATTAAAAAAAGGGTATTGGTTGTGGGGGGACGTCATATTATTGCCTTACCCTGTTGGTAAAGTTACGTCGGGCCGCCCCTGGATATACTTACTTATTTCCGTGGGCTGTTGGAATTCCCGTAGTCGAAAACAGAATGGTAGAAAAACAGAGCGAAGTACAAAATAATTACTGTGGAGTCACAGTCACTTGATAAATGTAGCCGTTCTCGTTATCTACATTCACCTGCATATCGAATTACATCAAGATACTTAATGGATTCACACAAACTAAACTGGCGTGGCGCTCTTGACAAGTGTCTTGTTTGCACGTGTAGGGAAAACTTGCAAACATAAATGGCGCACCTCCTGATGACGTCAATTTCATTTCGTGTATGAGAACGTATTCCCCAATGCTAACCAGATGTCAACTCGTCACCAGGGTTTAATTTAGTTACATTACCATCCCGTTTCAAAGCAACACGAAGGCTATTTTGGGATGGACTTCGCAATTTCAAGGCCGAGGAGGTCACCTGAGCTTGCCCCCCCCCCCCTCCAAGCTTCCGCACCACACCAGCGGGAGGCCACTACGTGTGATTTAACGTGCAACAGGTCCCATACAAGGCAGATCTTCAGTGGAATCGAGTTTCGAACCTGGAACACTCCGGCCCGAAGCTGTCACCGCGGCCCTTCGGCACCAGGGCTGAACGAAAAAAAGCATTTGGGATTACGTGAGCGTGCTATATTTGATGTGTAAATAATACTATTTTTGTATAAATCAGAGGATCCATCATGCTTTTGGATCAATATTTATCCTGCCCTAAAGCATTAAACTTTAACGCATTCGCGTCGTCATGAATTTTCTGTATTGCATCAGTTAATGCACCCGTCTAGCGAGTGAAGAAAAAACTTGAATTCTTTCACCTTGTATCAACACAGCATTAACAGCTTTTCGGTGTTAAGGTTGAAACTGCAACATTCTTTTTCGATGTCTCGGTTGTTATAGACTATTTTAAATTTAAATTTTAAATTCTGGAAGTTATCAAGCAAGTTCTAACAAGCTTGCCAACGTTTCAGCTTAATCTATTCTATTGCCCCATGGGCAGATTAAGACCTCTGAATAAAAATGGGTGAGATTTAAAATAGGAAGAAGATAATGGCAACACTTTATTACAATTACGTGATGAAAATGAAGAACGTGAGAAAGGCTTATAGTTTAAGGCAATGTTAAATAAGGTTAAAAAAAGGAAACAATTCAAGAAGACTGAAAAAGATCTAACACTATGAAAGGAAGATTTGCAAGTTTATTAGCACGAAAAAGAAGTTAAGGCAAATAAATATTTGTTAAAGGCTTTCGGTGATTTTGGAATGGAAATTGGTTTTTAGAGGATTATGCTAATTTTGAATTGGTGTAAAGTTCTGGAAAATGTTTGGGTTTATTGAAATTTCTCTTTTTTTGATTGTTTATTTATTCACTGACTGATATGCACAGCGCTGCTCTCGGGGATAATATATTCCTTATTTAGTATCCTTTATGTGAAAATTGCATTTATATAAATTATTATATCACACAAAACTTCTCTCATCGTCCACAACATTTTTTAAATTAAAATCAGTAGAGAACTAATAAAACTACAATCTAACGGTTTATAAAAGATAAGCATGTATACATAGAGGAATTCCCTTTTTTATTACAGTAGGAACAGATTTTACATTTACATAAAGTTATTTAAAATTCATTCTTATATACAACATTTTTTTTTGTTTTGTTATTTTAATCAGTACAGAATTAAGTAATAAAACTGCAAATTAACAGTCTATAAAAAAAGCATTCATAGAGGAATTCACTTCCTTATTACAGTACAAACAGGTTTTACATTTATATAAGATTGTTTTCAATGCATTCTTATACAGGGTTCCCATTTATATCCTTTACACCCCCTCTTTAACTTCTAAACGGTGACAGATAAGGCCATGAAGTTGGTGTCTAGGTGTAGTAAAAAGGCTATGCGCTACTCGATGAGACAACTTACAACGCCATCTATCGGCAAATTTTGGAATTAGCGGTCCTATCTCGTACACGGCGACAGATACGAGAAAAAAGTCAATTAGACCGTTGTAGAGCACTCTCGATTTAGTACGAAAAGATACCTTGCGCACATTAATACTCAAAAAAGAATGCAAAAAATGAACATTTGTTTGGTCACGATTTCGAAAATTGTCATGTCATAAAGAGTGGAAGAAAGAAACTGAGACACGTCCCTGTCTTCTGGATCATTTATTTAAATTGCTCAAAATGCTCTCCGTTAGCCACTATACACATTTGCACTCTGGACTGGATTTCCCACTTCGCTCGCGTTTCACAACGGCATAGTGTTGAAAATCACAATCAAACAAACGTTTATTTTTTTACATTCTGTAAAAATACTAAATCGAATTTCTTACTAAATCGAGAGTGCTCTACAACTTTTAATTGACTTTTTTCTCGTATCTTGCACCGTTTACGAGATAGGACCGCTAATTCCAAAATTTGCCGATAGATGGCATTGTAAGTTGTCTGACCGAGTAGCGCATAGCCATTTTACTATACCCAGACACCAACTTTATGGCCTAAGCTGTCACCGTTTAGAAGTTAAGGGGAGTATAACGTATATAAATGAGAACCCTGTATACATTTTTTTCTATTTTAATCCATAAAGGACTTAGTAATTTCAAAATCTGTAAAGAACTAATTAATTTTAAAATCAATAAAG
The DNA here is from genome assembly GCA_013235015.1 of Araneus ventricosus. Classification (NCBI taxonomy): domain Eukaryota; kingdom Metazoa; phylum Arthropoda; class Arachnida; order Araneae; family Araneidae; genus Araneus; species Araneus ventricosus. The sequence continues at coordinate 831,025 of BGPR01000181.1, forward strand.
AACTAAGTAATTTTAAAATCAGTAAAGAACTAACTAAAAATACCTACAAACTAACAGTCTGCAAAAGACAAACATGCATTCATAGAGGAATTCACTTTTTTATTACAGCACACACTGGTTTTACATTTATACACAGATTATTTCCAATGAATTCTTATATACAACAATTTTCAGTTTCGTCATTTCTTATGATATTTAAATTTCTTGCCAGTAAAAATTCATAATCAGAAAATTATCCTAAAACGATCAATAAGCAAAATGCTTTATCAAGGAAAATACATTGGCTGAAAGGCAACGTCATTTGTTGAAAAGCAGCAAAACCGATTCCCTCACAGATTTATGGTTTCCAAAATTAAGAAAAAAATAAACTTTTTAATTAGATTTCACGAAACTTTCACTAAAACCTTCCTTCCGCTTCATAGTATTTCTAAGTAAAATTTGAAGAAAATATATTCAGTAGTTTGGATTTCTACTGCATACAAAAAAATTGGTGTTTTAATTTTTTTTATATACATTTATTTGTCCGCACCTGCAATCTACCCAGAAGATGTAAAGCACTAAATAGGGGTGCGGGGAAATTGAACTCACTCGGGCAATGATAAACAATACTACAAATAAATTACGCAAGACAAAAATAAATTAGAAATGTAAACATTACATTACATCATTATTGTAATGTTTACATTTGTCAACAATACATTACAGTCCGTAATATTACATTACAGTCAGTAACATTACATTACAGTCAGTAATGTAATGTTTCTTGTATATATTATGTGATACATTCGTGTAGCAATCTAGGATTCGGGTCTGGGAGGGGCTGAGGTCATAAAAACTTTGTATCGTCGTGATGAATGTCAAACCTCAAGGCTAAAATAAACCACAACTCTAACTTTACAGAATTTTCTCACCTGTAAGAATCATAAAAACAATACTATACTTTCGATAATTTGATAAAAATTACAATGAAAATAACTGGCAAAAAATGTCTTTGACCGCGTCAAACTACAAAATAAGTGGTAAGACTACAGTGGGAATTTTCGAGCCTCTCAAGCCAGAGAATATAAAACGTTTTTATTATTTTTTAAAGAGGAAATTAAGAAAAAACAGTTGTAATGATGTTAAAATAAAATCAAATTCTGGCTTTGGGGTGCTGTGGCCGATAGCCTCTTCCTGGATTCACCACTGGATATATACATCATAATAGATCATATAATGTGTAAAAAAACTCATAAAATAAAATTCAACACAAACTCAAAATACAAGAAATATCTTGAAGCTAATTTTCAATTCTTGTAATATTACCTAATCAAATACCTAATATAAAAGATATACACTTAGATGACTGCTTCAACTTCGTATAAAATATTACAATATCTAGGTACCGCGTTCTTTTTTCTGGTCTCTGCTTCATAATTTTAAATAATTCAAATATTTAAAAGTTTAATCTTGACTTACTGAGTTTATCTTTCAATTTCTTTCTATTATCAACTTTTAACTTAAGACCCTTATTTCTAGAAATCAATAAAGGATCTTTCAGAACTGATTGTAATTTTGTAACAGACTGAAGTATAGTTCATCCATCATTGAAAAAATTTGATCGGATTTAATTTTAAAATTGTTGTTTTGAGCATTTCTTTAGTAAGATTACACACTTTTATTCCAATATATCTGGAATTATCACCATATTGATTTCAGTGGAGAAACATAGCATTAAATCTATACGAAAGATTTTAAAATTTAATAATAAAATTTAAATAATAATATAAAAAAATTTAAAAGTTTCCTCAATTCATCATGAATCCATACAAATGGTTTTATTTGTATGATTTGTGTTTCAATATATTTTATGACCATTTTGTAAGCTATTTCAATATTTCTATTTATAAATTTTAACTAATATATAATTCTTATTGCTTTTTTTGTTGGTATACTACAATTTTTTTTAGAATTTCTATACAAAGCTAAGCTTCAATAATAAAGGAAAGATCTAAAAAGCATATAAAGGGTTTTCAGTTTATTCATTAAATCCACGCCTTACTTTCACCATTTCAGTGATACACTCTCTCACATAAACAGATTTAAAACTTAGAAAGATTTTAATTCTAGGAGATGTTCTTAGTGTAAGTTGCGTCAGGCATTATTTATTTTCTTCTTTCCCTCTCGTAGGCGTTATTGTCTTTTAATGTATCAGTTCGTCTTTAAAATGATGGAAAAAATCGATTCATTAACGTTATGATGGGGTTCTCAAGTAAGCACATTTTAATAACTTTAACACTAGCTACGTGACCCGGCGTTGCACATGGGCTATCAATAACTACGTCATTCCTTGACGGAAGAAAGAGTAAGGTCATGACACGCCTCCTACATTCTCTCTAAATAAATAAGGAGAAAGAAGCGGTTCAATCATTCCGTCGCGTAAAGGCTTCAAAATATACTTTTAAAATCGCAAAAATAATCTTTATTTTGTAAAATTATGATTCAGGATTTTTTTGTCTGATTTCATGGAAGGAATAGATAACCCAGCGTTGATCGGAATCATTATTTTTCATATGCCACCCTCCAGTTTATATGCACATGACGCAAGATGCACTGTACATGAAATCTAAAAGTGAAACCTCATATAATAGTTTAGTAAAAACCCTATAGGCGATTTAATTTTCCCTGTTTCTATATCAATTACAAAACCCACAAAACTGTATCCACATGTTGTTGCATTGTTCAGGTTTCCATATTGCAACAATACATTTTTTTATTTCTGTCAGCGTCACTTTTATTGTTCTACTATGTCATGCTAGAGTAACGGTGGCTTCAACATAATAAAATAAATTTTGAATTGCGCTGTAACAATGAAAAGTATTATTATAAAGTATCCGAAACAATGAACAGTATTGTTGAAAATTAGTTTTTAATTAATATCTTTTTCACTAATTAAAATTTCGATATTTAAATGGCCGAAATGGACTCCTTGAATTATTCCCCATCTTTTGGTACTTTCCGCGCGCTTCTCCGTTCGGCGGTTCGTGAGAAGATAGAAGGACATACATACATACATACATACATACGTTTGTTTACCTTCGAATTTTAATAGGATAGATTCACAGTACAACAATGGTACAAACATGCTTTTAGATCTTAGAAAGCAAAAGCAAAAATTCAAGCCAAGTTTAAAGTACTTTTCACACTTCGTAAATATTTCATTCTAATTCAACAATCAGGAAACTCACTTAAAGGATTAAAACTGATTTAAAATCAAAACTGTGCTCAATAAAGTTGTTCGCTTCAATTTGTTTTTGCAAAATTTAACTATTCTCTCAAAATATATGCATTAATAGTTTTATGGATTCTGAAAAAAGATTTTTATTTAGTTTTTATTGATATAAGTAAACGTTCTAAATAATTTTTCATTTTCGAAAAGTAAAATCTCATTTTCAAAAAAAAACTGAATTTTTTTTTAAAAAATAAAATTTTTAGATGATATATCACTGAGGTTATGCTTAACAGAACATATTGTGAAATTATATAAAATGGGTAATTTTAGAAATGGTTATTAAGTATAAAATCCTGAAATTTCCTCCAGACCTTTAACTCACTTAAAAAAATAATCAGCCTACAGATACTAAATAATTTTATTAATAGAATGTAAGGTTTTTCTCTAATCTGCCTATACTTAGAGATCCTTATTTGTTTTTTAAAGTTTTTGCATTGGCAAGTTGGGCTCCGTTAAACTTATTTTGCTACAAATTTTGTCGAATTGTTTTTCAAAAAATGACCAGCAAAAACCCAATCAATCTCAGTTAATTTTTTAGCTGATCTTATAAAAAAAATCGATGATTAAAGTTTTAGTTCCAAGAAAACTAGAGTCCTCATTATTTTTTAACGTATATAAACTTCACTGGTTGGTTTTTCAGGATATGGCATTTTCTTTTTAAGAAATTATTTGTCGCTGTTACATTATATCACCATAACTTTTCAGCTGGATTCAATTTCAGTTCCTTATGAATACGCTGCAACTTAGGAATAATTGTTTCACCAGAATTTCAACTATGTTAGAGATCATAGGAAGAAAATAATAACTTGAAAGGATCCAAAACATAGTCGAAATTAATGCATTGCATAGAAAATTGGATTCAGAGAATGAATTCGTTTGCGAGTCAAAAGATGCGAGGAAGAAAATGGTAATTGTCGAAACTATGCAAAGCGGTATTTGACTCAGTAAAAAAGTCGAGTTTGATCTCAACTTCGTTGCCGAAGAGTTATGTGAAATCTCTCACAGACCCATAAAATTAGCTTTCCATTCATTTTCTTCAACAGATAATCTGATTATTCCGAACGGCGGCCTTGTTTAAGCACAGCGGGTGTATGGATGAAAATAAATAAAACTCTAAGCGTAGGAGGAACTTTCAGCATTTTACGATGCTTGGTGACAAAATAGTGCATTATTACGCATTATCTATCTATTTTCTATGTTGAATCCAGTTCTAACTTCAGTGAAATGTTTTGACAGACACGCTGGAACCTCTGCCTCAAATGCCTTTTCTTTTTTATTTCTAAATCGTTATGCGAATATTTACTATAAGTGTCAGAAAACGTTAACTGTCATTTTCAGTCTCCACTTTCTAGATAAGAAATATGTTAATATCGAGATTGAATTTTTCTTTTTCAATCCCCTCGCTTTCACTTCGCAATAAAGAATGATAACTATTTATTTATTTCTTGCGTAAGTTCAAAGAAAACTGCAAGAAATTTCCCGGAATTCCTCCTTAAAATTCATTTTTCTTCTATATTGAGGTATATATTTAACTGTAATATTTTGAAAGCAGACGATAAGGTTCATAGTACAATTTTCATTTTCGTACATAAGACGATTGTATAGAGACATAATGACCTCCTAAAAAAGCTTAAAAACAATCAACTAGGAAAATTAGGAAAAAAAAAATTTAATAAAAATAAATTTCAACTTAAACTTAAAACAAAAACAATAAAAATATAAAAAAATTATTTATAAACAATAAAATTTAGATAATAAAATTTAAACAATGTTTAAGTAGAGCGCAATTGCAGCTGTAAACAAAAAACAAAGGAAATCAATATCATACAAAGATTATATTTGATGTAGAGATCTCCTTTCTCTTTTGTTGGGAAATTTCGGGCTAAGAGAAGCTATTTTTGGCGTAATGCAAGCTTCTTAAAGAAAAATTTCCCAATTATTATTTTGAATCCATTTCGAATCAAGTCCTTAGCCCTTGAAAAAATGGGCTAGAATGGATTCCTTGTTTGTTTTCGATTACCTCTGAATTTATCTTTGTGATTTCCATGAACCTCCGAAACATATCGCGAAATCAAAAACTATTCTGAATTTGCTCGAATTTCACTGAAAAATATGATTTAGAAGCCTTTTGGGACACATGGGTAGCGTGATAAATGTCATTCCAAATTTTCTGGTTTTTGTCTTTAAATCTAGAAACTTCTCACGTGGTGACCTTGTGGCAAGGCTCGTCTTCGGGACCAGGTTCGAAACCCGATTCCCGATTAAACTTTCTCCCACTGATTGAGTCGAAAGCTTGGAGAGAGGGTACCGGTTCAGGTGTTATCTTCGTCATTTAACCTCGGTTCATATTAAAGAAATCCTTCTCTCAAAATAGCGTTCGTGTTGCTTCGAAAGTGGACGTTTATATAATTAAAATAAACTCTTGAAATTTCTCGGTTTTCCGTACTGAGATGACAAGGAAGTTCCAAAAAAACCTTGGTTTTCCATAGTTGAGTTAATGATAAGTTGTGAATTTTGAATCATTACAATCAACATTTAAATCGACTATTCATTTTGATTGCTGCGATTGTGGTTTCATACATTATTCGATTATTTTTGTATACATATAATGAGTTTATACTTATGACGAATTTGTGGAAGTTTACATTCAATACCGTCTATTTCTTTATTATTTTATCTGTTTATTTATTTTGAATAATTCCTTATGCCTTCTTTCTTGATGGCTTCTTGTTCAGGCTCAAGATGGACTTGCAAATCTTCAGGTAATTTACAGATCATTATTTTAACGTGTGTATCAGTTCATGTATCGGTTGTTCATTTTGCTAATGAAACAAAAAATTTAGCTTTCTGATAAATTTTTACTGATATTTCCATATTGTTCATTAAAAAAGCGTGGTATAAATTTTTATCTGCAATGCTTTCTATAAAAAATGAAAACATGCTGAATTATTTTTCATGAAAGCGTATTGCTATAAATATTTTAAGAAGCAATGCTATTTAATGAAATTCTGCTGTCTTTTCTATATAAATATTTGTAACTCCTGGAAGATTGTATTAACTGAGAGTGACACTCAACATTCAATATTTTTCCGAAAAAATCATACCAATTGTTAATGGTTGTCACTTTTCATTTTATTTTAATTATTTATTTATTTTCTTCGTATATAATGTGTGTAAACTGAAAGTTCTGTAATTGTTAAGAAAATCGACCGCTACATTTTGAAGAATGTTCACGTTTGAGATCTCTCTGATTCCGAATAAATACCGTTCAGCAACGGATTCCGAGATCACCACTTTTGGACGATTTTACACCGGAAAAGGGTGTCAGGCAATGAGTCATATGAGCGCATTTCCAGAGATCTTTGCTAGATCAGGCTCAGTAAAATGTAAACATCACCCTTCCATTCTTCACTTTCCTCCTATTTTGATGAAAATAACTCCGCCCGGCGCATGCGCAAAAGCGCGGAGGTTTTCCGAATCCGTTGCTAAACAATATTTTTGAAATTATACCTGTCTTTTAGTCTGCCTATGAAAACGATAAGTCAAAAATGAAATAAGCTATAGGCATGAAATTGATAAGTGGACTTTGGACTAAAATTGTAGATTACATTTGCATCAAATTTTGGACGAAATCCGTCAACAGGAAGTATATCTGTCTGCAGGGCCGCCGAGAACCGGGCCCCGTGGCAAGGTGCTGGCATACGGGCCCCTCCTCCATCCTGGTTTCGAGAGTAAACGGCGGCCGGAAAACAATATGATTTTTTTTATCCCTGCCCTCATTAGTAGGGTGGATCGAAAAGTATAGGAAAAAATTTGGGGCTGGGGAGTTACTTTTGGCGCCGGGTGGGAAAGTTGTGTCTTAAGTATATTAGTTCATATAATTTTTTTATTGAAATCCATCTATATCATCCGGTGCCCCAAGCGCCCCAAAAATAGTTAAAAATTGAAATTTTTATAAAAATTTACAAAAAAAGTTTTCGAAATTATTTTTTTGTGGGGTTGGAAAGTTGTGTCTTAGGTATATAAGTTTACATATATTTTTTATTGAAATACATTCATATCTTCCAGTGTCCCAAGTGCCCAAAAAATATTTAAAAATGACATTTTTTGGAAATTTATATAAAAAAAATATTTTCAAAATTCTCTTTAGCTCCGGTTAAAAAGTTTTGTCTTGGGTATATTAGTTTATGCTTTTTTATTATTATTATTCAAATTCATTCATATCTTCTGGTGGCCCAAGCGCCCCAAAAATAGTTAAAAATTGACATTTTTACGTTTCTGACTCATTCGAAAAACAAGGAAGGAAGGAATAAAAGAACGCTTTCGCCAAAGTTTCCCCTGTAGAGATGCGTTTTTGTTTAGGAAAAATGGAGATTGTGGCGTAGTTTATCTTTGCCTTCGAAATAAAGTAAAATTGTGTTATATTGTAAAAAGAAGAAAAGGTAGTTGTGGGTCCCTGAATAATTTTATATAAACAAAAATAAATAATTTTCATTCTCTCTTATACGTTTTCCCTGTAAAATCGTTTCTTTAACACATTTTTTTTAGTTTTTATTCAAAATTTGGATAAATATCTGTTTTTTATAAATATTTAAGTGCCTTGGGCCATCGGAAGAAATTAAACAAAATTGAAAAATTTTGCATGCATGCTAGAACACTTAAAAGACAACTTTTGCACCCTATGCCGATTATTCTATCCACACTTTCAATTTTCGATCCACCCTACTAACACTTAACAGGCGTAAATGGCGCCATTATTAAGGCATTATTTTTACGCTCCTTCTTCATATTTATCTTTAAAAATGGTTTAAGCGCAGTAAGGTTTTGACTCCATGGCACCCTCTAAAACCGGTCGCTAGGCCACTGCCCCTCTATATTCGCTGGGATTTTTCTTCTTCTGACCCATTCTCTCGGCGAACCTTTCTGTCTGTCTACCCGCCCGTTTATAACCGAACTCTGTAGCTCACAAATATAACAAGATAGTTGGATGAAAGTTGGCTCTTGATTCAATCATCAAAATTGCAGATATCTATCAAAGTTTCATAGATTGTCTGCAATTTTCATAGAGCGTTATATCCGTATGTATAGAAACAAGATAACTAAAAAATGGAATGAGCTGAAAGAATAAAATTCGGTATGTGGTGTAGTAGGGTAGACCGGGGCTGGTTGGCACGTTGGGCCAGTCGCGATATTTTTAATACTTTTCGGTATTTAACGCTGTCATTCCAGGCAAGTGTGTATTATCCCGCCTTCCTTCTTCCACATCAGCGTCATTGAAGATGTAGCGTTCATTAAAGAACCAGCCAGAATTTTCTAATTTTTGCCAAGCTGAGTAAATTTCTTCACTTATGAATAATCGTTTTTATTCTTTGCTTATAAATTATAATTTCCCTTTTCACAAATAATGTTCAGGAATATAATTCTTCATTGTTACTTTAGGGCTTGTTTGCGTATCGAAATGCTTTCAGAAAAAATCCCTACATTCATGAGAAACAAAAATGGCGATATGGGGCTAGTTGGGCCATGGTTGATATAAAACTCATACGATAAAAAGAGAAAA
>BGPR01000181.1:840072-851468 GCA_013235015.1 Araneus ventricosus
GCATTAATCAACAGATTTCCAACAATTACTTACAGTGTCAAACCCATAGATTCCAGGATCACCTCTCACATCCATAATAATTACTGACTTTCATAATAACATGGATATTACGGCATTCCACATCAACAAGCTTTAATTTACAGATAATTCACAGAAGTATTTGCATATATTCGAAAACAGTAGTTATGTGTAATAACTAACTGAAAATGGGTAGAATCACAAATATCGAGAGTCTTTCCTACAATGGTGAAAATCCATTTATAAAATATCAGAATATTAAAATGCTTTTTATAATCATCAGATAAGTAAATATTTCTGCATATACAGTTTAAATCCACGGATTGATTAAGTTCGGGCGTAATAAATGAATGAATTATTCATACCAATTCGCTGTGATAAGAATATACAGTAGACTTTCGATTATCCGGCTAGCGGCTCTCTGGCCTAGTTAAAAAAATAATTTTCCGTAATAAATTGAGGAGTAATTTACTTTGCCAAGCGTTGGACTTTCCAAAAACCAAAAACTTTCAGTTTTCATTCTTACAGTTTATGCCTACCTTTTCACATTTGTGTAATCATATATCAATAAACAGTAAAATAAGTATGACTAATTTTTTTAAGAAGTAAACCTGCGTTTGTAGTTAATATTTTGCTTGTTTTAAAAAGTACATGCATCCAAACTGTACTGTCTACATGTTTTTACGTTTCCTCTAATCCAGATATACAATTTGAAATAGCACCATTTTAAGATAAAAATTTATCTAAAAATCCTGACAATATTTTTATTCTTGCATTTCCTTTTTCGGTAATATATTTTTTAAACGTTATTGTATAGCAACGGATTCGGAAACCCTCCGCGTTTTTGAACATGCTAACGGACGGAGTTATTTTCTGCAAAATAGAAGGAAAGTGAAGAATGGAAGAGTGATGTTTGCATTTTACTGAAAGTAATCTAGCAAAGAACTCCAGAAATGCTCTCATGTGACTCACTGCATGACACCCCTTTCCGGTGTAAAATCGTCCAAAAGTGGTAGCCTCGGAATCCATTGCTGAACAGTGCATAAAAACATTTATAACTCTCCGAGCGGCGCAAACGTCTCTTTCCGCTTTTCATGTTCAGTTCAAAAGCAGATAGCTCGTATTTATGTGTTTATTTTTTTTAAAAAATCACGGATAAAGTACTCTTAAGTTTTCAGAGATATAATTAAATACAAAGATCGATTCATTTACTTTAAAAGCTAAGTTTTCTAACCTGACAGATAAAATTTCAAAATAATTGGGCGCTGGAGGGATAAAGTACTTGCCGTTACTAAGAGGTAGGAAAATATGAATGAGAACGGATTTTGATATAAAAAAGGGGGTTTTACTGATATAGACCGGGCTAGAAATGAGCACTGATAGAACTCCGGCCTACATGACTTTAATGTTATCCGGCCTGCCCATCCATCATAGTAGATCAGATAACTGAGTGTTTACTGTAATGAAATTTGGGAGCCATTTCAAAATTGAAGCTTACAAGTAGAGAATATGCTTGATAAAATGAATCAAAATACCACACCAGAAGAACGCAACTTCAGTCGTATAAAAAATTCAAATTAATTAGAAGAATTGTTAGTAGTTATTTAAAAAAACATTAATACAGTGCAACCCGGTTAACCGAACTAAAGGATTTAAGCCATGAAGATCTATTACTAATTTGTATCTAATTACAGTATCACAGTTACAATTAATAAAATTTAAAAAATTATTTAAAAAATGTTCTTGAATTAATTAAAAAATAATTAAACCCTTTATATTATACAGAATGGCTCATATGCAGCATATTCTAATAAATACAAAAGCAAACAATAGAAAATTAAAAAATTTTAAAAACAATAGAAAATTTAAAAAATGCTAAAAACAATAGAAAATTAAAAAAATGTTAAAAACAATAGAAAATTTAAAAAATGCTAAAAACAATAGAAAATTAAAAAAATGTTAAAAACAATAGAAAATTAAAAAATTAAAAGACATTAAAAAAGAAAAAAAAAGACTAGAAAAAAATATGAAACAGAAGAAGTAATCAACGGTGATAACAATACTTTTTTTGCGCGCCAAACGCAGCAGCATCCGGTGATTGCATCATACATTTAACCATTGCATCATACATTAACATACAACTAACCAACCCATCACTAAAGAATTAAACAACAAAAGTTCCCCAATAATAAAATAGCCAAAGCACATAAAAGAAAAAACTAGAAAACAAAAGAAAAAACAATCAAAATGGAAAAATTGGAGGAGAACTCCAATGGCGGACTTTATCAAAGAGCCACCCTCCACAGGAGTTTTAAGTTGGACATATTTTCTGTCGAGGGCAAGACTTACAAAGTCAGAAAATATACCCTCTGTGGCTCTGAATCTGTCCAATTGAAATGTAAGAAATAATCCCTTTGAGAAGAATAAAAAGAAGGAAAGAAACAAGCATAATAAAAAGCTTTAAAAACATACCCAGTAGAAAACTTAGAATGTAAAAAAATAATTCATCCTCAGCCGAGTTAGATGCAGGAATAGGACGCCGACTGAAAACAAGAAACAAAGGCTAAAAAATATTAGAGGCTAGCACACCTAGCTCCATCTATGAAGAAAAATTCGAGCCAGTCATAAGAGAGCAAAGGTGTAAAAAATGTATTGGAGGCTAGCATCATCGTTGATTACTTGTTTTGTTTTATATTTTTTTCTAGTTTTTTTTTCTCTTTTTTAATGTTTTTGAATTTTTGAATTTTCTATTATTTTTAACATTTTTTTGATTTTCTATTGTCTAATTACGGTATGTAATTCTTAAATGCTTTGAGTGTGAAACGAATTCAAATCTCTCTTTGTAGGCTACATTTATGTTCTTTATTAAAGTTAACCCTCCGTCGGGCGCAATATTCGCACCGACGAGTTAGGGTGCAATGCGCCTGACAGGCACAGGTAAACAATATCGTAATCAATATTGTTAATACTCAATAATTTTAATTTTAGCATTCTAGAATTAATCAATAATCTTCTCGAGGAAGCTCAAAAGAAAAAATTGGGGATATGGTTGCAAAAAAGTCTAACCTTAGTGGTTAATCCGTGCAGTACAGTACATGTTTTTTCGATTTGCGATTTCAGATGCATTTCGGATAACCCGAGTTTCGGTTAACTGGGATTCAATCATAAGAAAGCATTTTTAACATTTTCGTGGCTTAAAATCAAAATTTCACTTAAAAGCTTCATAACAAAATGATGCACGGGAATTGAGGACATTCTATATTTCAGTTTCTTACTTTTTACTCTTGAAGAATAAAGAGTTCGTTAATAAGCTTCTTTAAAATTCAATAATTATGAAGATTTAAACATTTTTGAAATGTGTATAAATACTTCAAACAAAATGGCTACAAAATATTTTAAAGAGCATTCTTTACTTTCGACTGTAAATGTTTCCAATTTCTGTAGAGGAACAACGTATTTCCCTACCTATTTTAACCTAAAAAAATCTATGGAAATAAAAATTCTATACGTATATTCAGATTCCTTAGCATTTCAAAACAAATGCTATAAATCTCTCTGCAGTTTTAGAGATTCGTTTGACAGAAAACTTCAAAAAAGAATGAAATATTTTCTTTTCTGCCCTACGAAAGCTCTATAAGCACACAAAAAGTGTATTTTGAGAATCGCCGCTCTGCGTATTTCGCATGAAAATACATTTTGAAGCCCATATGTTTATTGATCCAAACTTATGCTTACGTAATAGCCTGTTTTGTTTATTTAAGTGAACGGAAATTGAAAATGTCAATTTCACTAACAATGACCTGAAGCACTTTCAGATCCAGATAAACAACAGAAAAGGATGATCTTTTTTACGTCGTCCGATGAAGGAAGTAAAGAATTATTTTATCCTTCCATTTTCTTGCTATATTCGAAGTGAAGTTAGGTATAAGCAGTTTTTTAAATTATCATTTTTGTAGCTTTTTAATTTTTAAATTTCTATAAACCGTCATTTCAAAATTCTGAAATGGGTTCCAATTCTTCATTTGATGTTAAATTTTAAACAAGAACTCGGACAATTTTTCGCAGTTTGTTGCTGAGCTGAAATAGTTGTAATTAATGTGAACAGAAGTCATCTTAATGAATCTCAGCTCATTATCCCCACCTTTAATGATCGATTAATTAAAAAATAAAATATCTTTCACTAACAATAATTCTTTATCATACATTTAAATAGATGCAACCATTTTAATTTCATTGAATTCACGTTTACAGTAGGAGTTTCAATTAATCTACAACTTTCAATTGAAATAAGAGAGTTCTCAGAGTTTCACTAGATGTCGCTACAAATGCATGTAATGAGAGAGGCCTTTAAAGGTAATCGTTTGACGTCACTTCCGCCCTTTCTCAGTATGTCTTCCTTACCGTCATATTCAACAAAGGGTCATATTTTTTTTTTAAAAAAAAGAATTTATGTGGTGAAAATGCAATACTATTTCTACGGAAGTGATCTTCACTATTTGAAAACCAACCTAAGCCTTCTAGAGCAATGACAAAAGATCTGACAAGAAAATTTGAAAGATTTTCCCACGTTCAAGATTATTTCAATCTCAACTCAAAACGTATTAGTCTTGAAACATGTGGGTTTTTTCACCCCTTAAGTGTCGCATTTTCTTTGATATTTAATAAGATGGCCCCTCCTGTTTTGGAAAGGGGCTGTCGTTTTCAATCTAAGAAGGCATAGAATACTTGAGATGCTTATGGATTCGACGTAATTTTTGTACCAAATTATAAAGCTGATTAATGATTAAATTTTAGTTTATAAGGCTAAAAATGCGATAATTCGATGCACGTCAATATGAGGGCGCGACGGTTTGGGGTTAAAACTCGCACTGAACTTGTTTAACCCTCTCACACCGAGCGAGGCGGTCCCGGGCGGTCTAAAAATTTGCCTTTAACAGCGACGAAGGGGGGAGGTGAGCTTCTGAGATCGCTTAGGAGAAAAGCGCGGTAGGGGGTCCAATTATACTTGCCAACCACAGTCCATTTCCTTGCGCCTTAAAGGAAGGTTATAGCAGGGGCTGGGAAGGTGGGGTAAATGACCACAAAGGTTGGGAGAGTCCAATTCAGGTCGTATCCTCCCAAAAAAAGACCCGGTTTTAAAGGAACTAGAAGAAAAAAGTCACCTCGGTATTAAAGAGTTAATGGAGTCACTACATGTTCATTTTAGTTCTTGTGACTTGAGAACAGAACTTTTGACAAAGGCTTTCTATATTGTACGGCGTACACTCTCATTTTACACCTTCACCGCTTTACCTCATAGTATTTCCTATTTTACGAAAGTTAATTATGCTCAACTGGATTACGGGAGTAGAACGAACAGAACAGTAATTCGCTAATTTAAAATGAGAGCGAAATTCTCGTTATGTTTGTAGAAAGCCTTCACTAACAATCTGTGTTGTTCACCAACTTCATCTTTCCATCGATTAAACATTGTTATATTAAAATGGCAATGTTTTATCTTCCTGTCAAATCCACTTCCATTTCCCCGCCTCGCCCCCCTTTTTTTTTTGACGTAGACTTACGTCTCTCCATGGTGGTCTAATGGCTTGTCGGGAAAGGAAAAAATTATGACGCTTTTCGTGGTATTTTTAAACGCTTATAGCTCCGCAACCAAATAACACAGAGAGTTGTTTTTAGTTTCATTTAACAGAGAAAGGTTGGCATTGAAGATTGCAAAAATAATTTTAGAATTTGGAATTACGGTTTAGTCACAGTCGAGCTTCAAAGTTAATGAAAATCACTAAAAATTTTGATGACGTCACAGCGACCGATGAGCGCGCACGCAAACTATCCAAGTCATTTGGCAATTCATTCATCGATCTTACGCTCACGTGAAATATTACTCAAGAATTTCATCGATCGCGCGAAATATTACTCAAGAATTGTTGAATTACGTCGAATTTCGTGGTAAGGTTAAACGCTTATAGCTCCGCAACCAAATAGCATAGAGAATTGGTTTTAGTTTCATATTACAGAGAAAGGTAGACATTGAAGATTGCAAAAATAATTTTAGAATTTGTAATTACTGTTTAGTTACAGTCTAGCTGCAGAGTTGGTGAAAATCACGAAGAATTTTAATGACGTCACAATGACCGATGCGCGCGCACGCATCGGTTGTGAGAGGTATAATAACTTTACAGATATTAACAGATTAATAATTAATTCATTTCAGTTTAATTAATTCATTCAGATTAATTCACTTAACAGATAAATGTCATAGATCATAGGTCATAAGTCAAAGTCACATAGAGCTACTTTAGTCACAGAAAGTCACAGTTGAGTAATCGATTAATTAACTTTCCTTAATTAAGTATTAGTAGCAAATGTTGATTTAATTTAGCTGTCCTTTCCATCGATTTAATTGAGTTGAGTTGGTTTTAGTTTCATTTAACAGATAAAGGTCATAGAGCATAGGTCATAAGTCAAAGTCACATAGAGCTAGTTTGGTCACACAGAAAAACTTTAGTCGCCGAAAGTCACAGTTGAATAAAGTAAGTAAGTCTACGCTCCTCAATCCCAGCGGACGTTTCGCAGAGACAGTTTCCCGTCTATTTTTTTTTTTAATTAACTATTTCATGGGTAGTCAAAATCATCCGTTTCACTGCTGCATTTTATAATTTATAAACATATCACCTCGTCCTGCCATTTAGAATCCACCAATCTAAAGGGTGCAGTTTGCTCTAGGCGACCACTGATTGGCTTGAAATAATGAAATTCAAAGCTTCATCACTCGGTCAGTTTCAATCGCTGAAGTTTGAAACATTTTTAAAAAAGTGTGCCAAAATTATTACACTAAATATGACTAATAGGACAAAAATTTTAGACTTCGTAATTATTTCAACAGTACATTTAAGTATTCAAACAGCATAAATTATAATTCCTTACTGCATTTAAATCATTTTTCCAACTGGAAGTATATGCCTATCTCTAACGATTTAGAAATTAGCTCTTTTACCAAGATTAGAGTGGACATCGTGTATAAAATTCTATTATAAAGATTGCTCTAATATTCTGCTCAAGATAGGAGTCTTATTTCCACAATCTTGTGGGTCTCCCCCACAAGTCGTGTTAGCAACGTGGGAGGCCGTTGAGGGTCTTCTCTTCCAGTTCTAACAAAGGCGGCACCCATTAATCGACAAAAAAATACAAGTGCTAGTTCTTGAAAGCATACAAGTTCTTAGGAGCAACATACGATTTGTCTTTCCTCAGTTTTTTCGGTTCTTACATTGTGGGGTTTTTTCTAATACTTCTGTTGCAAACCATGCTCACGCTCAAAAGAAATCGATTTTCATATAAGTTATTGAAGAATCTTGTGTTATCTTTTTGATCTTTTCATCAGAACTGGAGAAAAATGTTTGAGAAAATATTGTGTTTCTGTTTCTCGAAAAGTCTGGAGAGGATATTTCCAGTGACTCTTTTTCTTGCATTTAATTCAACGTCTTTTGTTTTCTCCTCCGATATTATAAGCCGCAAAGGAATGGTAATTATTTCAATCTTGTTACATATGCCATGAAGATAATATTTCAAAATTTGTCTCACACGATTTTTGAATTCTATATTGAATTCTCCACAAGAATTAGAATTGTAGCAGAATTAATATTGTTAAGTTTACTGCAAAAGTCAAGACAAAAATTAATAATGTAAAAATAAAAATATTAGAAATTAACTCTGGTTTCTAGCAACTCTGGTAAACTCTCTATTAAATAGTTAAAAATAAATTATTCGTTTTCGTTACACTGCAACATTTACAGTTCACCCATGCACAAACAATTATAAAATTTATTGAATACTAAACAGAATTAAGAAATTTCTCTCTTCTACTTAAGACTTTTATTCCTGGTTTCTCAAACTTACAATCATCAGTTCAAATTCGAAGAATAAAGTAAATTTACGCTCATGTGATACACACCAGATACGTCAAGTTAAACGTCTAATCGATTGAGCATCTTGCAGGAGGAAACAGAACGTGATATAACAGCACAGTACTAGATAAGAGTTATTATACAGGGTGTCCAACAAAGGACTCCCTCATTTTAAAATTAAATAACTCAGCAACGGAGATCGATAGAAGAACGAAACCAGCGATATGCTTAGTCTGAAAGCCGTAAAAATCTGATACAAAAGTTTCAAAATTAGTTATAAATGTTGCCGACAGGTGGCGCTGCAGGTTGTAATAGCTATTCAGAATCCGATAAGAAATCTATAAACTGTCCTTGGCAAGCACGAAAAATGCCTAATTTGAATCGATTGTGATGTGATTGCAACGATTACTTGCAAATGACAGTTTATAGCTTTCTTCTCGAAATCTGAACTGTGATTACAACGTACAGCGCCACCTGTCGGCAACATTTATAACTAATTTTGAAACTTTTGTATCAGATTTTTACGGCTTTCAGACTAAGCATATCACTGGTTTCGTTCTTCTATCGATCTCCGTTGCCGAGTTATTTAATTTTAAAATGAGGGAGTCCTTTGTTGGACACCCTGTATATTTGACATGTTATTTTGATGGTAGCTGGCTCACTCTCCCTCCGGTGGGCACCTCAAATACATGGGTGATAAGTAAGTGGGTTCTTGCTTCCCTGGTGGGAATAGTAGTGGGGGGGGGGGGCAAATTACCCTCCACCAATGATAGTACGTACCTCCTTCGGGAGGGGCGGGCCGTGAACAGTGTTGACTGCTAGGACTCCGGCCTCAGTACTAGAGCTCTCGCAGCGGTTGTCTTTCAAAGTCCGTGAGTGCCAACGCAGGACGAGGGTGACCCTGTTGAAGTACCTGAATTGAGTAATGATGGGGGTTGAGTTATCCTCCACTGATGACAGAACGTCCCTCCTTTGGGAGGGGTTGGACTGTGGCAGGGACGGCTGTTTGGACTCCGACCTCATTTTCCGACTGATGCCGTGGCGACCGTTATTCACTTACCCCAAGAGCTTCGGCGGGCCGGGGGTAGCTCCTTTGTGTACCTGATTTGACTTAATTCCAGATCCAGGTATAAAGATATTTTGTTTTTCTTATTTCAGACTCATTCTTTATATAAAGTTAACATATATTAAATTTAATCGGAAAAATTATAATAAGCTTAATTATTTAAGAGTCAAAACATAATTATTAAGAGTTCGGAGAGCAGGATAACTATGTCAGGTGTCCAAAATTTGACAAAGATCTACAATTTTGGCAACAAAACAACATACGAAACTTCATTTATCTAGCTCGCAGATTTTGAGTTATCGCCCCACATACGCAGGAACAGACAGACTGACAGATAGTCAACTCAGTGACAGACTGGGTCCAAAATGTGGTTTAGATCTGCAATTCTAATAATAAAATAATATGCCAGATTTCAATCACCTAACTTGTTCCGTTTTTTGGATTATTGTTTTCACATACGCGAAAACAACAAACCTTTTAGCGAACGGATTTCGTCCAAACTTTGATACAGATCTACAATTTCAATGTCAAGACCACATACCAAATTTCATACATCTAGCTCAAACGGATACGAAAGAGTTATCGGGTTCGTCAATGGCAGACAAACTCAGGGAGGTCTAAAATGTGGAGATTCATAACGATCTCGATGTCACATCTTTTGACGATTACAATAATTGCTCTATAGATACTTCAGATAAAACAAAGTAAAAAAGACGAAAAAAACTAATTATTTAATCCTAAAATAAAAAAAGATACATGTTTCTGTAAAGATCTGCTCTAAGGCGCTTCAAAAAAAAGAGCGATGTCCGGCCAAATATGCACCTTGGGGCGAGGTCAACAGAGGACCTTCAGCAGTCAGAGAGCAGAGGAGGGGGGGGCGGGGCAGGAGGTCGAAGAAGGACGTTGGCGCGAAATCTTGCTTGTTTTGGCAACATGGCAAGAAGAATGTTTTGGGCCATCCAGGCTGCCTTCAAACACTTGTTATCTCGAAATTCCTGTAAATACGTATCTATATTTGTAAATTAAATGTTTAATCCAGAAACCGGTGTTTCTGAATTATTTTGCGTAACAGGTACTTGATCACTGTTAACGAAGTGGTAAGACTTAAGAATTCCGGTCTGGTCGCCAAACTCACCATAATCGAGCCAACCGTTAAAAAACTCGCCTAAAATAAAGGAAAAAAAGTTTCAGAATCACTATGTTTGGCGAGTAATCGCCCGGAAGAAATTCCATTTTGGCGACTGCACCGTATTGTTACAAAAATCTTTCTCTGGGTATATGGTGTAAACAGTCCAACACGCAGGTTAATAGAGAATGAATGGTTTATTCACAAATGTGCAGGCAAACACATAGGACAGGTAACAAGAAAAAATAGATCTTGCACAGATTAGCAACGTAAACAGACAACAACTCACATTTAATAACAGTTCAGCACTTTGAGATTTAGCAACACAAACAGTCAGCAAATCATTAATAACGCCAATAACATCACTTTCAATAACTCTCAGCTCACCAGCTTCCTTGCTCACACTACAGTCGAAACTCCAAAGTCGTTCCAATCGATCAACACTCTCCTCTCTAATTCAAGCGCTGTCCTTATATACTCTCCCCGACAGGCCGTGACGTCAGATGGAGTTTTCTCGTTCATTCAAGCGTATTTTCTTTCCTAATAGAGATATCGAGAAAATGTCTCGTTTTCTGGAATCATCGATTTGTCGCCAGGATCGCCAAAATGGTCACCAAGGTCAGGTGTCCAGGCCCGGCCATCCCATATTTACTCCTGTAAAACGCTCTTCCCAAACATAAGACTAGTAGGACAGGAAAGCGACATTACATTTTTGCAACAGTATTAAATCACTGTCTACCAAGACCGGAGCGAGCAGAAAAAGGCGGGAAACAAAATAGAGGGTCATTTTAATTTTACTGTTCTTAATACAAAATGAAACGTCACCTTTAAATAGGTAAAATCTTATTAGTATTACCACGGTATTTAAATGTTAATTGTTTAAAATCCCAGCATAGGAGTAATTAAAACTGGTGTGTCCAAAATACGAAAAGACTCAGAGCCTCTGGTTAAAACACGATAAAGAATTATTTTTAAGTCCAATAAACGATTTCTCTGAGAAATGAAACTCATCCCCCTTACCTAAAACCGAGTTACTCGTCGGCATTATTTGTCAGCAGGAAATATCATTCAAAGTAGAACCGATTTCATAAACATGGATAATCATCCAGCGCATTGCATCCAAACTATGGGAGAAGGTATGTTTTTTTCCAAGAATCCCTCCATCTCTGTTGCTCATTTCTGATCTCACCTCCCTTCTTTTCATCAGTTTCTAGAAATAGGTTTCTTCGGTTCGACAGGAAGTAACTTTCTCATTCTTTTCTAAAGAACTTAATATTTTTAGTTC
>BGPR01000181.1:851519-903969 GCA_013235015.1 Araneus ventricosus
GATTAAATGGTTACAACTGTTCTTAATGTTTTTAAGATTGAGTGTATTCATTCCTTATACATTCTTTTAATGTTTTTAAGGTCCAGTGTTTACAGCTTTTATTCTTTCTCTGTATATTTGGTGTTCTTTTTTGTGTCATCCACTCTGAAACTGGAGTTTTTTTCTGTTTCGTGCATTTTCTCAAGTAAATAAATAAATTACTTCGATATTTCTTACAAGGTGAAGGCAACGTCAGATTTTATGAGTTATATTGCAGTTAGGAATGTGATTCCTAACCAGTGAGGCACTTCCCTTTTCCGAATATCGAAAACATTAAAAATAATCGGAAATGTTCTTCATCTCGACTTTTTTGAATAATACCACAAACGTTTGTCGCTGAAAAATGAAACTAATTCTTTTTTTTAAAGCTGTGGTAAGAAATAAACTTGGAGGGAGTTATATAGTCAAATATTATCGATCGATTTTAATAAAAAATCTCTAAAAGTATCTGAAATTAACTTTTGAATCGGCATTTTATCCCTGCTTTTTTACACACTTCGATTTAACATGATTTGTTTCGTGTCTGTTAGGATAGAATTTCGTAATCGAGTTTTTACTCACTTCCTCATGTGCTAGAATTTTGAAATCTGAGTGCTATCGATGAATACGAATGTTTTCATAACTTAATTATCAGTTAATCGGTTAATTCAATTAAATTTTGATTCCAATTGAGTGGCGCCACCTAGTAGTCAATTTGGGAAAAGTTTATTTTCAAAAGATTTATAATAATGAATTAGAAATCAAAAACTGAAAAGTAGAAAATAATTAAATTAAAAAAATTCTTTTTAGCATGCTAATAAAATTGTGTTTTAAAAAACTTTTATTTATTTATTTATCTCGTAATTTTGATATTTTTCAACACTGATATCATACATTTTTCTCCAAAACGAATTTTCGACTATGTTACAATTCAAAACTTTATCTATTTCTACATCTCCAGTTTGACTGCTCTAGTATATTTCTCTGATTTTTATATTTTTAAAATTTCTTTAATTACATCCGATAACTTACATATAACAAAGTATTTAAGATTTTCACCGACTGGAGCGACAATGCGCGATAGAGTAACGTAATTGGTGTGGCTTAGAATTTCGAAGAACTGAGTGCTGGCTCTGCAGTCATCCTCTTCATTATATCTCAGTTCAAATATACAATGTCTCTCAAAATAGCGCACCTGTAGTTTCGAAACAGGACGTTAATCTAATTAAACTAAAAAAACATGCATTTAGTGTCGTTAAAATTTAATTTCACAAAAAATAATTTCAAAAAAATTGTTTTTCACATTCACGTTATGTATTCTATATTTTATTCTTCAGATAACTTGAATGTTCTGGCAGTAAGTCATGAATAAAACTACGGCAGCATTTACAGACACATAGTCACAAAAAAATATTGGGTTTTTGTTCAAAGAATAAATATGTAAAATGTAAATTCAGCTCTATAGTAATATTTAGAAATATAAGAGGCTTAAAGAGACCCGACATTCAGTAACGAGCATGGGAAATGTCATCTTTAAAGAGACAGTTGGACGAAAATGCACTATATTTCTTGAATGTGTAAAATGTTCCGCATAAAAATTTATTCTACTGCATTTCATGTGTATTATATTGACGTACGGAATGAAAGGGAAACATTGTCGAATCATAAATTTTAAATCGGTTCTTCAAAATCAATCGAAATCTGTGTTCATCCAGAACAAACGTTAAAAATACAATTTAAAGCAAATATATAAATTGTGAATTTTCTCTTTAATGGCATTTTAGACGTGGATTTAACAAGTTGAAAACCTGAAAGGTTTTTTTCTCTCAGTATATTGTGTAACTATAGCAGGGTTCCAAAGTAAAGGTTCGACAGAAAGTTCATAAACACGACCAATTAGTTAGCATTTAAACATAAACATTGCGCGCATCACGAACAAGAAAACAGAAGAAAAAAATTGCCAGAACACATTAATAGAATTCTGGAAGAACACGAAAAGGAAAGTTTAAAAGCAGATGGTTTACAATTTTGATCAGGGACACCCGGTTCGACACGAAACTTTTACCCATTTATGTTAATATTTTCATGTATGTAGTGTAGATGTGTTGAGTCATACGCATCGAGTTATAATTGAAATTTCGCATTGAAAATATATAAATTCCATATAATGAACTCTTTCTAAGGATCAGATCGTGTAACGGACGGCAAGTTAAGATAATCGCCATTTCAGGCGACAACGTCATTAAATAAGCACATAATAGTTGGTCATTTTTTCTAACACTTGATGTAAATTAAATGTGTTCCCTTCAAAATGTGCTGTTGATGGAATTTTAAAATTCGTCTCTAAAGAGCAGAATGAAGTCAATTCAATGAAGCCAGGGACTCATCTTAATATAAATAAAAGTCATTGTGGCTATGTATGTGGATATATATGTGGATATGTATGTGGCTATGTTCCACATCTCCTCCTAAACCAATGGACTGTTCTCAACCAAATTTTGCAGACTTATTATTTAAGACAATGAGAAGACACTTATGAACTTTTCTAAGTCAAAAAGTTAATTAAACAGTCAGTTAATTGGAAATTAACCAAAACCGTTTTTCCGCCGTCACTTCGGAGAACATTGTTCGACAAAAAATATTTTTATACCATCTTAAAGTTCAAAATTTACCTTTTCAATGATACCAATTTTATATCTGTGACATTCTTCCTTCAATTTCTATTAATTTTTTAAAGTATAATAATTGTTAATTATGTGCAGACGATTTTGAAATAACGCAAATTTATAGCTACTCCGTTGCTAGGCAACGGTTAGACTTTGAACTAATTAACCTTTATTTCTGAAATTTTTGCTTATTTTTATAAATATGTTTTATATAAGAAGAGAGTCAACCTTCAACTTTTAAAAGCTGCAAATCTTATTAAAATTTCAGTTAATTGGAAATTAAACAAGATTTTGGCATTTTGTGTGATATTTTTCGAAAATTTGTATTATGTCACAAAACTATTTTTACACATAATAAAAGTTTAAAAAATTAACTTTTCATGACACAACTTTCATTTTCGTTCAATTCGTTGCCCTCATTTTAATAATTTTTCAAAAATCAAATTGCTAACAGCTAGTAGATAAATAAATGCGCATGCCATTTCAAGTTGTCTTAGGCCGTGCTGTGACGTCATGTACTTTTTTCCTCTGACAAGATTCGCAACGGATTCTAAATTGAAAATGGCAAGGTGCTTTTGATGAAATAACACCTTTCGATTATTTGAACGATCTCCATAGCGATTCATATGATACAAACCAGATTTCACTAAAATGTAATTTTGTCGTTGTTTCAAAGCAACTTGTTTTTTCGAATTCCTTATAAAAGTCTGTATTTGAAGAATAATTAAGTTAGTAAAATCCAGAATTTTTTATAAACAATGTTCAAATAATTGTAACTCATCTTCATTTGAATTGAACTGGATGAATCCTCTTGTAAAAAGACCTATTCAATGTAATCTGAAGTAAAGTTCCGCATTCCTTTAATTAATTAACCATTCACATTAATCATTTTGAACTCAATTTTCAGTGAAGAATAAATGTTTCTCAAAAATCTTAACGTATTACTTCCCTTTTTCGCTTTCTTTAAGTATTTTCGTATAGTTTCTTACCAATGTAATTAATCTAAACGCCACTGAAATTTTATGCATTTTTCAACAACCAGTTCCAAACACGTACTTTATGAAAGAGAGTCAAGGCTGAATAGTTCTGAATCTAAGTAGCCGTAGCCTTACTCAGTTGATTCCCATATCGTTCAGTTTACCAGAAGAATAAAAAGACAACAGAAGGTCGAATAAACGACATCAAATTAAAAGAATAAATATTTTAGCCTTAATTTCTTCAAATATTTTCTGCATTCAACTCTTTTTTTTTCCCCACGACCTTCGTTACTTTTTTTTGAAGTCTTGGGTAGCATATCATAATTTTTTCTAAGGTCTCTGTATAATTCTGTACGGTAACACATTTCAGGCGAAAAGTAAAGAAAATTATTCCAAACTTTTTACTGAAATCAAGGTTGCTGAAAAGCGCGAAAAATTTAGTTATGACTTTCATACTTGTGCAAACCATTAAATCAAGCATTTTCATTTTTTTCCTTCAATTAACTATGGTTTAGGTTCTTTTTTTTTAATTTTTCCTTCGTAAATTTTACTTTTTCTTATTTTGAATTTGTACTGGGGTTTTTATTATTATTATTATTATTATTGTTTACGGCTGTGGTTTTGCAATCACTTTAAAGTACATAATTTTTAAATGTATGTACAGGATGTCCCAAAAATGCATACACAATTTTTATAATCATAATATAAGCAATCAATAACATATATTAAATATTATTGATTCAAAATAATGATTACAAATATAAAATCTTATCAGTTATCGGAAAATTCCAGATTAAAATAAGTTAATGAAATATTTCGACACTCAACATTAGACTGCATGTTCATGCTAGATGTGATAAAATATCAGAAATATTCGTTATTGATTGCAAGAAAATCAGTTTTTTTTTCTCCTGTAAAATTTGGAAAATTGAGATGGATGGTGTTACTTGTTATGCGACTATTTGTCATTTGTGTCTTTTTTTCAATTGCGATTGTTTTCTTCTTTCTTTTTCTTTTTTTTCATTTAAACGATGTTTTATTCATTAAATTAAATTACTCATTTGTCATAATCACAACTCCTGGTAACTGATGATCCTCATTTTATAGTGGAACACCATGTGAGTTTACCGGGCATTGTGCAGCTCAATTTTCTAGCGTTTGAATCAATTACACCTTTCTTATCTCAGAATGGCACAACTACAAAAGTTCACCTGACAGGCATGCGTAATGTCCCTCATTGAAGAGATGTTTTAAAAAGAAGATTGGTACTTCCAGCAGGATGGAACACTTCCACGTTAATATCCCGACTTGGGGATCACCCATAATGGAATTCTGGTGAACAGATGGTTAAGGCAAAGAGATGGCATTGAACTCTCCTCCCTCCCACGCACTTACCGGATCTTACCCCAATGGATTTTTTTCAGTGGGAAACTATAACGATAGGTCGTGTTATTTTAACGGCAGTAGAAGAAGAGAATAATGTTTCACAGGTCACTCCCACCTCCGCTTACCCACTCTTAATACAAATTCAGCCGTTTAAGCAGTGCCAGTTTGCAGCAGATAAGTTTGTCCAGCTGCCATTCAGCCAATCCCTTCTCTCTAATTTTCCCCCTCAAAAAAGCTACTTGTAAGCTTTAGATGCTTAACTACTGCCTGTCCGCCACGAGAGCTCTGTTCGCCAAGTTGTCTAGTGGACGGCGGTCGCTATAGCAACCCGTCATGTTAGGGACGATTCATTTCGAATAAGGGGAATCCGACGGAAGTCAGGGTCTTATTTTATTCTTGGGGCTAGATTGCGGCGGTTGTTGATCATTCGTCTTTTTGGTTTAGCCGCATTTGCAAGTTCCTTCCCATTTGGAGCAATGTAAAAACTTGAATGAACGTCTACCTACTCCAAATGGATTCCTCCTGCGATAACCTGTTTCTATAGCGACCGCCGTCAATTAGACAACTTGGCGAAGAGAGTTCTCGTGGCGGACAGGCAGTATTTCGCGTCTATACACAAGAAAAAGAAATGGTTTAATATGCATTATTTATGTTTGTGTATTTATTTTATTATGAATTAATAATTCAGAAATGATTATGAATTGTTCTTATAATCCAACAGAATTGAATATATATCGAATACATTTACCTATATTTAAATAAATTAATCAACTGGGAATTAAGTGACCAAACTTAGGATTCAGAAAAATGAAGTAATAGCTATATAGGCTCTATTTAACTTTATTGTTTTATTTGTTACTGTGTTTATATTTCTTTCTTTCTCCATTTAATTATTTATTTATTTCACCGTACATATTTCAGGCCTTGAGATTCTTACAATTCTTAATTATATAGCAGATAAAGCAGCTTTTTCAGAGCTTACAAGAAGCCACTATCAAGGAACTGGCACTTATTCTTATTTCAAAACCTTTCTTTCTTTTTTTGTGCATCATATACTTGTGAGAATAACTTAGCTATTCTGGAAATCTGCCATGATAACGAGCAACTGTATTCAATGATGTAACGTGGACGGAAACCCAGACGAACAAAAGAAAAAAAGACAGACGATTGTTATTACTCCAACCAGTGAGCATGTGAGAATAAATTTTCAGTTCTTTCTATATATCGAAATGCCATATTGAAAGCATTTGTCACTTCGATTGGTTTGTTATTTATTCACCAAAATATGTTTGTCTGCAAATGCGATAATTCAAATCAGAACCTCTAGTCCGAGACATCGTAGCATTATTTGATTCGTCTGTCTTGTCTTCGACTGGCTGACTGCAAAACCCGTGCTTTATACTTGATTCGTTTGTCTTGTCGTCGACTGGCTCACTGCATTACCCGTTGCATTATATGCGTAACACATCACAAAATTTGCAGAAAGAATGCGAACATAAAAACATTATCACGTTTAAAAAATCTAAATACTTTGTGTCCTGGATTCACCCCCATATTTTATCGCTGAGAAGTAATTGTAGATTCATTTAATCTAGTCACAAATAAAATAAATTCATTGGTACAACCAGTTTTCAATCTCCATACTTCTCCTGACATACATCTATCTATTCTTCTTTATTTCGGGGAATCTTCTTAATCTTTTTTTTTATCTCCTGCTATCATCAGAAGATAGTATTTCTAGGGTTGCCATACGTCCCGTATATACGGGATTGTCACCGTGCTTCACTACTCATTCCCGTATTACTATTGGTCCAGTTTTTGTACCGTATTGGCAGCACTGATTGCCTGTTCAACCAGTTTGTATATCTACAAGATTATTTAGAGAAAATTAAAGCCAATCAAAACTGCCAAGCAAATATGAAATGGAGTACGGAAGACAAATGGCTGAAGATTTTTGCGGACACAAAAGATTTTGATCAGAAGTCATGTCTAATGAAGCGATGCGAATACGTATTTGCAATTCCAGCCCACAATGCAAATGTGGAGAGAATGTTTTCCCTAAATCAGCTCAATGGTCGGACAAAGAAACAGATTGTCATTGGAGACATTTGAAAAAAATTTTGATTTGTCATTATAATTTTAAAATGACTTGCGCCCAATTTTATAATTATGTGAAAGAAGAAAATGACATGATTAAGAAAGTAAAATCAGTTTTAATATACGATTGAGCGAAGAATTATTCTCGCATCCTTTTTAATATTCTGAGTGTTCATTACTAATATAATAGCCCAGATCTCTCGGTAACGCTCTAACGTCACAAACAATAAAATTCATGCTATAGCACTGAGAGACTTTAAATAGCATTATTTGATTGTTATAAAACCTAAATTTCAGTAATTTTAAATTTAAAAGAGTAATTGTCGTTCTAATTTCTAATTTTATAGCTCTAAAATAGTGAAAAAGAATTTGCTATCTATTGATATAAAATTTATCTCGCTATGATCAACAGTTCCCGAGAAATTGTAAATTATATTAATCATATATTTCAACTGAATTTCCGTTTTTTAATAGAAAGTAGTAAATCACGTCAGTGGTATATCATGCGCGTGATATAGTTTGGACGCCACGAGGCATCTGATTATTTATTGCAATAGTGATGATATAATTTGATAATATTTTTTGGCAACGTTAAAATTTACACAAAGACATTTGAAGTACAAGAAAAATTATTAAGCAACGAAAAATACTTCACACGGAATGTTGTTTACCAAGAGATTTTTTGAATAAAGAAATATGTATATAATATGTAATTAAAAAATATTTCCTGTCATAATACATATGTTTATTTTATTCGTTTTCAATCAATGTTAAACATATCTCTCTCATATATATCTATTTAAACACGTCAGATTTGACAGGAAATCTCTCGAATGAAGAGGAAATTTGCACCCGTCATACCATGACGGGTGATTTTCTAATTTTATTAGTTTGCTTAAACTTTATTGATTATTTATCACAGTAAAATAAACCATTACCTACCCACTTTTTTTCACTTTTATTTATTTAGCACTTAAACGTCCAGTATCGATGCTTGGCAATTATGGCAACCCTAAGTATTTCCCATGCTTTCCCCTCCCCAGTCTAGCTGGTTTCTAGACGTAAAGAGCATGTGCAGAATAATTTCAAAGCGGCCTTTCTTCACAGTGCTCCTATTACTCGCAAATGATGACGTAACCACGTCAAAAAAATCATTTAACAGCCAGAAAACTGTAGCATGCGACTGGTTATTAACTGACCACCTTACTATAAGACGCATGAGTGTGTGATAAACAGGCAACATGTTTGGGGAGAACATGCATACACATTACTGTGCGTTTTGTGTTTAACTTCGTAGTGTGATGAAGAGAATTGAGTATGCATTTCGGACCCCCGTCCGTTGATTGATTTAGTCAAAAATTTGATTTAGATCTACCATTCTAGATATAAAACGAGGCCGCGGTGGCCGAGTGGTATGTTTTGACTTTGGGGTCGGTGGGTTCCAGGTTCGAAACCCAATTTCACTGAAGATTTATCGTGTATTGGGCCTGGCGTACACTAAGTCTGACATAGTGGGTCAATCGTCCTCCTGTTGTTATGGTGAGGAAGATTGGAGTGGGGATCACCAGCCCTGGTGTCATCTAGCCGGGGTTCAAATCTACGAGGTCCGTCACAAAATAGCCCTTGTGTTGCTTCAAAACGGGACGTTAATATTACGAAACTAAATCTAGATATAAAACCATATGCAAATTCCATATATCTAAGCGCTGTGCGTATTTGTATGCATATTGGGTATGGACAAGAAGAAAATACATCACAGCTTTTAAGTAAAAATATAATAATTTATTATATAATACATAGCATCTTGCTCTACTCCAAAAAGAAATGATAGGCAGCACATACACGCAGGAATCCAATACAAGCATGCTGGAACACAAAATGATACAGGTTTTATATAATGCTAGTAGGTGACGTCACTTATTTATTTGCATTCGCGTTTTCCTCTTCTGCCAATAGTGTTTCAGCACACGACAGGACAGAACAGAAGGATAGACTTTCCGTTGTGGATATCGTCCAAAATTTGATACAAATCTACCATTTTGTTATAAACACAGCATGTAAGATTTTACCCCTCTAGCTTATTACGATTTATAGTTACCATGTTCGCAGAAAGGCATAATTCCAGATTTTTGGACTCAGGGAGGTCTAAAACGTGGATATCCATCAAAGTTTCGAAGTCGAATTCTTTGGAGATTACGCAACTTTCTCTTTATACACTTTCGTAGCCGAGAAAGTGAAAAATGTGCCAAATCTTAAAAATAGAAGAAAATATTTCAAAGTTAATACAAGTCAGTTGAGAAAAGCGGATATCAGTAAATAAAATAAAATGCATTTCGTTCCATATAAATTTTTGGTATTTTACCACGATATGATGCCAAAACATTAAAAAAGAGTTTTATCAAAAAATAACTGATTTTTATCTAAAATCAATAAAATAAATTTTGTGCATTGACCACGCTTTCGATGGGTGTTTTTTTTTTTTTTTGGCGGATGGACAAGATATTGAATTCGTTTTGTAGGAGAAATAACAAAATAATGAAAAAATAATCAGTATAACTCAATGAATAATAATGAGGAAATTAAATAAAATTTCTTTTTCCTATTTTGGAAGAACATAGGATTGAATTCGTTCCGATTACGAATACTCCAATATGGTAAGTGAACCTCCAACTTGAAGAAAAGAAAGTGTCATTTATCTCTTTTAAACCGTGTCGAGCATATCACGTCAGCTTTTGAAAGCGTTCAACAATTGAAATGAGAAATAATGCACAGCAGACTCTGGTAAATTGCTGCTATAAATTGTAAAACTTCTTATTTCAACCGCCATTTTCATAAACATAATAAGGCGCGATAACCTATTTTCTATTGCCTTGAAGCGCACTTTTGCATATTAACCCCTTGCTATAAAATGACTCTTCACTGGTTTTTCATGCCCTAACGTACAATGACGAGCTATCCATGTGGTTGTTCATGTATATGTTCTAGCAACAGCTCTTCATATGTATTCTTGTTCTTTAACAATAAAAAATACATTGCTACAAATTGTGAATTTTATACACAATTGATTTTTTTTTAATTATTGAAATGAGAGCAACAATTTTGAACGCAAATAAAATTTGCGTCACTGAAAAGCTATTTGTTAAACTTTAATATAGTATAAAAATAGTTATTGTGACATAACACTTTCGAAATATATCACAAATAAAAACCCGCAAAATCTTGCATAATTTTTAATTTAAAAAAATAATTAATTTTTGGGCCTTTTAAAGTTGACAGTGATCTTTCACTTCTTTTTAAAATATTTACAGAAATAAAAAGAAATTTGTCTCACCGTTGCCTAGCAACGAAGTATCCTTCAATTTGCTTTATTAAGAATCGTCTGCTGTAATAATTTCTTTATTATATTTTGAAAAATTAATAAAATTTGAAGGAAACATTTCACGCATATAAAATTTGTGCCATTGAAAAGGTAAAATTCTGAACTTTAAGATGGTATAAAAATATTTTTTGGGGATACTTCGCTCCGAATGTAATAAGGAAAAAAGTTTTCTGTTAATTTCTAATTAACTGGCTATTTAATTAATTTTCGGACTTCGAAAAGTTAACAATAATCTTCCTCTTGTCTTAAATAATAAGTGTGCAAAGTTTGGTTGAAATTGCTGCAGTAGTTTAGGAGGAGATGTGGAACATACTCACATACACATATACATACCCACAATGACTTTTATTTGTATTAGGATTAATTAGCATTCCCACGCACTGTTTTTTTAAATACAATTCCTAGTATTTAAGGCAAGGGCTGGCGTATAGAGTGCGCCAGACAAGGAAACAGTGCCAATACAGCCGTTATTCATTGGTATTTTTTGCATTTTAGAAAGCAAAAGGATGCCAAAACTGAACCTTCGGGAGCTAAATTATATTATTCAATACAAAAAACTATGGTACTTGGGTTTACAAGAGCAAAATCAATAAAAAAACAAGGTGGCGTATTGAGTGCGCCTCCCGTGTCTTATTTTTATGGGTAAAGGCCCGTGCTTCTAAGGGTTAAGCAACATATCAAATTTTGTCTTCTAAAATCTTGATAATAAGACTGAAGCTCTAATGCCTGTTGTTGTCAATCGGATACATATTGAAATTTTTATTAAATCAATTTACATCATATATTTGGCGACCTCATAAAAAATAAAAATAAATTGATATTTTTCACCTGAAGCTGCATCTTTTTTTAGCTTTGTTTGTACGCTTGAGAATACAATATTTTATTCTACAATGTTGAAGAAAATTCCTTATCCGTATGACCTTAAGATTCATCCATGTTTGACATTATAGAATTTTATAGAGGAAATTTTTTCAGAAATAAATCCCAGTATTGTCAGCTGGTAACAAACTGTTTGTTAGCCAAAAACCATACTTAGAACAAAATAGGAATTTTTAAAGTATTTTTCCCGTGTTTTATTCAAGAAATGAAAATCAAAAAACATTTTAAAATCAACTTTTAAAAAATCGATTAGTAGATCGAAAAAGATTAAGTAGCTAAAATGAAATAAAATTTAATATTTCTCTCAAAAAGTGGGTGGCGACCGCCCACCCGCTCCGAATCGCCGCCACTGTTAAATATGATAATGAATTATTTAGTTAAAAATTTCTAGAGTATTGAATCTTTCACTACTGTACACCCATTTATTACTTGTGTGAATTACAATTCTATCCAAATCAATAATATTATTTTTATTTAATAATATGTAGGAATTACGAAATACATACTCATAAAACTCCATATTCATTTTTAGTCTTCTTTTAACGGTTAGCACAAATCGTTACTTTGACGATTTTTATGCAAATACAATCCTTAGTTTAGTTATATTAATGTCCCGTTTTGAAGCAACAAGAGGGCTATTTTGGGACGGACCTCGTCATTTTGAACCGCGGTCAGATAACGAGTGCGATACCTGAACTGATAACCCCTTCTCCAAACTTCCGCACCACACCAGCTGGAAGACGTTTGACCCCTACGTATGATTTAACGCGCAACAGGCCCAATACACGACGGATCTTCAGTGAAATCGGGTTTCGAAGCTGGAACCCTCCGGCTCCGTAGCCGACACCTCACAACGCAATCCTTACTACGCATGGTGGTCTCCCAGCGTATCAGCTCAGGTTTTTCATTCAAAATAAAAATAAGAATACGACGCAGAGACAGTTGTTGTGGGATTTTGTACTGACCATCCTGAGCTAAGCACGTGGTAGAAAATGGAATCATATTAAAATGAGCATGCAGTGTATTTGGAGCGAATGTTTTCTTTATAATTGAGAATAAACACGTAAAATCGATAAACAGACAGCTTAAAACAAAATGACAGACCCAGTGAACCAAGATATTCTTTAAAAAAACTTTTTATTCCTATATAATACTAAAAATGCAAGAGCCTTTAAAAATACAAAAATATGTGAATGGGTCTCTAATGTTTACAGGTAGAGTCGGTTGGTAGTAATGTTCCTTAAACATCGATAGACTATCGATACTATCGATGCCAAGTCGATAGCGTCGGGTTTTCGGAACTATCGACTGAAACAATCGATAGTATCGAGTTTCTCAAAACTATCGATACAATCTATAGTATCGATTGTTTTCTCCAGGGCAATACTATCGATTGGAGAATTTCCAGTCGAGAGTTTTCAAACTATCGATAGTTTCAAAACTACCGACTGGAACTATCTGTAGTATCGATAGTTTCTAAACTATCGACTGAAAATGCGCCTATCGAAAACAATCGATACTATCGATAGTTTTATCGATACTATTGATAGTTAAGTCGTTAATTTGGGAAAACTGAATCGACAGTTGAACTATCGATGTTTAAGGAAGACTAGCTGGTAGTGAATTTGTGGAATGAGCAGTGAACCGGGCGTGAGTCGATAATATTTATAATAATAAATAATTATAAACTAAGATTAAAATGCAAAAAATGAAATAAACTACTTTTTAGCACACTAATGTGTTTTTAAAAATTGCTTTAATCTGTTACGTATTGTTAAATTTACCATGTAAACACGTACGTTTGTTTTTAACAATTGCTTCTGAAAATAAATTTCCAAGTTTGTGATTCTCGTCAAATGCATGCCTCCACAGCATGTATATGGCAGAACGGTGGTTAAACACTCTCGAATACTTATGTCGGTCAATATTTCATATATCATGGAAAAAATACGATATGAAATAGTATATAATTTTAAGTTGCAATATCTTTAAATAAATTTCTGTTTATTCCAGTCTCTATTATACAGCTTACAGAACTGGTTGAGAATGTTCTAATGTGATAAAGGGAGAGAGAATAAATCTTAAAAATCATTAGAATTTTGTTATTCTGCATACCATGTACTTCCAAAATTTTATTTACTCAGAAATAGATTGTTAAGATGCCTTACAAAAAGAAGTAAAATGACAAAAATGCAGTTCAGATCGAAGGCAGTTTTGCTCTGTTCTTAACATAAATATTATTTTGTTTACTTTCTTAAAAATAATTTCTTTAGCAGGCAACCAATGATATACATCCACGACAAATTTATAGAAAACCTTTTGGAATATACCGTTTAACGAAATTCCGCTTCTTTGTAGCGGAATTTCGTTGTAGTATTATAAACTTACACAATATATTCCAAAGAAGCGTGGCCATTTCAGTAATGCAAATGACCAATATTTTCTCTCTTAGTGGACTATTTGTTTATTTACAGCCAACTGTAGCAATGACTCAAACATACTTCCAAGGGCATTCCTGCCCTAATCGCCACCAATTACAGCCAACCCTTTCCGATATGCTACCCAACCCGTAAGTGTCAGTGCTCGGTCACACCATCGAAAGAAAAAAAAACGACGGCGATACTGTGTGAAGGCCGCAAGCAGCTCTTGGAAGGACGAACTTCCGTTTTTCTTTGATTCTTTTTCGTTTTTTTCTTCCCGATCTCGGAGACGACGTGATTTCCGCTTCGAAACGAGTCTTGTTAGTCGTCTTGCACCATCACCTCTATCGTCTTACTGGCTGACTTTTTTATTATTCGTTTTTCAATCTTTTTCCATCGGTTCGAGATAGCGTCCGAGCGACGAAAGCATTATTGGTGATGGACAATCCGTTTATCAGTTGTGAAGTGGACCTCTTTTTTTCCGTTCCTCCCCGTACTGGGGGGGGGGGGGGGGAATGAAAGGGGTAAGTGTGTGAATAAGGGTTGATGAGTTGACTGAACGCGGAAAGGAGGTGTGTGAATAGAAACTTTGTGTCTCTTGCGACTGACCTGTTTATTTTATGAATGGTTGGCCCTGCTAAAAGTGAATGAGGTGCATCTACGCGCATTATAGTGTTTATTTAAATCTGTCAGCTGGGTTCTAGGATTATTACTAGAAAGTCGAGCTGGTAGTTGGAAAATGGTGTTTTGGAACCAGTGGAGTATGTCACGTGATAGTTCAATGTCTTTTTATTATTCCATTTTTACTTCAATATGGTGTGATACACAATGGAAAGAAATCTATCGGATAGGGACTGATATTTACCGTCTTAAAATCGAATTTTAACATTTGGTTACTAAATTTTAATAATAAATAATTAAGAATAGCTTTATATTAAACATATATAATTTTCTTAAGCTCCTTACTCTATATAAAGTTACGGACTGTTAAATTTCATCAGCATTAGTGTCTTGGCGCTCGTGTACAATATAATTTTATATTTCCCACGCCGACTCAGTTCAATCAAACGGGTAAAGCTCGAAAAGAGTCGGCACGAAGAAAAATTTCAAAGCAAAATACTGCGCCCAATCCTGAGTGGAAAATAAACATGATGTGTTCTAAACTTGCTTACTTTTCCACTAATTTCAACGGCACAATAGTCTCTGTCCATACCACAACGGCATTCCAATGGCGAATCTAGGATTCGGGTCTGGGGGGTGCTGAGGGCATAAAAATTTTGTATCGTCGTGACGAATGTCAAACCTCAAGGCTAAAGTAAACCAAAACTGTTTAACTTTACAGACTTTACTCACCTGACAGTAAGAATCATAAAGAACAATACAATACTTTCGATAATTTAATAAAAATGACAATGAAATAACTAGCCAAAAAATGTCTTCGACTGCGTCAAAACTACAAATACAAGTGGAATGACTACAAAAGTAGGAAAATTTTTGAGCCTGTATAGCCAGAAGGCAATGTTGAAGCGTTTTTATTATTTTTTAAAAGAGGGAAATTAAGAAAAAAACAGTTGTAATGATTTTAAATAAAATCAAGAATTCTGGCTTGGCTCTGGGGGGCTGTAGCTCGATACCCCCCCGGATTCGCCACTGCGACATTCATAATACTGCTTTAAACCAAATATTTACTTAAATATTCCATTAAAAGCGTTCAAAAAATGTGCGAACAACTCTAATACTAATAAATTCAAAGTGTTAAAACCTCATTCGAGTTTAAAAAACATTTCACGAATTCCCGCTCGACACGAAATATTTTACATTTGATTATACTTTACTTTACTCTACGCCCGCCCCTGAGTCCAGAGCTCTGTAACAATATGAGGCATTGATCATTTGAATACAATACTAATTTGTAAATATTAAATGGATATTAGTAGTAATTTTAAAAATACATAAAACATTTTAAAAAAGCAAACACTTTCGAAAAATCCTAAACAGCAACACTTAAGTATACACATTTGATTAAACTGTATGATTCGTATTTTTATCTAATCTCTTTGCAACTATAAAAAAGGAATATGAAACTTACTGAAAATGAGTAGCGGAATTTTAAATTGCCCTAAAATACGGTTAAGTAATTCTAAAGCTTTCTTTACAGTTTAGAAACAACCTTAGATATCTATACATATAAAAGAGAAAGTCACTCACTGACTCATCACGAATTCTCCCAAACCACTGGGACTAGAAACTCGAAATTTGGCAGGTGGTTGCTTCTTGGGTAGTAAATACTCATTAAGAACGGATTTTTCGAAATCTTAATCAGAACTTTAATTAATTAAAAATCACTCTAAATTTTAACATTTCCCCGAGATAGCGTCGGAACATATTATCGCATAAACACCAATTTAACATCATCTTTAAGTTCAAAAAATTAGCTTTTCAATGACACTAACTTCATTTCCACGCGACATTCTTTTTAATTTTAATTAATTTGTGAGAATGTTTTCAACCACAATTTCTAATAATGTTTTCATCGTTGTTGAGAGAAAAATGGAATTCCAAGGGTTGCTAGACTCTTGTAAAGTGATTCAAAGTGCGGAGAAAAATATTAAGTTAGTTTAGCTTCCGAGGGGTCGAGACACAGGAGAAGGCAAACGAAAATAAACGAAAGACATTACAGCGAAAAACTGTTTAATTAAGTTTAAAGTGTTATAAGTAACTTTGATTAAAAATATTTCTACCACGACCAACACCGGGTATATTACCTAGTTTACTATAAATGCTTTCTGTATACTTGTACCTTTCCTAAGTTCTCCACCTTCGAACACATGTCAAAGCAATTTCCAAGATAGAAAGTCAATGTCAACATCAAAAATTGCAACTGAAATCTATGTTAGAAGCAATTATTCAATTTTGATAATTTAATGAGACCGAATTTAAAACAAAAAACATCCTCTCCCTCACATTTTATTTGTAAACAACTATTTGTTTTTCTCGTTCATTTTGGCTACATATTTTTTTATTTACATGCATTCCATTCTAATCTGACTTTAAAAAAATATTTGTTAAGGTGCCAAAAACTGTAATCTAAAGCTTAAAATCTGGAACGCTTAAAATTAGAATCAGAATTAATCTTTTGGTCTAAATATTTTCCCTCATGAAACCCGCTTACTTTTGCAAACTATACATTTTTGCTTCTTTCTCAACATTAGGATTATTTCAAAATGTTGCTCCATCATTGCTTATACATTTGAGTTGATATTTTTTTCTTATTAATCCTCTCGTATTTTCTTATATGAGTTGCAATCATTTCTCATTCTCATATTTTGTTCTCATATCTATTGCTGACAGGTGTGAAAATGGACGAGTATTCAAAATAATCGAATTTTCATGCCTCGGGAATTTTCGAATCTTGTAATCTGTACCGTATGGAACTTTTTCAAATTTTCAGTATTGCTTCTACATGCTTTATTAATAAAAAGCTCCACAAGGAATAACTAAAAAAAAATATGCAAGCTGATAATTTTTTGTTGTTGATATAATCTAGATTATTCTGTAGTAATGAATTAGTGAGTTGAAGGGTAATCTGTTGTTTCCTTCATTAAAATCTCATACAGGCAATTCTGCATTTTATTTTGTTGATTCAGTTGAAGACGAACAGGAACATAGTTAAAATTATTGACTGAACAGTTAATAAATTCATGAACTTGAATTATTTGAAAATTTCTACCATTTTGTCTAGATTCTGAGCCAAAGAGTTTGCCAATAGTGCATAATAATTTATTCGCGGCAACAGATGAAAAACGTGATATAATTCAAATTCGGAAATAGTAAAGAACGCTAACTACCTTCTTCAAATCATATATTCGAATTACTTATATAAATGGAAAGGTCGTCGATTTTCAAGGTATTTCATCCTTTATCTCTCTCTCTCTTATATTTCTATTGCAAGAATACTTGACACTTCTTTCATACTAACTACTACTACATTTCTAATTCCTTTACACATTCACTGCAAAAAATTTTAGGCTAAATGACTGTAAAAAATATCTTAATTCATTTATTAATATTTAGTATCTCGCTTTTTTTGCAAAAATTTTGTAAATTATTCATATATTTTAGATATACTGCAATATCACATTTTTCAATAATCAAGAATCTGTGTGTATAAAAAATTAATGCCTTTATAAAGTTATTCCCTTTCATTTTCTGGCAGCAGTCATTTTATTATTCTGAAAAATAGAAACGGATATTCTCTACATGTCCAAAAATTCTTATCAAAAGGATTCTGATAAATTGCTAGGCAGAGAATTTGATAACTTTTTTGCTGTCTTGATACAATTTAAACTGGTTTGTTTATTTATTTATTTATTACAATAGTGACATTTTAAAGTATGTTTAATCAACTATATTTTGAAAAATGAGAAAAAAATTAATTGAACTTTAAATACTAACTTTCCAATTGCATAATTTCATAACGTTCCTTGAAGAATTTGAATTCAGAGGTTTCGTGCTACGCCTTTTTCATTGGTTATTTCAAAATTGTGGAAAATACAAAGGGATATTCTCGACATGTTTAAAAATTCTAATCAAATGGATTATGTTAAATAATTATAAAGAGAACTTGAAAACTTGTTAGCTCTGTTTATATACTTTATACTGGTTTTCGTTTCTCACATTACTGACATTTTAAAGTGCGCTTTAACCAATTAACAATATTGACAAGTGAGAAAAAAAGAATAGAACTGTAAATACTAACTTTCTAATTATGTAATTTCATAACGTTCCTTTAAGAATTTTTTTCCCTCTGTGGGTTGGATTGTTGTTCTCTTAAAGTTTCAACCTGCACTTACTTAGATTAATTTTCTGAACCTCAATATCGGATCGATGATCTTGTTTGATGATAAATGGATTTAGTTTCAAAAATGATGTATCACAGAAGTGTCTAAAAGAAGTAATATATTATTTAACTTAATGAAAAATTTCTATTAACTTTGGGGCAATTTCTATTCAAATTAAAACAATGTAACTGAGTGGGTTTTTGTACTTGTATAAAATTGCAGAATAGAATCAACAAATAATTTTATTCAGAATCAATATTTTTCTTTTCACTGTTTTACAGAAATGAAATCATTGTTTAAATTCACATGTTTCATATGTATTTCAATCCTGCGTTAAACAGTTTAATTTAACTTGACTTGTTTCGTGTAATATGGAATTTTTGAATCGATTTTTCACTCATTTACTGATTGGATAGAGTTTTGAAATTTTGCACACTTTTGTAACTCCCAAAACTCTAAATCAAAGTGTGTGTGTGTGTGTGTGTGTGTGTGTGTGTGTGTGTGTGTGTGTGTGTGTGTGTGTGTGTGTGTGCGTGTGTGCGTGTGTGTGTGTGTGCGTCTGTGTGTGCGTGCGTGCTTGCGGTGTGCGTGTGTGTGCCATATTCATACATATACACATGCATTGGTTGCACTTTCAGACTTATTTCCATTGAATTAATTCAGAAATATATATATATATATATATATATTAAATCTCTCGTCTTGGCATATTTATTACTAAAAGATTATTTTAATCGTTTCCACGCGCGCACAAATCGCGAAATCAGCGACTCCTGGACGCCATACATTTTCCCTAAAACACTTACGTAATTTACTAAAAATAGCTATTATTCCCTTCACTTTGATCACGTGTCTATCTGTTAAATCCCTACCCGAGAAAAAACAGGAATTTTCTGTTCTCTTTTGACATAAAAACTTCAACTAATATGCACGTATGTCCGTCACTCTCCCATAATAAAATGAAAATTGGAATATATCTCGACCTGTTTTTGTTATTTAACGACTACAACAACGAATACATTTTATATATATAATTCGAGCAAATATAGTATGGATTGAAAGAAATAAAATCATAAATATTTAATTGTTTAAAACATGCCCCTCTACTCATATCTGAGCTTTGTTTTCATGTCATATCAGCAAATTAACAACTATTAAAGTTATAGAATAAATTGGTGCTACTGAGTTAACATATTGGTACTTTTTGATACTATATTCAGTTCACTATGCACTAATGAACATTAGAACAGAAGAATGATTTTGTAATAAACTGTTTAATACTACTATTCTATCAACAGAAACACAGTTGACGATTAGTAGCTTTCAGGTTTTATGATGTGAACTGTGTAGGTCTAGATTCTGAAAAACGATTGCGAAAATACACACCAGAATTTTTAAAAAAACTGGTTCTTTCAAAACATTACTGAAAGAGTTCAAAAACCTGCTGATTTACAGTTGAAAGGTTGAAGCAATGCTGCTGGTTATTGACACCATTTGTCAATAAACGCACTATTGACAATGTTATTTTTAAAATAAAGAATATCTATATAAAATTGAATTTTTCCTCTTTAGTGAAAATTGTTGATTCTCGAGCATTTTCACACTTATAGAAGTTTCCGCGTCAGTGTCCATTGGTCTGATTTATAAATCATGTGGTAATTACTGAAGAGCTGAGGAAATTGAAGACCAATCTTAGGACGGAACAAACGTTAATTACACGTATTATATTAATTAAAATGACGAGCATAAAATGAAGCACAGTTTCTGCTTTCTGCCTCTTTTGTATCAAATTTGTTTTAAGCGGTACTTATTTGAATGATGATACTGCGAAACCTCTGTACTGTACAGCGGCCATTTTCCGTTCCAAGGTTTACCGTTCAGAGAGGTGGCCGTTCGCAAGGGACTTTATGTTTGGAGGAAAGAAATGTATATTGAAACAATCCCTAATTCCTTATTTCAGACAAACTGAATTTGAAGAATCATCTTTAAAAAAAAGAACATTATTCGAAAATTTCTAATTTTAGCTAGAAAAAGATTCAATTTATATTTTTTCTCTTCTTTCAGCTTTTTCATAGGTAACTTTTTAATTTTTTTTAATTGGAAAAGAAAGTTCCTAATCGTTTCGTCGGTAGTTGTTGAAATAGGGATAATAATATCACCTATATTTATTAAAGTCTACTGAGCTGAAAGTATCATTTGCTGATGGACACAACTCATATCTCAACAGCAGCTTCTTTGACAAAGTCCGAATCAGCGCCTGAAACACACACAAAAAAAATTCACTCTTGAATGCCCCATCCCCGTAGATAACGAAATTCACTTTTCTCTCCACATAGGGAAAGGAATGATTGATTTTCATCTTATTTCCGGTGTTCTTTATTGAGTGTATATATTTTTGTTCTTTTTTCTCTTTTATTTTCCCTAAATAACAGATCCCAGGTCAGAGAGACGAAACGAATGGATTCAAATGGAATTGAACGGACAACCAACCCGGTCGCTTAGAGGAGTTTGAGTGGTCATTTCCAGGGTTTATCTTAACATTATGTCTGTGGGCCAAAAATTCCGTGCCAAATAAAAGTGGTTGTTAAGAGGAGAGACCGTTAAGCAGGGGTTGCCGCTCAGAGAAACTTAATTGTATAAACAATTTTTCCTCAACAAGCAGACTTATAGATCCACCTTCTACATACAGGTAGTCACAATAAATCATACACAAACGCGAAACCCAGTATATAAAACGTAGAGTTGCTCTCTTTAAAAAATCAAGTTTTGTTTAGTTTAGTTATTTTAAGCAGAGAAAGTGCAATTTTGGGATGGATCTCATCATTTTGAACCTTGGTCTGATGAAGGAAACGACACCTTAGGGGGCCCTGGCAAACAACAGTAAATGCCCCAAAAAAGAATGTGACATCTAATTAGAAGGTTAAAAAATTGGTAGGTCAAAGAGTAAATATTGAATAATATGAATAATCACTCCGTGAAAAGATATATAATTTTCCTGTTACTCCACAGTCAAATGTCTCTTATAACTGAAGCATGAAATATTCTATTATGTTTGTAAATAACAGGACGCTGCAGTAAAATGCGTAATTTTTTAGCACTAATTATAAGTGCCATTCTTGAATTTTGTTGCCTTGGGTGTCTTCTTGCATTCCGCATAATCTATATATGCATTGCCTGAAACTATTCTAGATAAATATTCTTCTTTGCCTTAATCGCACCGTTATTTACTCTACTGGCAAAATTTTTATTCACAGTGCCTGAAAATTGAACTTTTTTTCTTTTGATGAATTTTATTTGTATGCGCTGTCTTTTTTTCCCCTTCTAAAAACTATTTCGCGAAAATCGTTTTTTTCCCTTCAGAATTGTATTATAGACATTTTTTTCTGTTTCTTATTTAAATTGTATCACAGACTTCGTATTTGTGCGTGTGCGCGTGGATTCTTGTGAGTGCACCTCGTATTTCTTGCCCTTGTTGGATGAGGTTGCACTGTTGGATGTTTTATAAATTTTATTTATTTATTTTTATTAATTTTTTGTTTATTCTTAAGTATGCTTATTCCCCATAGGTAGGGGGGCACCGCGAGTTCAAGGATGAGAGGCTGCCGTATAAGTAAGCTGACTCTCGCCAACCCGATGGTACAATAATGGTAGTGTGGCTCTTCGGGCCCATCTCCGAAAGACAGGTAAGTACCCTGGTAAAATGGAGAGTTGTTGCATGAGCCGCTCGTAACGGGGGCTATTATGCAGGAACCTCAGTGCCTGATTATTCTGCCCGGTCTTTAATCTGTTACCCGGATGCTACGGCAGGGCGGGGTGATGTTCCTTGCGGCTTATCACTTATGTATGCTTATTCAATTATTATGCATTTTGTTTACTGTTTGAAAATATCTTTCGCCCAAGATAGATATTGTTTGTATTGCATTTGTATTTTATTGTATTTGTATTGAATTTTTCTTCCCGCCGACTCCTGACAACCTTTACACCCTTTGGGTAAGCTGAGTCAGCATGGAAAATTGAAAGAAAAGATAGAATATTTTCCGTGCATAAAATTTTGATACTGTGGATCTTTGTCATCCAGTGCGACATCCGACTACAGAAAAAAGCTGATATGTATGCATTCTTGGATTGAATTCAACCTTTATTTCAAAATCTAAGAGATCATTTGACGTACAGAGTACATTTGATACAGAATGCATTTTTTATTCTGAAGCACAATTTAAAAACAAAACTTCTTTGATAATGTCGTAATCTTATTTGGAAGTCTCCTGTTGATAAATAAAGTGAACAGGTTTCCTGGACATCAATCCTGAAAGCTAAAACCTCACCTGGAATGCTGGCTTGAACCCTATCCGAGAAGTAAATAAAGTAATATGAAATCAGAAACAATGAAATAGCTAATAGTTTTTTTTAAATTTCAAAACAAAGTAGGATGATATGAAGAAGCACAAATTATATATTTTTCTATTACTTGTACAATTTTCTTTTTAAGTTGATTCACTCGCAGTGGTCATATTAACCCGTTAACTCCCAAATTAATTTAAAGCATATATTTCAATAAATTTCTATTAATTTATGTATAAAGCATCGAGATTAAGATAAATATGAAATAAAATTAATTTTTTAGGGGTTCTTCTTTTTTTATTATTTTTTAGAAAAGATATGAAAAATCGGTAGAAAAATATTTTTAAAACTTTTTTTACATGCATATCAAATATTTTTAAAATAAAGCGAAATGTCAAAAAGTAAAGATTGCTTTCCAATTCCTTGGATTACCTAAAAAATAAACTCAAGGGGCCGTCCACAAATGATGTCCCGCTTGTAAGGGAGGGGAGTTCGTAAAATTGTGACAGTTTGTGACAACGGGGAGGGGTAACAAGAAGTGTGACAGCACAAATTTTAGTTAAAATAAAAACATTTAAAATCAGCAGATTGAATTTCGAAGTTATTTTCAAATTACCAGAATTTGAGGGTATTTTTTAATATGGCTAAGACAACTTTAATTTGATTTTTTTTTACTTCTATTCCTTTCTTCTCGAAAAAGGCATTCAGGTTAGGTTCTGAGAATATGGCAACAGAAGAAATTCTTCACCATTAGAAGAAAACCTCCCCCTGCTCAAAAATGTCATTTAAACACATAGTTAAAGTTTAAAAATAAAATTTGAAATATGATCTATAACGTAGTGCTTTGATTCTGAACTGCAAGTATATGTTTATGTAATATAGCGTGACATGTGACAAACGGGGAAGGGGTGTGGTGAAGTGTGACACTTTGTGACAAAGGGGAGGTCAAAAATATTGAAAAAAAGTGTGACATCATTTATGGACAGCTCCCAAGGAAAGATTTAAAAAATTCAGAATGACGACATTTTAAGTTGAAAATCTGTCTAACTATTGGTATACGCCTGTTGAAATTTTTTTAGAAGTTTAAGAATACCAATTTACTCGCTAGACAATGCAAAGAAGAAACATTGGAATGCGATTGGTTTAGCCACGTAACTGAAAATGTAACTGTTCTCAAATTAGGACTTTGGCGTTAATGGGTTAAAGTGATCATATTTTACGCACAGCTTCAGTTGGAAAGGATAATTCTTCAGACGCTAACTAATTTAAAAATTAAATCTAGTCCATCGCTTTTTA
This sequence comes from Araneus ventricosus, assembly GCA_013235015.1. Classification (NCBI taxonomy): domain Eukaryota; kingdom Metazoa; phylum Arthropoda; class Arachnida; order Araneae; family Araneidae; genus Araneus; species Araneus ventricosus. Next base: position 875,820 of record BGPR01000181.1, read on the forward strand.
ATAAAAAATATTAATTGATAAGTGGCATATGATACTATCTGAGATATATTTCGATAAAAGCAATTATAGAACACCGAATCGATTTATGGAAATAATTCCTCGATAACAAAAGCACACTGCGCATCAAAATCAAAGCACACCATAAAAGAATCATCTGCTTCTTATCCGAAAAAAGAAATTAAATGCGAAGAAAATATAAATACGCCCAACAACGAAGGACGACAGTTCTGTCAACACCAAGACAAAAAAGGGTCCTCTTTTCTTCAAGTACCTATTTAAAAACGCATGGGGCTCTCAATTAGAGGCCCATTCCGAATCTCCAGCAAGGTCACCGGCGACAGTTTAAAACCGTTAAATCTTCTTTACGGTGTGGCAACGGCGGAGTTATCGTCTGTCCGGGGCTGGTCCTGATGAAAGGTGAGCTGTAGGCCCTTCGAGATTTGATAACCCTGGTACCCGTCACCACGTCATCTAATCGCCAAGATTTACGAGTTTCTTTTTATGTATTTTTTTCGCCAACTCTTCTTTCCGCTCTCTCTTCTGGGATGATCTGTAATCCGAACCGATAAGGCATCCGAGACGCAGCTACGGGGCAAAGATCGGGAGTTAAAAACAAACCGAGGACTCGGTGGAGGGATGTCTCGTTTCTCCCTGCGGGATTTTTAGGAATATCATTGCATTCTGTTAGTTTGGAGTTTCAGATTTTACCAGAAGAACATCTACGTCTGCAATCATCAATAACTTTCGCTTGATAAGAACTTTTACGCTATTCCATTTTAGGCAATTTCAATAATGAGTTTCTCTCCATGCGGTTTTTAATAGATATGAAAATATCAAATTTACCGGATCAAAAGTTTTATTTTTGCTCCAGTAGAAATTTTTAAAAGAAAGAAAAAGTAATCAAAATTTCTATTTTAAAAAAATTGCTCCGTTAAATTTCTGCGCTTGAGGTAACTCTATGGAAAGCACGTACGCATATAGAAATAAATGAGCATTATCCAATACAATAATAATATAAAATTCCTTGTCATACGGTACTCTTCCCAAGAACTTATTATATTATGAATTTTTTATATAAAAGTTAGATAAATCTTTTATAAAAATTTCAGAGAGCAGAAATTGGCTGTGCAGCACGCAGTTGTCAGCAGCAAAAATTTCGAATTATCCAGAATCGAATTAAACAAGTTCGAATTATCCAGAAATGACTGTATATATATTTACTTTCTTTTATTAAAAATTACTCATCGATAAAACATACTGTTATAATTTTCTTTAAATACAATTCATCTAATTACAATTAAGAATTTTCGGCTACTTAGAGCTAAAGTTGCTTTCTTTAAAACTATATTTTAATCGTCTTCTGTTGAGAAATATTTTTTGAAGCACTGGTAGTTTCTGAACTGATAAGCAACCATTGATTACGTATCTGGGAGTCATGAGCTTCCATATCAAACGAAAATTGAAGAAACCGCTACAGTGACTGGGTCTGGGGAACTCTGTCAAGGTCTTTTCCTCATAGAGAATGTACAGTGAGGAAGTGCTTTTGGTATTTCCCGCAAAAATGAGGGGTGATAGATGACAGGCAACTATGACGTATCTAGGGTTTTCATATAAAAAAAAATTGGCGAAATCGGTGCAGTGATTGCAGCTGGAGGAGACATTCTTTGGTTTTGTCAACTATTTTAAATACATAGATTGTTCGTTTTTCAACAGTATATATATTTTAAATCTTCGTACTAATATGATAAACTTTAAATTTTTAAAATGTCGTAATAAGTGTTAGTTTTAATTTCAGAGCTTCAAAAGCATAAGCGATATTTATTTTATATTTTTTCTGCCTAAGGTAAAGCGTTCATACAAATAATTTTTCAAACCATTGATTTTTTTTCCCATCCGTTACTTGATATTTAGTTTTATGGCTGTGTGCAAGTGGGCTTTTTTTTCAAATGATTTCCATGACTATCCACAATCAATGTGCTCTGCTATTGGCTGAAAAGAAATCGTACGATCCAATAAATGAAAACTGTTTAGATGAAACTGATATTTGAACAAACCCTCTGACAGGATGAAATCGAGATAATCTATTTTTATCTTTGTGTATCTAAAAGCCGCTGAGTGTTATGTCACGTGGATCTTGGCATTGTTTGGAAGTTGGTGGTTGTTCATTGATGTTTTTGTACGCCCGCAAACTTCTAGAAAATAAGTTTCACAACAGTTAAATAAAAACTATTTAATTTACAAGTCATACACATTTCTTATTCTGTTCTAGCCGCCTTCGGCAACCAGCTTATTCGCCGGAAATATAGTTTCAAATGAATCTCTTATGCATAATTTTATATTTCTGGTTCCCTTAACAAAGTAATTTTTAACTTCAAATTGCGATAGATATTTAACCCGTGTTCTTGTCGTATCTGACTTTACTTTCTTATCCCTTATAAACAAAACAGCTCTTTTAATCGTATTGCAAACTACATTACTGATGACCTGTAAAAAGTATTAATCTGCAGTTTATGTTAACATTTTAGTCCGTCATTTTTTGTAATACATTTAGAAAGTAATTATACTTGGATAATTTTTTCTGCATTAAGCTAGATGTGTACAAAAAAAATTGGGCAGGAATTAATCAATTGTAAGGAATTTAAAATATCACCTTTATCGTTATAATTAAAAGGTTTTATACCTATTTCAGAAAATCATTCCTGTTGCTTCAACCGCTATTTTCCTATTGATTGCGAGATGAACTTTTCAAATCCTTTCCTTCAAACCGTAAATGACCAACAATGATTTTTATTGTTGACAAATGAAGGCTTAGCGGGTGTCCCCCTTCCACACCAGGCTCTGTAGCCGGGCTCAAGACCTTTTTGCACACGCCCTTCCTCCCAACTTTTGGTCGAAAAGAGAAACTGTCTCCTTGAACGACCTTGAACGCAGTCAATGACAATTTAAAACCTTGTAAAATTATAAGTAATAATTGCACAATACTCATACTAATACCATTGGAAAGATAATTGTTTGCACTTTAAAGTGGTGTAAAAATCATTTTCATGCAGTAGTTCTTTCGGAAGTTATTCACGAAAATATGGACAAAAACGGTCAAAATTTGCTTAATTTTTAAATAATTAAAATTTGAATAAAAAATTGAAAAAGAATGGCTCGGAGGTTCACAATTCCACTCTCCAAAGTATACCTGTACCAAATTCGGTAGCTTTAGCTTCAACGGTCTGTTCTGTAGACCGCCAACAGACAAACAGACAGACATTCATCTTTATTATTAGTAGAGATGGAAGCGAAGCGAAGTCAAATTCAAGATACAGTATTTAACTAAAATACTTTGGTGAACGTTAACGAACATCAGTCCGATCATAGAATATCTTTGTCACCCTAATCTTTCATAAATCAATCGACCATAAAATTTTCTGAGAATTTTGACTCCTTCGTTATCAAAACCTATGCAATGACGACATGCAACCTCTCCGAAAGAAAAGAAATTCAAAACCTTTAAAACTTGAAAATTCATCAGCACTGTCTTCGGGAATAAGAAGGCGTTCTTTTGAGTAGACTTCTTACCAAGGGCAGAGACCATAAATGCTTTGAATTATTTTATATTAGCTTATCCCACGCAGAGCATTTGCGCTCCGTTATACGCATACCAAGCATTTTCGGGCAAATTTCCGCATTTCGGCTTCTGACGCTTCAGCTAGACAAAAACGTGCCGTGCGTCAACTATCGTCAAGAAAGAAGTTGAGCCAAGCTGGCGATTCAGCGCTCCAAGAAAATTCGCCGACACAAAAAAAGGCGGCAAGTGTCGTGCATATAATGGAAAAGTACCCAATATATAATGTTCACTATAATAATTTCCATGATGTTCACTTCAAATTTGTTAATTGACACGATTTTGACCCCTTCCACTGACTTCAACTATTTTGAGGTTGATCTAAACATTCTCTGACTCACCCAAGCCCATCTGCTTCATTTCTAACTGATCTCTTTTGAATAATTTCATCCAAAGCTTCATTATATTGTAAGAAATATTGCGAATTTTTCATCTTAAACTCCTTTTCTTTCGAGAAAAAGTTTCTTCTTACGCCAGAAAGAATATACTAGCAGATCATGCCTATCAAGTTTTGCCTAACATGATTGAATGATTGATTTGAGGGGGGTTGGGATTTTTATCTGCAAAGGCTATCATCCCCGTATTCGCAAAAGATTCAAATTAAAAAATGTCAAAAAACTTCAGGTTCTGGAGGAAAATATGAAGGTTCTGTTTATTTTCAAAGACTTTGCTTGTGAGTTCCTTAAATCTATAGGTTTACCTAACATGGAGGAGGCTACTGGTTTTGTTTTGTAAACAAACTGATAGTTGCCATTCGCAAAAGAGAAATTAACCTCTTTTTTTGTGCCACGAACCTTAGCGTTATATATATATAATGTATTCGTAATTGTAGTCGTTAAATAAAACAAATAGGCCGAGTTATTAACTAATTTCATTTTATTATCGGAGAGTGACGAAATGTACGAACATCATGCTTTAAGTTTTCATGCCAAAAGAGAATAGAAAATCCCTGCTTTTTCTCAGGTAGGGATTTAACAGAGAGAGACACGTGATCAAAGTGAAGGGAATAATAGCTATTTTTAGTATATTACGCAAGTGTTTTAGGGAAAAGTCTGAAAACGAAATAGTGATTTATGTTGGCGCGTGGAAGCGATTAAAATATTCTTTTAGTAATAAATATACCAAAACGGGAGATTTAATATACCTCCAGAGCCATTCATTTCTCCCCTTTTTCACGCCAGAATGTAAGCTTTCAACAACAACGCGCCGCTCGGGCGTAAACTTCTGAATACTGGTCATGGAGCTACGTAAAAATTAATTACTTTACCTATGAAGAAATAACGTAATGCCTGAATAAAAGAAGATTTAAGCAAAAATGTTCTCTTCTATGATCAAAATGGACTGCCTTTCACCTTTTTAAAGCCTGATCTTATATATATATATATATATGTAGATTTCCAGGCCCTAGACCACGGAATCCAGAAGAAGTGAAAAAACATACTCGGTCCTGTTTTAGGCAGATTCCTTATAGGAGTTCTGCCTATTGCAACAGGACTAGATTATCCAATAGGCAAAGTCGGCCACTGCCTAAGGCTCTGCAACTTTCAGGGTCTCGAGATATTTTTGGGGCATTTTTAGGAAAATTTAATTTTATGCTTTCATTTCATTTAAAAAGGCCGTGTACTCTGTCTTATTAAAATTGAAGTCAAACGTCGTTTGAATTCAAGAACATTAATCTTTATTTTCCATGTTTTCATATTCGCCGGCAGATCAGTGTACACCGATTTTTTTCAGTTGCCTGACTAACTTACATGTTAAAATCCCTAGAAAACTTTGTGCTAAAGTACAGTAAAGCACCGTTTATACGTTTCTCATTTATACGTCGTTTCATCACAGTCCCGATTCATTCGTATTACTAATATAATAGCCCAGATCTGTCTCTCACTGATCCGGTAACGCTCTGACGTCACCACCAATTCGCGCCATAGCACTACAAGACGTTAAACAGCATTTTTTCATTGTTAGAGCACCTAATTTTCAGTAATTTTAAATATAAAAGAGTAATTGCCGTTCTAATTTCCAATTTAATAGCTCTAAAATAGTGAAATAAAATTTGCTATGATTGATATCAAATTTATCTCGCTATGATCAATAGTTTCCGAGGAATTTTAAATTATATTAAGCATATATTTCAAATTAATTTCCGTTTTTTAAAAGAAAGTAGCAAATCACGTCAGTGGTATATCATGCGCGTGATATAGTTTGGACGCCACGAGGCATCTGATTATTTATTGCAATAGTGATGATATAATTTGATAATATTTTTTGGCAACGTTAAAATTTACCCGAAGACATCTAAAGTACAAAGAAAATTGTTAAACAACGAAGAATAATTCACTCTGAATACTGTTTACCAAGAGGTTTTTTGAATAAAGAAATATGTGAATGATATGTAAATAAAAAAATATTTCCTGTCATAAAACATGTTTTTATTTTATTTGTTTTCATTCCATGGTAAACATTTCTCTCGCATATATATATATATCTATTTAAAGACATCAAATTTGACGGGAAATCTCTCGAATGAAGAGGCAATTTGCACCCGTCAAACTATGACGGGTGATTTTCTAGTTCATTATAATGATAAAGAAGTTCGTTTATACGACGCAAAGCTTCGGTTATACGTCGTTTTCTCCCGTTCTAAAATATGAAAAATTCTTTCTTTCTAGTATGTGGACTGGGATAAAGATACCATGACTTCGAAATTATTTACAGTTGATGAATTAGTAGAAGACAAAGTTTATGATGCTAATTTAAGCGATGATGGAGAAGTCATTCCACCTTCATTTAAAGGCGTAATGTATTGTATAGAAAAATTCCGAACTTATTTCTTTTGTCAAAATAACGGTGAAAAAACAATCAATGAACTTTATTTGATTCATAATTATGTACTTAATCCTTTCCGGGACAGTGGTCACAAAAGAGGACACCAACTTAAAAATGTTCTTAAAAAATCCCAATCCACTTTGAAACCCGGAAAGATGCACGAAAAGGCAGTTAATAGTACTCCTTTTAGAATGTAGATGGCAGCACAATGAAATTTCACTTTCGAATCGGAAATATTAGAACTTAAAAATGTGAAAATTCCTTGACTCAGAGATAGGAAATTTTTTGAGTTCTTGGCGTTTACAATTTCAGCAAATTCACTCGACAATTTTCCCGCAACATTCTTGAAGTTTTAATTTTTTATTTTCTTTAGGATTGAACGATATTTTTTGAGCGTATCAAGGTGCCTGTATCTAAAGGGGTCCTCATATGAGAGGGTGTCCCTAAAGGTGTATGGCCCCCTCGGAATGATGCACGTTAATTATTTTTTTTTTGTAGATTCTATGTCTTGACAATAAACTAAATCCATTCATGATGTTTTTTCATCATATTTCAAAAAACTTAATGTCTTGCACCGGAAAGGGGTAATACTCTTAAATAAGCAGCATGTCACACGATTTTTAATTAAACGCCTACCTGTCTGAACATAAATCGCATAAGATATGCATAATTAGTACCCAAGTTATGCATGATTTTTCTCAATGTTATGATCAATGTTTTATTTTAAAATTTAATTATTGATTTCCATACTATCTAATATTATGCTAGTACTATCTTAAAAACATTTAAATTAATACTTTAAAATGAATTTGCACTAGTAGCATTAAATTTGAAATAACGAAATTTGTTTAGTGGATTTTCAGTTATACGTCATTTCATTAATACGTCGTTTTATGTGAGTCACTTGAAAGATGTATAAGCGGTGCTTTACTGTACTTAAATTGTGTTAGAAAAGTTTTTTTAACTATTTTAGAGACATTAACCAAAATTACTTTTAAATTTTAATGCAAAATTCTTTTACGCTATATGCTTAAACCAACTCTTTTTAAGATTACCCGCAATTCAATCTTTTGTTTTTTCAATTTACCATAATATTTGTAATTCAAAAACTGGTTTTATAGAGATTACATTAGAATCAATAAAAAAAATCTAGTTTTGGGGAGATGAGAAAGGAAAGGGGTTCTGAAACTTACATTCCCTAAGGGCCCCTAAATATCTTAATCTGGCCCTGTAATGCAGTGGTTCTAATGACGGACTTCGGGAAAATTTCAGCATAGATTCTTTTAAAATGCTTTTGACATACGACTCTTAAACCTCGTAAAAATGGTGGAAAACTGTCAAATTCGATACATTATATCTCTGAAACAATGCAAGCCACAAACTCAATTTTTTTTCTAGAAATATATCTGTTCTTTCTCTTATAGTACACACAACCTTCAAACCTTCATATTGGTAAGTATTTATTTGAGAGAGTAATAAATATGGGTATATTTTTTGGAGCAACAATGAGATAGTCACCTTGCGCGCATGATTGCGGATAAAATATTGGTCTCTACACAATATTTTGGGTATCTAAGTTATCCAAATAGTCTGTTTAAGAAACTGAACCATAATTTATTAACTTTTAAATTTAATTTCTATTTTATATACTAATTTAAAATAAAAATGTTAAAAATAGTTAAAATTTCAACTTTTCTACCCCCCCCCCCAAAAAAAAACTTCTTTGGAGAAAAACATGGTTCAATTTGTAGAACATAGCAAAATACATATTCGGTAAAAGTTTTACGTAAAAATACTCAATAGTTCTTGAGATATCGTGCGCTCAAAATCAAAAACACATATTTTGAGATATAGAGCTTTAAAGATATATACATTTTCCTTCATAACTTTTATAATTATGGGAATTTTTACTTTCTCGTATACGAAGTATACAAAGAGAAAGTATTGTAATCGTCAAAAAATTCGAACTCAAGATTTTGACGAATCTCCACGTTTTAGACCTCCTGAGTCCGAAAAACACAATTTTGGAATTATGTCTGTCTGTGTGTTTGTATGTCTGTGTGTGTGTCTGTGAACACGATAACTCGAAAACTATTACAGATAAAGGGATGAAATTTGGTATGTAGTCTTTAAACATAATTTGTAGGTTTCTATCAAATTTTGGACAAAATCCGTCAGCGGGAAGTCTGTCTGTCTGTATGTCCGCGGTCATGCGAACGCTATAATTCAAAAACTTGAATAGCTAGATGGATAAAATTTCGTACACAGTTTTATCGTCATGAATGTAGGTCCGTATAAAATTTTGGGCCAAATCCGTCAAAGGGTTGACTGTCTGTCGGTCTGTATAAGCGCATCTCCAACGAGTCCGCTATCTCTACGCGCATTCGTATTGAACGCAATCTTCTGTGCACTATATTTATTGACTCCTGCTTGGCGCTTTTTTTTCATCCGATTCTCCATGCGCATGCGTACTTGGTAGCAATCTGTGCACGCGGAAGGATTGTCCTTGAGCCAAGAAAGAGTAGAAATCGGTATTTATTTAATCGGAAATAGTAGAAATCGGTATTCATTTAATCGGAACGCATCTTTTCGAATTTGATTTTTTACCTAAATATTTTCTGATAGTCATTGGATCCTGGATTACAATAGGTTCGAATTTTTTTATCCACGCGGGGGGAGGGAAAACAGCACCTTTTTCGAGAACTATACGAGAAAGTTTAGGGGAGACCACTCCCGCTGGTTTTAACGCGGATTGTTTTAAATTGTTCAGAAAAGACATGGAAATAATATATATTTTTTTTTTCATAAAATCGAAATTTTTCAAGGTTTAACAGTTGTATTATGTTCCCTTAAGGATTGCTCTGGCCTGGTGGTAAAGTTTCGGCTTCGGTACTGGAGGGTTCCAGGTACAAAACCCGATTCCACTGTAGATCTGTTGATATGGTGTGGAAGTTTGGAGATGGGATGTCATCTCAGGTGTCGTCTTCGTAATCTAACCCCCGCTTAAAAATTACGAGGTCCGTCCCAACATAGCCCTCGTGTTGCTTCAAAAAGGGGACGTTAATATAACTAAACTAAGCTAAAATGCTTTGGAACAGTAGTTCTTTTAACTGGCAGGGTTGTTCTGTTAGAATGAAATGAAAAAAGACTGATTACAAGTTATTAAAATTGGTAATTTAATAATGCAGAACGCAATGCAGAAATATAGTTTAAGGAATGTTATGTTATATAAAAATAACGTAATGATGTTAAAAGAATAAATTCACCTTTAATTTAAGAAACGATACTTCCTTCCGGATACGTCATTTACTCATTACGAACAAATTATTTTGCAATGTTTATATTTTGAATTGTCTTTATCGCATGAATATTCTTTAAATCAACGATATTTATGAAAGCTCGTTCAGATAATTTCCGAATAAACGATTCGAAATAATCAAACACCTGCCTATTAATATTATCCATCGATTTCTCTTATCCAAAACTGACTGACGATCGATTCATTGATCCAGTGTTTGATATGACACGTTACCTAACAATGCGATCGTACAATGACCGAGTGTGATTCTGGCATGGTTGCGAAAAAGATCTGTGAATTGATCTATACACGTAAAAACATTTGTCCTGAGTCAATTTTTCGCTGATTTATCACCATTACGCTCAAAAAATTAAGAAACATTTTGGACTAGAGGCACGAATTTCCCGTTCTCTGGTTTGTCTTATTCCTTTCAATATCTTACACCTTTCCGAATCTTGTTAAGATGACGGTCATGCTTGGTGTCTAATGATAACTAATGGCTTCATGGTACTACGTGGTTATTTATTACATTTTGAATAAAAATAAATCATGCGAGTTCTGAATTTCTTTCGGTTTATTACGAAGGATTCAAGGAGAAACATAGAATGGGGAAATACAGTTGCAGACTTTAAAATAGATTGGGAAAACCTAGTGGCGTAGCGAGGGTAAGAAGAACCCGGGTCATAATATGAATTTTTTGCCCCTTCCCCCGTCATCATCAGTGGCGTAGCTGGTGTAAAGGGCGCATGGGGCACGGTATTTTTTCGTTCCCTCACCATATTTGACTTCAAAAAGTGTCATAAACGCATTAGAGTTTTGTCATCGTGGCCAGTGGCGCAGGAAGGGTAAGTGGCCTCAGGGGTAGGGGTGGTGGTTATTGCAAAAAAAAAACCGGTTTTCGGTTATACCGGTTTTTTTTACCTCCGGTTTAACTTGGTTGTTAAAACCACTTAAAATTCGGTTTTTTTTTTTTAAAGCAACGTTTGTGGACAGAATTTTTTATTACTAATAATATACAATAAGTAAGTATTAACACAATAATTAATTAATGTAATAAGTATTATTATAAATAAGTAAGAAATACAATATGTAATAATAATAAATGAGTAATTATTGCAATAAGTAAGTAGTATAGACAACAAAAATTATTAACACTTTTTTCACAAGAAATTAATTCATTGGCCAATATTTATCATCTGATCTGCTCATAAGGACTCTTTCAGCAATCTGTTGATTATAAATAAGTGAGTCGACACTTCTCATCGGAAACAACATCATTCAACGTAGATACTAATCTTTCGGACGCCACAGAACTTCCGACTAAAGATACTTTTTTGGCTACAAAAAGCAGACGACGTTTGCAGACAATATTTTTTTATTAGTATTGCTTTTGTAGGAAATCAATCGATTGGTCAATATTTATCTGTTCATAAAGACTCTTTTAGTAATCCTCCAACCAACAGACGTCTCGAGGAAGAGGCTGTCGATGATTTGACTAAGATGATTAAATTCAAAGCTTTATAACTTGGTAAATTTTAGTCTAGTCGAACCGAAAATCGAGCCTATCTTCAAACATGGTTGTTGGATTTAAAAAAAAAATAATGGTTTAAACCGGGGCAAAAAAATAACTGAGAAAAACCAGTTAACCGAAACAAAAAAATAAACAGTTTTCGGTTTAAACCAGTAGGTTTTTCCCATCCTTACTTCAGGGGAATAATATGTGTGTGTGTGTGTGTGTGTGTGTGTGTGTGTGTGTGTTGACTAGAAATTTTCCCATCCTTAAAATAAACTTTTAACATTGCTATTTTTTAATTACGATCGGAATTACTTTCACTTCATCTAGTCGATAAAAACACTTACTGTAAATAGGCTCGTAGGATCCTAATATTTCTCGAACCTCAACTTCTACGGTTGCACTTTTCGCTTTTTGGTGTAAAAACTCTGCGCGTCTGCGTATTTCTTTCCTAATCATGTACAACACACTGGAGCAAAGCTGCACGCCGTTTAGGCTTATTCTTACCTCATGCCATGGCTTCTAATTTTCCATAATCTTTTTTGAAAAGTTTAATCTATTACTGAGTACTCTATAACCTACTTACTTTTGTCTGTTTTCGAAATGTAATAAAATGTTTTAAGACTTTAACGACCCCAATCTTCTTCAACTTAACTACATCTCTAACTTACTGAATAGCGTAATATTTATATTAATATATATATATATATATATATATATATATATATGTAATAATCCTACTTGAATCTTATATTTCAAATTCAATATATTTTAAAGTCTTAATGCATCCCAAAATCACTTTTCTTAAACTCCAGTTTCGTTCTATTCCAGGCGTGGAAGAATCATTAAATCTCTCTGTTTGGCATATTTATTATACTAAAGAATATTTTAATCGCATCCAGCGCATCATAAATCACGAGATTCTTTTCCGATCTTTTCCTAAAACACTTACGTAATTAATGGTAAAAAAATAGCCACATATTCCCTTACTTTGTCGTATTATGTTGTTACTTCCATCTAAGGAGGAATCAGGGACATCTGTACACATACTCAAAAACTTCAAATAGATGTTGGTAATTATGCCACCACCTGTGTAAAATATTTTTTATTATAACAAGAAAGTTGATTAACAACTGCTGTTGTTATGACTTTACAACAAAGAAAACATATATATATATATATACAAATATATCGTGACTTAAGCCGGACATGGTCTATATATTTTATAATATATATATCATATTTCGCTTGGAGCTGGAGACATGATATCCTTTACCTCACCGTATAACAGCAACTGGTGAGTATATTTGCATAATTATCCAATTTTATCTTAAACAAAATTTACCATCATTAATTATTAGACATTTGACAAAAATTGCATGAACTCCTAAACATCTCAGCTTATTATATCATGCCTTATCAGATGAATGAACGGCATCCGTTTAGAACAGATAGTCGTCCCTTCTAGATAGCCGAAGAGAAATCCAAATCAGTTAAGGGGTTAAAAATTACATAAAATGCAGTAATGTTTTTTGACTCTATGGCGCCCCTCAAAATAGGTGCCTGACATCGATAATTTCCCCTCCCCCGGTTGCTACGCCACTGGGAAAGCGATCTCAATGTAAGTTTTATTGGAAAGTTACTGGGTGATTTTGTCTAATTTGTCGAAATTTGGCCTTTGGAGGACATTAATTTGTGGAATAATTTCATAATTATTCCACAAAATTGTCACTATCACAATCTATTTCAAGACATGACCAAATGTTTCTACTCCTTATTTGTTTACTGTCGAACATTTTACGTTTCTTGTGTTTGGCACTCATCTTGTTGCGAATCCTTCAACATGAAAAAGAATATTTCTTTCCACCAAATAATGAAGAACAACTGGAAACTAGTTTTTCCACAAATCTGTAGAATTTTCTTACACTCATTTCCTCGCTGTTGAAATGGAAAGTATTTTCTTTTAGCTCTTTTTGGTGACTTTGTCTTCATTTTACGACGAAAGCAATTTATCGAAATTACTGTTGATGTGAAAAAGTGGAAGAAAGTTCGGCAATATATCAAAAGCAGACGATCCCTCAGTCAGATGCAACGTCGCGGTCATATTTTTACGACTGTCCTCTGGACCAATCAGAATGCTCCATTCTGTTTTTGGCGCCACAGCTTAGATAAAAGGATCTCATATACTCTAGATCTTAATCTTATGGTAACAACTCTAAAGCTAACAAGTTACATATTTTTATTTCCTGGTGATGAGAACCCTTCCTTCTCTTGAAAGAGCTTTAAAAAGTTTCTTTTCGAATAACATAAATTAAAGCTGCCTAAAATCATTTTTTTTTTGAGAAAGGAAATTCATCGTTCAAAACATCATTATGCGAAGCCCACTTAAAATGTACTCTTTCGTATGAGCGTATTCAAAATATATTCATTTTCATAGCGGTGTCCTTGATTTTTATTGTAGCTTTGAATGGAATATTTCAAGAATTCATCCTGACATGAATTTTGTGCTACTTCTGTTTTGAAGCATGCTTTATCTGCATTTCACGTTTTACGTAGTTGCTGCAATTTGTGATGCCAGTCAGATCAATTACGTAGGGTGCAGAAGAAACGCCATTACAGATACAGATACTGTTAGAATAAGTAGAAAACACAAAATTGAGCCAGAATCATATACTAACATATGACTGGTAATGCTACTCGGATAAGACAGAATGCCACCCCGTGCCTTATGCCATTAAAGCAACCGAACCGGTTGGATGGACATTGGACATGGGGCACTCGGATAAGACAGAGGATACACTAAGGTTGGACATTCACAATCGCTTCACGCCAGAACTGGTCGTCAATGCGAAAAATCCATAAGAATTAGAGCGGTGTGGAGGAGAATGTTGGATATCCAACCAGTAAACCGGGACATTCACCAGTGTTCCAATCCACTTTTTTGGAACACAGGATCCCAAACCCATTCGTCAATATGAAATCCCGATGATAATTGGCGTAGACTGAGAGAGAATTTGGAATTCCAATGCTGTTGGATTTCCATTCGTCGCGCTTTGTTACAAATTACTTTTAAAAAGCAATTTTTTAAACCCGACAAAATTTATTTTTAAATACTTTTATTTAACTTGTCTTTTGGTTTCAAGTTTGAAAAGATGGAATATTGCAGTCGATTTTACACTCACTTCCTGATGTGCTAGAGTTTTGTGTTCGCGATGACAATGCACTGTGTAATCATTTTCTAAACTTAATAATGGGGCCGCGGTGGCCTAGTAGTAAGGCTTCAGCTTCGGGGCCAGAGGGCTCCAGGCTCAAAACCCGATACCAATACTCAAAATTTGCCGTGTGTGTGGACCTTCTGCACGCTAAATCACATGTAGTAGGCCAAATATCCTCGAATTGGTGTGGTGCCGAAGCTTGGAGAGGGAGTGCCTGCTCAGGTGCCTCCCTCGTCATCTGACCTCGATTCACAATTACCGCCACCAAATAGTCATCTAGTTGATTCATAACGGGATGTCAATATAACTAAAGTAAACTGGACTTACCTCTGTTGTTATTTACAGATACGGCAACAGGTGCAGTATTACAGCAATATGAAAACTCAACTTGGAAGCCAATTTTATTTTATTCTAAAAAGTTAAGCGAAAGTCAGCAAAATTATATCACTTATGACAGAGAGTTATTAGGCATATATCTTTCAATTAAACACTTCAAGCATTATCTTGAAGGAAGAACATTTACAATTTATACAGACTATAAGACCTTAATATTTGCCTTTCGCCAAAAACTTGACAAAGCAGCACCTAGACAAGCTCGTCAACTTAACTATATCTCCCAGTTTTCGACTGATATTAAATATATAAAAGGTGAAAATAATATTGTAGCCGACAGGTTATCCAGGATTAATGAAGTTTCATCAATAGATTACGATCAAATAGCTGAAGCACAAACTCAAGATGAAGAATTGAAGAGTTTGCAAACCCCTTCTTTCTTGAATTTAAAAGAGTACCCTCTACCTTCGGGGAAATATTTCTGGTGCGATACTTCAACTAGTAAAATTCGGCCTTACGTTCAACGATCCTTCCGTCAACAAATCTTTCAACATATTCAGGGCTTATCACATCAAGAATTAAGCCAACCATAAAATTAATGATTTCAAAGTTCATTTGTTCCAAGTCTAGCATTAAAAAAGATGTGCAATTGTGGACTTAAACCTACATTCCTTGCCAAAAAGTTAATATCAATCGCCATACCAAAACAAAATTTGATGAGTATGAAGTACCTTCAGGAAGAGTTTATATCGATTGTAGTATTAGTATTGCATATCAATCTCATTGGTCCTCTTCCTCCATCCAGAGGGAATATTTACTGTCTAACTTGCATAGACAGATTTCCAAGCTGGATGGAAGCAATTCCTTTAAATAATAGTTCAGCACACACTGTGGCAAGAGCATTTTATAGTAACTGGATAGCACGTTTTGGAACGACAGACAGACTTATTATCGACCGAGAAACTCAGTTTAGAAGTGAAACATTGCAAACTTTGTCCAAAATCTATGATATTAAGCTGCAACATACGACAGCTTATCACCCTGCATGTAACGGCAAAGTGGAACGCCTTCATGTAACATTAAAAACGGCATTAAAAGCTCACAACAATATGTCTTGGACTGACACACTACCGACAGTACTTTTGGGTTTACGTACTGCCATTCAAGAAGATAACAATCATTCAATTGCATAAATAGTTAATGGTGAGAGTCTCAAACTTCCTGGAGAGTTTTTCAGCGAACCAAGTATCCAGGCAGTCAAGTATCCAAGTAAAACTAAGAATTAATGAAGACTAGCAGTACGTGCACGGCGTTGCCCGTGGAATCAGGACTTCAACAAAATGAAAGAAAAACGCCCATAATGACATGAAAAAGTTTTGAAAATAAAATCAAAACAAAAGATACACATTATTGATTTTCCCGCTTATTTTTTTGCGATAATGACATTTTATTTGTAGAAAAGTTAATCCAAAACAATATTAAAAAATTACAACGTGAAAATCGTTATTATACTGCAAGCAAAGTATGCGAGATGAATAAATACGTTAAGATACGGCCGAAAATAATAATCAGTCATTCAATTGAAGGTTATGACGTCACCTGCCCCGTCCTCCAATCAAATTGCTAGCTACGTTCCGGAAAAGTGTCGCGGGAGGAAACTCTCTAGAGAAAAATAACTTTCAACTGACCAGGAAAAAATTAATTAAAAGAAAACAGGAAAAGATATTTTAACCGTTCTTGTTTTAAATCCGACAGAACCGTTCTAGTTATAAGCTGAAAAAAATTGAAAATAATGATGTCATTAGAAAGTCGGATGCATCAAATTTAAAATCCAAAATAAAATTTCGATGGCAAAACTGACTGTTTTTTAAAAATTTCTCAAAATTCAGTAAATTACGTTTGAAGCTCAAAAAAATTTCATTAGAAAGAAAATTGCTTGTTCTATCAGATGGCGCATTGATCGTTTTTCAACGATCATTAGAAAAGATACTACAGCCGTAAACGTGCCAAAAATGACCCAAAACAACACTAAATATTAAATAAAAAATTTTCTAGACTAAATTTTAAAATCTCGGCTTCTAGGGGCATTCAGTCACCATTATGACTACCTGTGTACCAAATTTCATGGCTGTAAGTGCGATAGATTCGTCTGGACATCGCAGACACACATACGCACATAAACATTGTCTTTTATAAGTACAGATTAAAATGCATAAAATACTTTTTGAAAATTCTACTTTTTAGTACACTAATAAAAGAGCATTTTAAAAAAGTTTTGTTAATAAAGTTAATGACATGTGTATATAATAACTTCTAGCATTGAAATCCTGATTTTTCGAAATGGGTCAACAAAGATTTATGAATTAAAATATTGGAACAAATAATATACTTTTGTTCCAAACAAAATGGTCCCAGCCTTGAAGCGTCTCAGTGTAATGTAGTGATAGTAATGAGATTTTAATGTGCAAAAATGCAGTGATTAATTATCTGTATAAGGTTTAATGATGCATGAACCATTATGCTGAGCTTAATGGCTAAACATAAAAAGAAAGTAAGTAAACAATACAATACAAAGTATAGTGAAATAACAAAAATAGGGAAGAAACTGGAATCATCAGCTGAAAGAAACTCATGGAAAGATTGAAGCAGAGAGATCAGAAACCAAAAGATCAATTATTTAAAAGAATATTGTTACAAAAATCGTTCTGTGGGTGTATGATGCAAACAGTCCAACTCTCAGGCTAATGGAGAATGAAGGTTTATTCACAAATATGCAGGAAAACAGGAAGAACAGGTAACAGGAAACTATAGATCTTCCACAGATTAGCAACGTAAACAGACAACAATCCACAGATAATAACAGTTCAGTATTTTCAGATTTAGCAACACAAACAGTCAGCTGATAACGAAAATAACAGCACTTTCAATAGCGCTCAGCTCACCAGCTTTCTGGCTCGCACTGCAGAAGAAACTCCAAAGTCGTTCCAGTCGATCAACATACTTCTCTTATCCAAGCGCGGCCCTTAAATACTCTCCCCGACAAGCTGGGATGTCACATGGAGTTTTCTCGTGCATTCAAGCGTATTTTCTTTCCTAATAGAGATAACGAGAAAAGGGTCGCATTTTCTGGAATCATTGATTTGCCGCCAAGGTCAGGGATCCAGGCCAGGCCATCCCATACTTACCCCTATAAAACTCTCTTCCCAAACATAAGACTAGTCAGGCAAGAAAGCGATATTAGATTTTTGCAACAATATCAAGCAAATAAAGTATACCCAAAAATGCAATACAATGAAACCTCTATACAGCAACTACCCTCCATTCTAAGGAATATTGGCCGCTTAGAGGAGTGGTCACTCTAAAAGGGATTTAATGTTTTTAAATACAAAATAAGTATTTAAACAAGCCCTGATTTGTTATTTCTGACAAAACGAATTTTAAGAATTATCTAAAGAAAAAAGCACTTTATTCGGGAATTTCTTTTTTTTTTCAATGAAAAAAAGATAAAAAATTATTTTGCTTGGATGTTTCAGCTTCTTCGTAGGTAACTTTTACTTTTTTTTTAATTGGAAAAATAAATCCCTAATCCTCTAGGCGGTAGTTGTTGTAGAATGGGTAATAATATCATCTATTTTCCCTAACGCCTGTTGAGCTGAAAGTTTCATTTGCTGATAGTCGCAACCCCTATCAGTAGCTTCTTCGTCCAAGTCCGAATCGGCACCTCTTTTAGAGGTCGAAGTTAATTTTCTCCCCGCATTAGGAAAGAAATTGTTAGTTTCGTTGCGTTTGAGTGTATGAACTTTTTTTCTTTCTTCCCCCACCCTTTTTTTTCTCTTAATAAAAGGTCCAAAAGGGATTAAAGAGACGAAAGGAATGGATTTCACTGCAGCTGGATGGGCAATAAACCCGGACGTTTAAAGGGGCTTGAGTGGGCTTTCCGAGCGGTTATTTTAACAGTATGTTTATGGGCCAAAAATTCCGTGCCATACAAAATTGGCTGTTGAGACGGGTGACCGCTTTTTACTGCATAATGTACCACGTCCAAATAAAAAGGCCAACCGGAAACCTGGCAAAATTTCCGGGTTCTCGGAAACTTAGCCGACGGATGCCTTATCCAACATTTGTAAACAAAAATATAAAAAAATGTTAAGATTTTGAATTCGAATACTCCATTAAAGTTTAACAAATAACTAAAAGGATTTTTTAGTTTAATCATATTAACGCCCCATTTCTAATCCAAACGAGGGCTGTTTTGGAACGGGCCTCATCATTTTGAACCGCGAGCAGCTGACGAGGACACCTGAGCCGGCAGCCCCTCTCTGTACTTCAGCACGACACCAGCGGGAGGACGTTTGACTTGCTATCAGTGGCGGGTCTTCAGTTTAGAAACAAGCAGTACTGCAAAAGTTGTATAGATCTAAGTGTAGGAACTTTTGTGCTGATTATTTTGGTACGTAATAATAATATACTAAAAATTAATAGTTTTTGAGTTATAAACAAAAACTGGAAAAAAACAATTTTTTTCTTCTTTTCTTGCTAAAACTAAACTTCCAACAAAAAGTTTTGGTAGAAAACCTCAGGTTCCTAATCAGCACACCCAAAAACATAAAGGAGCAAAAAATTACAATTCCTCCAGAATTTGATTATAAAAACTACTTAATGACTCAACTACTGAGAAAAAGCGAAAAAACGCCAAATGAGGAAGTCGCGCCAATGAGAGTGGCTCAGGGGAATCTAATTTCAAGAGGAGAAAGGGTTGTTTTTCTCTCCGGAATGAGGTCTTTGGACTGTTCAGAGCACGAAATTCTGTCTATGGGACGGGCAAAACTCTTACAGTTCTGGTCTGTCTCTCTCTCCTTATTCTTGATTGATTTTCTGTCTTCCTTTTGCGTTTTTTATTACTTTTTTGCCATTTCCGTTGATAATTGAAATCTCAAAGAGGGAAACTAAGCCAATTAGAATAAAAAAAGAAAATACAGGCTTTTAAAATAATTTCAGGAGGTCTGCAGCTCTAATGGACGAGCCGCCACTGCCTACTACGTATAATGTAACGGGCGACAAGCTCAAATACACGGTGGATCTTCGGTGGTTTCCAACCTGGAACCCTCCAGTTCCGAAACCGGGACCTTACCACTACTCCGATGACGATACGTACCTCCTTCGGGAGGGACAGGCCGTGGCCGGTGATAGCCTTGAGGACTACAACCTCAGTATCTGAGCTGCTGCAACGATCATTCTTCAATCGACCCCGAATATCAAGGCAAGGACAGGGATAACTATGTTTATCGTTACCCGTTACGCCCTTTTTTTTAAAGTAAAGTGAATGAATGTTTCGTTGTAGTATTTAAAATATTTAAGTAGACAAAAATAGTAGCTTCGTGTAAGTTCAAAACGAAACGCCATGCTTGCTTTGAAATTTTGTACACGTATGCTGTCGATTGCAATACACGATTTCAATCTTTTCAGAAGTTAATTATCACTTAACTGTACATTTAACTAAATTTTCAATCAACGCTAGTGACTATACCTGCTAGCGAATTTGAGAAAAAAAATGATTCCAATGTTCCATAATATTTAGAATAATAATTAATAAATTATAGATCGAAAAGTATAAAATGATTCAAATTTTAAAAAATTATTTTCACTATACCAATAAAGTGTATTTTTAAAGATTGATGTTATTTAATTTATTTTCTAAGCAGTAACTTGTTCCACTTTCAAAACAAACTACTTTATCTCACTATTTCATAAATCGCAAAAAAATAAACGCAAAATATCTTGCGCTCAATTCAAAATTCCAGGCAGAAAGGATTTCTGGGGCGATAAATTATATTTTATTAACAAAGTGTCTTTTTCACTCTTTGGTGGAAAAATTAGTTTAGCTACACATCGCTTTAACATGAGCAAGTTCTAGCGCACTAAAGCTGTCCAGACAGATTAGATCAGCCAAATAATGAATGCATCCCTCGACTAACACTGGAGTTATAGATAAAATTCTTTCACCAGTAAATGTCACATAAATTAGCTTCATCACAGCTGCGGAATCCGTGTTATCGAAGATGCAACGTTCATCAATAAGGTGAAAAGGGATATATGTCGCATCGGCACTGTCTTGAGAGAGTTTAGTTTAGTTTGATTAGTGTCCCATTTTAAAAACTATCCGAAGGGTATTTTGGAACAGACCTCGTCAGTTTGAACCGTGGTCAGATGATGAGGACTCCTGAGGCGACATCCCACTCTCTACTCTTCAGCGCCACACAAACGGGGGGGACGCTCGATCCGCTACGGATTTGGCGTGCACTGCGCCCATTACACAGCGGGTCAATCGGGTCTCGCACCTTCGACCCTCCGACTCCAAAGCTGAGGCTCTGCCACGAAACCACCGTGGAGCAAGGTAAGGGATGTTAAAGTGAATTCTTTCTACCCATGGTAACATGGTAAAAATCGTAGCAAAAAGTAGTTGAGTTAAACTGCATTGTGAAAAAATACATATTTTTAAGATATGATATAAGAGTTTGCTGCTTTCCGAAAGGACATTTACAATAAAGTTGACAGCTTTTCTAAGCTGATTTGCCAACTGTCGATACCATTCAGAACGAAGAACCTCGCCCAAGTTTGCAGCAGGAAATAATCGAAACTGAGTTAAAATCTGAGACTTCTAAGCATTTAAAAATTTTTGGCTCTGTAAATAAGGATAAAAGGGTACATTCAAAAGTTGTAATTAATGGAGCTCGGAAAAATTCTAGCCTGGAGATAGTAGGTAAAATGCCTAAGATGAAGGCGATATTTTTATCTCGATTAGGACCTGGTACCACGGTAAATGATATTGCAAACTTTTTTGGCTCCATTGAATTTGAAATTTCTTCAGTGTCGTAGTCTTAAAACCGAGAATCAATCCTATGCGTCTTTCCACATCGAGGTTTATGAAAACGACCTTCAACAGTTATTGGATCCAACGTTTTGGCCTGAGGGTTGTCTTATCCCCGAGTTTTATGGTAAATTAAAAAATGACCAGATATCCCAAGAAGTTATTCCTGGGTCCGACAGCAACCAGCCTCCTTACTTAGATTTGTCACCAAACACAGATTCGAAATGACTTTCTTTGCTTTATCAAAACGCTCGTGGTTTACGCACCAAAAGTGTTGAGTTCTATAGTTCTGTAGAATATGATGTGATATGTGTTACTGAAACATAGCTTTGTGAAGATATAGATTCCTGGCGCCTATTCGACGATCGATATCTTGTTTACCGAAAGGACCGTAGTTTCTGAGTTAATTCTAATAGATGAGGTGGTGGTATTCTTGTGGCTATCAAAAAACGTTTTTCTTCGCGTAAATTGGACGTTCCTGGCTTGGATCTTGAAGGTGTCTATATTTCAGTCACGTTGAATCACGGGGAAAAGATGCTTTTATGTATTGTGTATTTTCCACCTTCCTCTCATGTGGTCACGTATATTATTATTTTATTTTTTGAGGGATTTGTATTTTTTGATAAAATTTTCCTTTGTGGTAATTTTAATTTATCTATATATGATGATTTTTGTGATCACAACAACCCAATTGTTTATGAAATGTCCAATTTTATGAATCCTTTTAATCTTTGTCAATATAACAATATTCTTAATTGTGATAATCAATATCCTGATTTGATTTTGACTAATGTAGATTTTAATGGTATTTCTGTCTGGCACAGCGATAGCCTTTCGGTCCCTGAAGACAAACATCATCCTACTCTGTCAGTTTCCATGGGTTTTGTACCTGCCCACCTCAATAAGAGGAATGTGAATATCTTTAGACTTGATTTTAAAAGGGCAGATATTTTAACTATGTGGCGTTTGTTCCGTGAGATTGATTGGAATTTTTTACTTGATTTTAATGACATAAATGATGCAGTTTTTAGCTTTTATAATTGTTTATACTATGTTTTCAGCAGAGCTATTCCTTCTAAAAAATTATTTGTTATTTTGAGATTTCCCTTCTGGTAATCAATGGAAACCAGAAGATTAATAAAAAAGAAAGCTACGCGGTCCGTAAATTAGTTTTAAAAGGTGTTAATCCTGATTCATCTTATGAATTTAAATCTTTACTATCTTCTGTTAAGTATAATATCCAAAAGGATTACAACACGTACCTACGGCATACGGAAAATAATCTAATTTCGGATCCTAAAAAATGTTGGTCTTATTTTAAAAAAATAAAACATCAATTCTTCTGACAGTTTATTCTATAATAACGTGTGTTATGAAAATGATGGCGATATTGCAAATGCTTTTGCTGATTATTTTAGTTCTGTATTCAAGCCTAGCACAGTCTTTGATAGAAATGATGATTGCAAAAGCAACTGTGTCGATGATCTTGTTAAAATCGAAAGCGTTACATATGATGATATGGTTTTGGCTATCAGGTAATTGAAATCTTCCCTAACTGTAGGGTTGATAATATACCTTCTTTTATTATTAAGGGATGCGCAGAGTTTTTCATTTATCCCCTTCTTGTTTTGTTTAACCTGTCGTTGAGAAAAAAGTATTTCCTGATGTCTCGAAGCAAACAAGAATTATTCCTGTTTTTAAAAAAAGTGATGCACGGGATTGTAAAAATTATCGACCTATTGCTATTTTAAGTCCTTTGTCTAAGATTTTCGAAAGTATAATCCATAAAAAGCTTTACCACTAAATGAAAAACCTAATTTCTACATCTCAACACGGGTACATACCAAAGCGCTCAACAGCCACTAATTTATTCTATTTGACAGATAAAATTATTTCCTCATTTGAATCTGGTTCTCAACTTGATGTTATTTACACCGACTTTTCTAAGGCCTTTGACTCTATCGATTTTGGCATTCTTTTAAATAAGTTGCAAGGTCTTGGTTTTCATGTTAACCTGACGTATTGGCTTCATTCTTATTTATGTAGTAGGACACTCTATGTTTATTTTAATAATGCTGTTTCACGTGAGTTCTCGGGTACTTCCGGTGTCCCACAGGGCTGTAATCTTGAACCTCTGCTTTTTATTTTATTCATTAATGACCTTAAGTACTCTGAATATCTTTTATTTGCTGTCGACTTGAAATTGTTTAGTTCAATGAATTCCAATCTAGATGCTGTCCTTTTGTAGAGTGATCTTGATTGTCTTTTTAAGTGGTGCACACACAATAGATTATACCTGAACATTGAAAAATGTAGTGTTCCTAGTTATACTCGAAACATTCAACCTTTGAATCATGTATATAAAAGTAACAATCTTGTTTTATCATGCTTAAATACAATCACGGATCTTGGGATCATCTTTGACACTAAACTTGATTTTTCCCAACACATTGATATGATGGTCTCTAAGACATATCGCAGGCTTGGAATTCTTAAGCTCAGAACCAGAGAATTTTCCAGCGAACTTGCCCTGAAGGTCTTCTACTGCGCTCGTGTCCGATCCAATCTGGAATATTGCAGTGTTATCTGGGATCCCGATTACCGAAACAAAATTGAAATTATTGAGCGAATACAAAACAACTTCTTGAGATATTTACTTTACAAAAAAATGTATTTTATTTGTCGGATGTTTCACTTCTACGTAATATCTTTAATATGCCTAGTTTGTGTTCCATACGAGATATTTCTTGCGTCTTTTCTTTTACAAAGTTATTAATGGTTCGATCGATTGCAATGATATACTGATCTCTATAGACTTCGCTGTGCCCGCCAGATTTTTAAGGAACCAAAGTTCCTTTCCAAATGTATATTCAAAATTTGATTATATTAACGGGTTCTCCCTATACAAATTTTATAAAATTTTTAACAATTTCTCTGATGAACTTGGCATTTTAATATGTATCTTGGTGCTTTTAAATCGAAATGTTTACAGCTTTTAAATACATGATGTGATTGATTTTGCCTTTTTACAACTTTTTGATTTTCCGTGTTCTTATGTATTCGACCATTTTTTTTAATGTTTTTTATAGGTTTTAATTTTTGTACTCTGTTTTTGGCACCGAGTTGTAATGTATTTTTATATTAAGTGTTGTAATTTATTTTTATATCAAGTGTGTATTTTCGTCTTTAAACGTTTAAATTCCTGGTTTGTTTTTAGAGGATTCGGTGCTTGTATGTTTTGACTTTTTAACCCTTGCCTTTTGGAAATGGTATTTTACTTTTTAAAAATATTGTTTAATAAATGTTTTTTTAATTATGTGTTTTCGTTTTCAATTATATATGCGTTTACAAAATTTTTATGATTTTGTGTATTCTCTGTGTTCAACTTTTTTATTTTCTAGCGCATTTTTTTATTTACTCGTTGTGACTTTTGTTCTTTCTGTGTTTGCTGTTTATAGCACTCTGTAAATGAAGTTTTCTCTGTAGTGTGGTTTTCTTTAAATAAATAAATATTGCTTTTTGACGTGAAAACGTTTTTCCGCTCGTTACAGTGATAATCGGTCGAACTTTTTTGAACTTTTCTTTCTTTCTACCGCCAAGATTTGAATCGCAAACAACTACAAGACTAATAATGTGAAAAGAATGGTTGACCCCACAACGGATAGATCATATCTGTAAGAGTTTGTAGAATAGTAGTTGTTTTTCCTGTGACGTCATCGTACCAGTGTAGGCGCATGCGTGTGATTGTTATGAATTAGCTTTATGTAAGGTTATAAATAAGTGTATCATGGAAACGCGTTTAGCTAGGAGCTTGATTCTGGTGTCATTTTAAAGCGCTTGACGAGTGTTACTAGGGCTAAAAGTGAGACAATAAAAATATTTAATTTCAAACTCCGCATGTTTTTTATTATAACGTGCTGAGTTTTCTCTCGAATTGTACGAAACTTACAAAATACTTTACCATACGTAAAAAAAAACATTGTATTAAAATTCGATTTCAAAATTTTGGATATTACGGGAAATATGAGTATTTGTAGTAAATAATTTTTTACTGGGCATACGAGAAATGTTGTTCTATATACTGTCAATAGATGACGCCATCAAAATCTACTCCAAATGAAACATAAGAAAGGCGCACTTAGTGTCCGCGCGGTAGATTTTTCGTGAAAACGTCGGGATAAAATCATAAAACAAGTGTATCGTATTAATATGTAATTTAATTATCAATCTCTTTAATACAATATTTACGCAGAGTAGTATAATGGGTTCAGAATAGATAAATCACAAGCTAATACAGACCCTTGCTACATGCGATAAACTTGTGATTTATCTATTAATTAAATTACATATTAATACAAAACACTTGTTTTATGATTTTATCCCTCCTTTTTCACGAAAAATCTACGGCGCGAACCTGAACTGCGCCTTTCTTACGTTTTTGGTTGTCATATTGCTTGAAAAGCACTTTACGTATTGCTGAGTCTCAGTTGTCCGGAGTAAATGAGAATTGGCGATGTCAAATTATAGGGATAGAAAAAAAAATGAAAGATTTTTCACGTAAAATACCCTGTGCCATATATTAAGCTGAAAATCATTCACGGTGTACTGCATTTCAAGATGAGGCCGCGATGGCCTAGTGTTAAGGTATCGGCGTTGGGACGGAGGTTTCAAGGTTCGTAACCTGATTCCACTGAAGATCCGTCGTATATTGGGCCTGTTGCACGTTAAATCATACTTCCTTCCGCTGGTGTGGTACGGAAGTTAGGAGAGGAGAGAGCCAGCTCAGGTGTCTTCCTCGTCATCTGACCGAGTTCAAAATTAAGAGGACCGTCCCTAAATAGCCCTCTTGTTGCTTCAAAACGGGACGTTAATGTAACTAAACTAAACTGCATTTCAAGATAGAAGTTATGAAACCAATAAACTAATCATATAGGCGTTCCTATTTTACTAAAAGATAAAAGTAAATATGCATTAAAGGGAATCTATAAAGACGAAACAGTTAGGTTTTTAAAAAATTAATGATAATAATTTTCTTCCTTGTTTTCTTGAAATTATATCACGGCCTCTCATAAAAATCATCAGATAGACAGATAAACATATAGCCAAAAGTAGAAAATGAAGGAAACAAAAGCAATCCTAGAGAAATTCGAAGGTAATTAAAAGCAGAAAACTAAACAAGGAATCCATTTAAGTTCTCTTTCTCAAGGGCTAAGAACTTTTCGAAATGAATTCAAAGGAATGTTTGGGAAATTTTCTGTAAGAAGCCCATTAGGCTAAAACAAAGCTTCTCTTAGCCCGAACTTCCCAAAACACAGAATCCCAGGAGGCATTCCTTGTTTAGTTTTCTGTTTTTAGTTACCTTCGAATTTCTTTAGGATTGCTTTTGTTTCCTTCATTTTTTACTATTACTATATGTTTATCTGTCTACTGTTCTTTGTTTTTTGTTTAGCTGCTGCAATTGCGCGTTCTTAAACATTGGCGTAAAAAAAATACTAACTTTATTTCTTTCTTCTTAAAAAGTTCTTTTCTTATTTTTCTTTAATTTTATTGTTTGCTTATTAAAATTTATTTTCTTGTTCTAGTTTTAAATTTTACTTACTTTGTAAAAAAACCATTAATTTTTAAAAAAATGTGCGATAGATTTTTTCTTGTTGTTTGTTTACATGCGCATAAAAATCATCCTTGTTTGAAACTTCTTGCTGTTAATTGCATTTCAAAGCTTCTTCAATGGCATTTAACTCATTCTAGAGTCATTTCAGCATTACTGAACTCAACTGACTGTCCTTCAGTTTCGCCAGTGGAAACGAACGCTTTTTTCCCTCAGTCCCAGTGATAGGACAGTCGTATAGAAAAACACGGTAGAAGGCTGAACTGACTGAAAAGTAAAAACATTCACAAAAAATTAACACAATATTACCAACGCCATTCCATGCCATTGAAGTCTAATCGGCTTGGAATCTGTAAGAACACTAATGCCACATGTTCACCTGACCTTGAAGACATATAAAATAAATTGAAAAGAATCCACCTAACAATCGGAGCATCTAACCTACCTAATAGAGGAAACGAGTTTTGATGAGTTCAGCAGGAATATTGGATAATGAGACAACTATATTTGGATTTACAGTAACACTACCACCTGATTATAAGGTATATCAGAAATTTTATTGCATAATTTTCATATTACAAACTACTAAGCACAATATACAACAAATCAAAAGTATAACACTCTTGTATGCATGTAACAACTAGACGCACTTACTGATGCACAAAGCTGTTGAACCTGCGAACACGTTCCTTCATCTGGTGAATCAGAAATTTGCCTATGGTGATGAAGAATTTGACATCAGGGATGAGGTCATTTTGTCATGATGATGAATTCGACATTAGGGATGAGGTCATTTTGACATGATCAAGAATTTGACATTAGGGATGATGTCATTTTGTCATGATGAAGAATTTGACATTAGGGATGAGGTCATTT
>BGPR01000181.1:903979-959059 GCA_013235015.1 Araneus ventricosus
GATGAGGTCATTTTGTCATGATGAAGAATTTGACATTAGGGATGAGGACATTTTTAATATGAAGAATTTGACATTAGAGATGATGTCATTTTGTCATGATAAAGAATTTGACATTAGGGATGAGGTCATTTTGTCATGATGAAGAATTTGACATTAGGGATGAGGTCATTTTGTCATGATGAAGAATTTGACATTAGGGATGATGTCATTTTGTCATGATGAAGAATTTGATATTAGGGATGAGGTCATTTTGTCATGGTGAAGAATTTGACATTAGGGATGAGGTCATTTTGTCATGATGAAGAATTTGATATTAGGGATGAGGTCATTTTGTCATGATGAAGAATTTGACACTAGGAATGAGGTCATTTTGTCATGAAGAATTTGACCCTAAGGATGATATCATATTTTTAAGCTGCCATCGCCAAAGAGTGTCAGCTTTACAAAAAGTCAGATTTTGTTAAATAAATGTTCTGTAGAATACAAGGAATTTCGTTGGATTTAAATGGCATTTAATGCAATAATGATGACAATATTTAATGCAATATTTTTCAAACTCCTCATCTAATTATTAGTATAAAAAGTTTTATCTTTATAAAAGTTGGAGTGACAACTTAGGCGAGAAAAATTAACCTTCGGTAAAGAGGAATTTCGAAATATTCAATGTCTAAGAAAATCCTTTCTAGACTATTCAGGGAATTAATAACTTAACTTGTATGCTTTTTCCCTAAATCCTTCAAAAGCATTTGGGGTATACTTTGTGTAAATATGATTTAGTGATAAACCTTTTTTTGTTTTGTTCTTCTTCATAAAAGCAAATATATTTAGAGCACATATCACAAAGAAGGACTGAGTTGAGGAGACAGCTTTCATTTTAAAAGTATAGAATTAGAAGTTTGTAAAAAAAAAATCTATTTTTTCTCCCTTTCGTAGGAAAAGAAAGCAACTTTCTCTTTTCACAATTTCTGAAGGGTTTTGAGGGAGGTAAAACTCGTTGGAAAATTACCAAAAAGCATTAACAAAAATTTTGTGTCTGAAAGAATGTTTCTTTTTTTATAAAAATTTAGCAGCGGCTTGTTTCGTCCTCTTTTGTTGAAAACGTAGCTTGAGGCATAGGTGCCGTCCAGAAATTGAAGATTTCCTAACTTATGTCATGCCTACAAAATTAATTGAAAGCAACTTAATTATTAATATTTTCAAAATATTAATTGGCTTTTTATGAATATAGCATAATAAAATAAAAATTTGCTCCATGAGCACTTTAAGCTTCAATACATTTATAGTCCATGATATTATAGTATTTTTCCAAAATAACTTGATTTTTTTATTTCGGGTTTGTGACGTATTGGTGTCAGATTGTAATTGCGAAAGTACTCACAGCCATAGAATCTAGATTAATATATTTATTAACAATAAATTTACATTGAAAGCATTTACAGTTTTAATGCTATGTTTAATGCTTTGTGTTAATAAGTATATTTTCATCCAGCTAACATGCTGCTGGAAGTAAAATGTGTCGCGCCATTTTAATGTTGAACTGTGCGTGCAATTTTAACTGTAACCTGTTAAAACTGTTAATCAATGGCGGCTCGTGAGCTCAGAAACGAGGAGGGCTGCAAAAAAAATGTTTATCAAGAGAATGATGCAATTTTAAAAGTTACTTTAACTCCAAGTAGGCCAAATTTTTTAATTCCAAATCCAGATGGGAAATTTCCCGCTTTTCAAACAAAGTAAATAACCAGCATATGACATTTTTCTATTAGTTTTACTAACAAAAATTAAAGCGAATGTTGATGTGACGATTCCTCTGACGAAAAATAATAATAATAATCGGAACTCCACATATGCACTTCCCTCCTTGCTCAGTTCACTCGATAACACTCTTTCAAAAATGAATATCAAATAACTCATACACAGACAATTTATTTTTAAGCAAAAACAGATTAAATGCATGTTTTACTGAAATACTCTAAAAATTTGAAGTTTTAAAATAGTATTATTTGCGAACTGAAAGCGAAACTCATAAATAGCCAATGAGAACCTTGTGTGACAGTAAGGAGAAAAAGAAAAAACATTAAAAAGAGCATCTTTTTTTCGTTCAGTTGGCTCTATGCCAGCCAGAGCTGTGTTGACTTTCAGCCCATAGCCTGTCTCAGTTAAAGGAAGAAAGAGTTGCTTTTTCACTCCAGATTTTCTGTTCACTGAACGGATTTCGGGGGGGGGGCAGATTATTTTGCAGCTCAGACCTGCGTCTCTTTTCGTTTGGATTCATTTTATGCCTTTTCTTTCAATTTTTTAATTACTTTTTTGCATTTTCGTAAGTCACTGAACTCTGAGAGTGGAAAAGTAAGCAAATAAGATTCAGAACGAAAAATACAAGTTTAAAAAATAACTTCCAGGGGTGTTGCAACTCTGGAGCCCTAATGGACGAGCCGCCACTGCTGTTAATTGAACTACAGTTTTTGTTTCGGTTTCACTTATTCTTCTAGTAATAAACGTCTTCCATAGAACGAAATGACTGATTATTTTCGTTTTTGATTCCAGTAATGCTTAAAGCTGCGGTTTTTGAAAACTATTTTTCTGCCAAGCAATTACAGTTTTTAATACGCAATACAGTTATTTCTTTGCATAAGGATAACGGAACACTCTCTCTTCATTACAGCCTCCATAACCTTGAGCACTGTTATCTCCCGCTAACTACTGTGGCTTCAATTTACCACGGTTCATCGATGAAATAATCCATGCACTTACTGGACGCAATACCATCACAGAAGGACACTCCGCTGTAATACTCCCCCTATGGCTTCTGGGAAAGCTTATGTTTCATTAGAATAACGCGCTTTTCGACAATTTTCGAGGTAAATGCTGATGTTGCTCCTCCATTAATCAACGTGAAGTCACTCTGTCGATTAGTATACATATTCAAATGCAAGCCTTGTCATTTTCATGCATACTTAGGGGCTGTCCACAAATGATGTCACGCTTGGAGGGGGGAGGGCGTTCGTGAAATTGTGACAGTTTGTGACAAGGGGAGGGGAGGGAGTAACAAGAAGTGTGACATCACACATTTTGGTCTTTTTGTGTAGTGTTGGGGAAAATATATTCCTTCTCTTCGCCATTTTTTTTATCTCCGGATGGAAAGCTCTGAGTTTTTCTGCGAATTTGCGGGAGGGTCTTTGACCCCTTTGTGGGTTCCGTTGGAGTCTTGGAGAAATTTTCTCGAAGGGTAAAGTCCCGGCTGTGATTTTTGACCTATGGTCATTCAGTTTGGGGACTTCGGAAAAGAATTTTTGGGTTGCTAGGCAGATCGGAGAGAGGAAGTCATGAGGTGAGAAGACAAGGTGGTACGATGTTTTCGACCGGGGGCCTTCGGGGCTTCCCACGGCCAGCACTGTGAGGATGTAATCGCAAAGATGATCGGTAATTTAAAAACTGTCTGAACCTGTGTGGAAAGTGTTGATATTGATTATCGGATGAGGATATGGGTGAATCCTAAAGAAAACCGGGTTCACATTTCGAGTTTGGAAATCTGGCGCTTAGGATTTTTGGGAAAGGAAATTCATTGATTTGTGTCAGTGATGATACGAATCGCAGTTTATCAATCCGTCAAATTAGTCCGCTACAAACTGTGGTTCAGTCCTCAAGTAAGATGAATTATCTTAAATATTTCGTTTTGAAACTTATATCAACGTTAGTTAAACTGGGTTCTTAATACGAGATTTTATTGCTGGGGAACAGAAGTTGTGTCTTGAAAATATATAGGTGGGAGATGTAATTCGTGCCAAAATGATCTAGTGTTTTCCTTTGTGTTTTCTGTTCGTGTATATGTATTTACTTGGTATGAAGGTATGATACTTAGTATGATGGTGAAATGAAACTTTTCTTAATTGCATGTGTATGGAATTCATTAGCTGTGTTTTATGACATGGAATAAGACATTGAATTTTATTGAAACAATTATGTTACTTTAAGCAAGAAAGATTTCTAGTGAATGATATTGCTGTTATTATGGTCACTTAATATCTACCGTAAAACTTCAATATATGTAGTCTGGATATCAACATGTGTATCTGTGAATGGAATTTGCTTTAATTCTTTAAATTTTTTTCAAAATGCCTCAAGTATATTAAAAATTGGCTTCTCAAACAAAATCCCGGATTGTGTTTTTAATTTTAAGATGGATCATTTCAATGTACTGTTGTTTATGTTTTAATGATTTTTTTAAATAAATGTATGTTATACAGGTCTGCACAGGTTGATTTAATGGGGGAGGACAGAGTCCTTAATAGTTTTAAATTATTACTTCTCTTTTAAAATTCAAAATTTTACAGTTGATAATTGTTTTCCTTTGTTAAAAGATCTCATGTGTAGACAGAGCTTCCTTAAGGCATGGCCTGGATGAACACTGGGTTATTAATAAAACACAACGCGTAAAATTTATTATTATTATTAATCTCATTTATTGATTTGGGTTAAGTCTGATCATTTTTTAAGATCTAAAACCCAAAATAAGACATATAAATACCAAAATATCAATACGACATTTGAAAAAGGCATTCAGAGTAGGTTCTGAGAATATGTTAGCAGCAGAAATTCTTCACCATTAGAAGCAAACCTCCCCCTGTCACACCCTTGAAATGTCCAACAAAAGATACGTCGCGCCATCTGGATGAGTGGTAGAACTGGTAGCGGCACAAACAGGTTGATCTTATTGAGGCGCTTCTTTTTTTAAATTCAATCTGTTTAAGAGTATTTTGTGTTTATAAAGATAAGATTTAAAGCAAAGTATATCAAATTCCAAAATACTATAATTATTTTATTACTATCGTATATTAATTAAGTTTTTTGTTGTAAACCTTAATCTTATTTCATACAAAATAAGTACACATATAATCATTATTATTGTTATGCTCACAAATGTCATTAAAACGCATAGTTAAAGTTTAAAAATAAAATTTGAAATGTGATCTATAACGTAGTGCTTTGTTCCTGAACTGCAAGTTTATGTTTATGTAATATAGTGTGACAAGGGGGAGGGAGAGGGTATGGTGAAGTGTGACACTTTGTGACAAAGGGGGGGGGGTCAAAAATATTGAAAAAAAGTGTGACATCATTTATGGACAGTCCCTTATCATCAATCAGAGGGCTCTGTTATTCCCGTTCACGTATTTAATAAATGACTTAAAGACGCTTGGCGTTCTCTGATGTCATTAAAGACTGCCATACATTTGATATGAGTTGGGTTTTAGAAGCTTTAAATAATTATTGAATGAATTTTATCTAATTTTAGACAGGTGATCTTTAACCCATTAATGCCGAAGTCTCATTTTGTTTCAATAATATTTTGTATACTAATATTACATGTTGTGAAATCAAATCGAAAATTACATAAAGTATTCTGCCTGAAAAATTTATGTTTCGTGCTCTTTTAATCATAGGGTCTCTACTTGGGAACATAACGGAAAATGCGAAAAAAACTATCTAATTACGGCTTTTTTGAAGCGTCCCTAAAAAAAGAGACGCGCTTTAATGGTATAAAGAATAAAATTTTGCCTGTGAAAACAACTGCAGATGAGGTATCAAAGGATATTTTTAGTCCATTAGCAAATTAGGAGTAAAATTACTATAATTTGAGCATAGATCACATGACCGAAACTTTACCGGCGGATCAAAAACATCCACCGAGATACTTTTTTAGGGATTTTTCCAGACGAAATTTTATGTTTTAAATTTCATCTATCTTGTTCAATTTTTACCCCGGAAATCACTGTATCTCAAGTTGCTCTGATGGACATTTCAAATCGATCCAGTGAATGTTGCATCATCTACATTGATTTGTTAAGTGCTTTACGATCATTAAAATCATTGCACCATCGGAGTCACCCATTGGTTTTTAATGTTTTAGTGTTTTATTGCAGACTTCTTTCTCAGTTTTACCGCGTTATTTTGTTGCATACCATCCCATGCGGAAATGAGAGAATAGGAGGAAGGTGAGAAGGTAGCTAATAAATTCGCTAGATCAGTGGTTCCCAACCTTTTTGGTTGTGCGGACCACCTGTTGAGTAAAAATATATTTTGACGTCCACTACTAAATATACCTGTAAAAATATATAAACAATATATTTATATAAATATTATATGCGTATATAGGTCAGTAATTAATAAAGCTTATTGTAAAAGGACTAAAAATGCATTGTTTTAACCCTCTCACAATGGGCATGGCGGTCCCGGGCGGTCAAAAAATTTCCCCTTAACAGCGATGAAGACCAGTCTGAGGCGGCTGGCTTCTTTTCGGGGGAGGTGAGGTTCTGAGAACGCTTCGGAGATAAGCGCGTTAGGGGGCTCCAATTATCCTTGCCACCCACAGCCCATTTCTGTGCGTCTTAAGAGAAGGTTATAGCAAGGGATGAGGAGGTGGGGTAAATGGCCACCCATGCTGGGAGAGTCCAATTCATGTCGTTTCCTCTCAAAAATGCCCGGATTTA
This sequence comes from Araneus ventricosus, assembly GCA_013235015.1. Taxonomy (NCBI): domain Eukaryota; kingdom Metazoa; phylum Arthropoda; class Arachnida; order Araneae; family Araneidae; genus Araneus; species Araneus ventricosus. Next base: position 910,465 of record BGPR01000181.1, read on the forward strand.
AAGGGACCAGAAGATAAAAGTTGCCTCGGGATTAAAGAGTTAAAGAGCAAAAGCCCCGACTTCGACTCAAGTGGTCCGCGACCCATAGGTTGGGGGCTGCGCTAGATATTTCAGATTTTATTCTTCAATAACCATTGTATTTAAAAATTTGACAACTTTAATTAATTTCGAACTGAGATTACATATCAGTTCTTACCAGTATTGTCAATACTGGAGACTCCCTTTTATACAGGGTTCACAACAAAATCTGAGCAATATTTATAACACTTACGAGTTCCCAAGTGGGGTACATGCGCCGCATTATCCAGTATACCTTTAATTTCTCATAAAAAAATTGAGAAATTCAAATATTTCTTTAAAAAATCAATTTTATTTTCTGTTTGTTTCGTAACTTAACTAATTTACGCACAAATTCTCTTGATTTTCTAATGTATCTGAATTTTTTTTTAAACATCAGCTAACTCGAAGTTTATATAACTACTAAATGTATGGCCCGGCGTTGCACGGGCTATCTCGAATAATGCGTCATTCCCTGACGTCACGTGACACGTCTTGTCTGACAATCGGCTATTCTTTTGTTCTTCTGTTTTCTTCGGCTCTTCTGTCCTGGCCCCGTTGTGCCATTACTGTCAATAGGCTATTATTTTGTTCTGTTTCTTCTGTCCTGGCCACTTTGTGCCATAGTTGAAAATCGTCGGTTTCTTTCTTCGTCAGTTTCAGCAGCTCTTCTTTCACGTTTCATAATTGCCTGCTGTCTACAGGCAGCATCCCCTGCAACTCCTCTTTTTCTTTTAGGCATCGGAAAAGCGAGAATTGAACAAAGAAAAAATAGTAACTTCCAAATATCAGCTTAAAATAGCAGCTAGGAAAAATATTTAAACTTGATCAAATCAATGAATAATGATTAAAATCACTAACGTAACTAATCTATATCTTTCGGCACATAACTTTACATACACAACACGCCTGTAAATTCGTTAAAATGGTTCTGTTTTACATTATATCACGGAATAAAAAAAGAATTTATACACTTCCAACAATACATTTTTTATTTCTGTCAGCATCATTTTTTTATTGTTGTTGTAAAAATGTTATTTAAAGTAAACAACTTCAACAATAAAACATATTTTGAATTACGCTGTAACAATTAAAAGTATTGTTATAAAGTATCCAAAACAATGAAAAGTATTGTTGTAAATTAGTTTTTAATTAATATCTTTTTCACTAATTAAAATTTCGGAATTTAAATGGTCAAAATGGATTATTCCCCGTCTTTTGGTACTTTCCGCGCGCTTCTCCGTTCAGCGGTTCTTGAGAAGATAGCCTCACATACATACACGTCGAATTTTAATAGTGTAGATAATTTGCTGAGAAAAAGGAGTTAGCTACATAAAATATTCTGAGTAAATCCATTTCCACTCGTAAGTAAGAATTAACTAGAATTCTCTTACTTCAAAAGAAGAAAGTTCTTGTTACTAAAAAAAGCGCGAAAATGAGTCGATCCTCAAAAAAGAAAAAAGAGTTATAACCAAAACATATTCGAACACAAATAATAGTTCTTCTCAGTAGATTTGGTTTATTCCAAATGTGTTTTGGTCACATTTTATTTAAAAAAGGTCGCTTTCTTCATAATATTTTATTTTAAAGTTGCTATGAAGGAATGATCTTTCTTGCAACAGCATGAAAGAGAAAAAAGTTGCCAGAATTCAGTCTCCAATTCCTTCTTTAAAGCATGTATTATTTTGCTTTCTGAGAACTATTCTCTACCCGAACACCGAGGCAAATGTTTACAGGTTGAGCTTCACAATTCCGCTTCACTGAAATGGACTCCAAATATTGTAGAACCTTTTCCAAGAAAGAAATCACGATTTCAAAGGTTTTCTGGTCATTTTATTCTCTTTCTGTTAGATAATGTTGTACCAAAAACATGTAGTTTGTGAATTTTAATAGCATTCTATTTTCGGAAGTAGTAAACTTTCTATATTAAAAATTGAATGTTTCCTTTGGGGAACAGATGGAATTTCGTGTTGGATGGTGTATAAAAAGAAATTGTTTCTAATCTTTTAACAAAATATCTGTAGGGAATAGTTGGAGGTTTTGAAGTGGCGTGTTTACGGGTAATGTCATTATTCTCCAAAACTGTTTTTGAGATGGAGTTTGATAAAATTGAGAGATATGAGTCATGTTTTGCAATGTCGATACAAATCCAAACTATGGAATGTGAAAAATAATTTTTTCCCAATCCTCTAGGAGTTTCCTTCAGAAATGATGCGTTTGTTGGCAATGTCTTGAGCCTGAATGCCCTTCACAAACTAAAGAAATATCAATTGCAATATATCGAAAATTGTTCGATATTGATGTTCTATGACTAAATGTAGAATAAATTTCATACACTCGATAATCTGCATTTGTATCGACTGCATTTGTAGGGACTGTATTCTAACTATTCTAGCTGATTCGATTCGTAATGTGCACCTCGGATCCATTTTTTAAAATTTTAATTATAATATTAATTAATTAATAATTTAACGAAATTTTGAAGTTTTCCTTGATAACTTTCGAAAATAATATCGCACAAAAGTTATTTTAGTGCCTTTTATTGGTAGTTACATTATTCTACTGGCCTAGTTAGATGAATATCCCAGTTTGAAGTTACACAGGGATTGTTTTTGGATAGTTGATAGATGACAACCAGGACGTCACCTAAGACAGTACCTTCTATCCAAACTTCCACACCACCGTAATGGGAGTACGATTGAGCCCGACACATCTGATGTGCATCAGGCCCGCCTCCTTCACAGATTATGGGTGGAGGCGAGTGTTGAACTTGTGACCCTCTGGTCCCAATACCCAGACTCTACTAGTAGGACAAAGTGGGCCGATTCAAAGTAATTAAAATATGATATTATCCCTAGCTTGCCAGTGAATTAAGAGAAAGAAAGGGATAAATAAGATAAAGAGTTTGTATTGGAATTATTATATTGTATTTATTATTATTGTACAATTATTTGAATTGCTTATGTGTTGAAATTGTCCTTCTAGCCAATTCGTTGTTGTTGTTGATTATCCCCGAAGACCAGCAGAGCTATATCAGGTCCATGAGCATGTACCCTGAAGAAATCCAAAGTCAATAGAGGATTAGAAACAAGATCCTGTTGGGAAAGCCCCAGGAATGCAAGAATATGATCAGGTGTGGCCTGTTCTGCAGTACATTTTGGGCAGGTCTCAAAACACTTAGAATTATCAGAGAAAGTCAAACTTCTGATATGCCCACTAAAGAAGCGAGTAAGAGTTGTTTGGTCGCGTCTGCTGCAGTCAATTGATAGACAGCCACCTGGTCGAGAACTCTGATACCAGTGATGCTCCGATGGAATGAGCCAAATAGTTTTATTCCTGCTTTTAGCTCCAGAGAACAGCTCCAAGTAGGTGAGAGGTGCAGAAGGCACTGAAACATCATCAGCACCTGCTTTAGCAAGTGCATCTGCAATCTCGTTACCTTGGATGTTGGCATGAGAAGGAATCCACTGCAGGCGAATCCGGTAAGATACTGAGAGACTTTTAAGTTTGTCAAGAATATTCATTCCTGTATTATCCCTTACTCTATGATATAACATAACATCACTCCATGCCCCTGCAACTATAACCATATGGTTATTTAAGCAGTGACGTGGTCATGAAGTGGAAGAGAAATCACAACACCCGAGGGTGTGATCTCTTTTAAAACTTGACAATTCTCTATGCCGCTGCCCTATTAAAAACGCAACAAGTCTACAAACATTTACAGGAGCATAAGGAAGGATTGCTATTGTGCTATACATTAAAAAAATAATTTGGAAACACGGAAAAATAAAACCTTGAGAGAAACGCAAAATTACACAGTTATCAATGAAATAGCTGGAAAATAATGAAAACAAAATGCAATGGAAAAACTATACGAAGAATAAAAAAATACATTAAAAAGCAGAAAATGAAAGGAAAAAGATGAAAAATTAATACAGAATAAAAATAACAAAAATAACATAAAAATGTACTCAAGAACAGAGAGATGGGCCGCACAGTATTTTAAAAAGTTTGATTTTGAAGAGGAGTTAGCTGATGGAACTCTATTTGAAGGAGAAACACGGAGGATCTTGGAAGAAAGTCCTGAAAGAACGACAAAGCTGTTCTGAGTTCATTAGGGAATGATGGGCTGAAGAGGAGGCGAAGTTGAATGTTGAACTGGTGAAACGGGACCTTCCATCTCCAAAGGAAAGGATGGAGTGAAGAAGACGCATGAAGGAAAGTTGAAGTTTGGTTGGATTTAATTTCCCTCATCGCTGGAGGAAGAGGATGTTCGGTTGCTGAAGTTGTTAATTAATAAAATGTTGGCCAAGAATTACTCTATGACAATTGGCCAAATGTTGGATAGAACTTCTGCTATCTGTTAGTATCCAAATTTCATTACTGCAAGAGAAGGAGGAGAGTGAGTCAAGGCTTTCATCTACGGCTATTTGTCACTGCGAAAGACAGAGTAGAAATCAGCCAATTCGTGATATGCTTTACAATCTTTGGGTAAGCTGGGAAATAAAAAAAATAGATAAAATGTGTAACAAAGTTTTCATTGAATATAAATTCACAAGAGCACAGCAACGCAGTTGCGTGACTAACACTGTTACAAGCCGCACGTTGGCTGGCTGAAGTGACCATTTATTTTTTCCCTCAAAGCGGGACATTTTTTTTTAATTTTTAGGTAATATTATGTGAATTCAAGAAAACCCATATTTCTTCAGTTTTTATTTATTAATGAAGAGAACAGGAATAATAAACACGTGAAAATAAATAATTCATGTGATCTTGCATTTTTTTGAAGAACACATTTTTGCTTCAGAATATTTGGTGTTGATTTAAAGAAGAATGAAATTCTTGTCAGAATTTCTTAAAATTTACTTTGGTAATTCACGTTACTTTATAAACTGCGACTTGCAACTGTGTTTTCTAGCTCGTCCATAACTTATTCATAAGAAAGAAGACCCTTTCCACGGGTGCATTAGTGCCGGCCAGACATAGAATATATTCAATAATCATACGAAAGTTCGTATGATTTAAATTATTGGCGTGAAAGAGTTTGAACAGTTCCACCCAACGATTTCGGTTTAAATATTCCCAGTGTTTCATTCTGTCACTTCATGAGATGCAATGAAATTAGAATTAAGTGCGAGACAGGAGGCTTCTGATCAACTTATATATGTGCGACAAGTATAGTGCATGTTCCGTCATCACCGGGCTACTAGGCATTACCATCAGATTTTTTTTATTATTGGCGCTTTCTTGTTTGAAATTATTATCGTGCGTTGCTCTCTGTCGAAAATGGGACATTTGGGCGTCCCGAAGCTGTGCTTGGGGACAACGCGACAGGCTACCAAAAAAGGGACTGTCCCATTCAAAACGGGACGTATGGTCACATTTTACATGGGATACAATGGTAAATCTATGCAGTATCAACAACAACTTTTGGGGTACTTATAAATAAGCACTCCAAGGATTTGTCGTCTGAAGCTATACACGCTTCGTATGTTGTTATTCAAACAAATGTGTTGTCGTGACATTGTAAATTTGTATTCCATTAAACTGTGATGCATATTTATCTGGTATATTCTTTTCTTTTGTTTAATCCACTGAGCAAGAGCCCCCTATAGTAATGACCTTTATGTTTGCAACCCCTTGTTCCACTATTAAAATGACTTGTTTTTGTATGTCTGACCTACCTAAGGATTTTTGAATCACCTTATATTTAGATTCTGTCATTTAATCGTAAAAGGACCACTGACTGATTTTGGCAATATGAAGCCACAGTCGCAAACTTTTTTGAGGCCCTTTCCCTACCCAAAGTCGCCGTCGGCTTCCCCCATTTTCTACTGTTAAAATGACTTGTTTTTGTATGTCTGACATACCTAAGGATTTTTTAATCACTCTATATTTAGATTCTGTTATTTAATCGTAAAAGGACCAGTGACGGATTTTGGCAATATGAGGCCACAGTCGCAAACTTATTTGAGGCCCTTTCCCTACCCTAAGTCGCCGTCGACATAGCACTGCGATGATGCCGAATAGATTTTGAGGCCCCTCTGAGTCCCTGGGCACGAGGCGATCGCCTCTAGCGCCATCGAAAAACCGCCACCGAAAACGACGCATAATTTTAATTAATTAGAAAGCATTTGAGTTGTGTTAATCAATGTTGCTGAAAATACTATTATATTCACACTACACTAAAAGTTCTCTCAAGAACGACATTTCTGAAAGCAAAAATTAGTTTATATATACCATTATAAATAAATTATAAAAATAAAGTTATTTATTACAATGTTATTCAGTCAGTTGATAGGCATGAATTCAAGTTGGTTTTAAATTATATTTTTGAGTCCTTGGGGCACGTTCTTCACAAAACGAAAAATTCAAGGGCACTTTGCAGTGCTAAATATATAAACTTCCTTTAAAATAGTAATTATTCACATCATAATATGCGTTAAAGGATGTTGTTAGTTACATCTTTTGAGGCAGAGACTTTCTCTCATATTTAAATTGGAACACCTATTTATCTTCCGCATAAACAAATACATCCATATAAAATATGACTCTTCAAAATAAAGAATCATATTTTACATGGCTCTGTTTGTTTATGAATGTGAAAGTGCATAATAAGGAAGGCGCCATTTGAGCTTCTTTTTAGAAGCACCGTCGCCAAGCTATGCACGAAAAAACGTTACATGAATCCAATATCCAAATTAATACGTCGCCAACCTTTTCACTTTGGCAGGGTGATGAACGGTTAAAGAATGGAAAGCAGATTGATTAACGTTTCCAATGCAAGCCGTTTCAAAGGATTCATTTCTTCTTTTCGTAATTGATATGAATTTATTTTGGCGCCAAACACTCATCTAAATGGATGGAACTGGATTTATACAAAGGAAAATGCGTAAGTTTTCATGGATGAATATATAAATATATTCAGTGTATATAAATAGAAGCTTTCATGCCATAAACTTCCACCAGTATTTACAACTCTTATTTTACTTTTCCATTCAAGAAAATTCCCGAAATAGGAAAAATATTCTACTGGTCGATCATAGCAGATGATATATTAAATAATAAGTTTTTTTAAAAATATTTTCGAAACACACTTTTAACAGTGTACTAAAAATTAGAAAATAAATTTTTTCAAAACTGTAGAGGTCAAAATAAAATTTTAAATCTTAAGGAGCTCATAGAAATACGCTTTGTAAAATTGGAATTTTAATCATATTTATCCTGCGCTCCACTGATGCTTCGAATTATGTGATTTTTACACTGTCTAAAATCAAGTCATTCATTGACATTATAACTCGATAAAAAATGACCGGTGATCCATTAACATTTCAAGTGTTCGATACGCATATAATTGAATCAATTCGACAAAGCATCTCCCAAAACAGAGGGGGGATTCAACTAATTACAAAGTGCAAAAAAACTATTCTGTTAAGGGTTCGATAAGTGGGGAATGAACTTCTACTACTCTGGCACCTTCGCTAATCTGGCAGTTTCCTGGTCTGATGTCTGCCGGATTATTGAGATTCTACTGTACTATTAACGCAATTTCGTCTTCTAAAATCTTTGAGACTAAGACTGAAACTCTAATACCTGTTGCTGCCAGTAGGATGCATACTGAAAATGTTATTAAATCAATTTACAACATATAGATGGCGGCCTGAGTGCTAATTAAAAATAATTTGATGTTTTTCACTTGAGGCTGCATCTTTTTAGCTTTATTTGTACGCTTGAGAATACCATATTTTATTATACAATGTTGAAGAAAATTCCATATCCATATTATTATTTATTAAAATTCATCTGCGTTTGACGTTATAGAACTTATAAAGGAAATTATTTTCTGAAATAAAGCCCAGTGTTGTCAGTTGGTAACAAACTACATTTTAGCCGTAAACCATACTTAAAACAAAATAGGATTTTTTTAAGTATTTTTCCCATGTTTTATTCAAGAAATGAAGGACAAAAAACATTTTTAAATCAATTTTTAGAAAATTGGGCTATTAAGGGTTAATTATCTTTACTGAAAATTCAACTGTTTCAGCGGGTTTTAGAACCACTGCACGCCACTGTTTGAACTGGAAAATAGTCTCAAGTGGACGATTGTCGAAACAGGACCAAGACTGACATAAAAACAAGTCACTCGATACTGTTTTCAAGATCCACGAGATACTAAAACTCAAAAATATTTCAACAAAGTGACGACCGAAAATAAGTCACTGCTGGTTTTCGGCCGGAACGCCTAGAAGAAGGAGAAAGAAAAAATGAAAAAACATTGTCAGTCTTAATTTTTCATTTTATTTTCCCCATCATAGTAACACTCTGTTGCTCTTGAAAAAAAATAATACTTGGACGTTATTCAAAATTCTTGAAAATAAATAACTCTCTTACGGCGTGGAATATAGCAAACGATTTTTTTTCCCGCCCTTCCCTTAAGAGTCGTGATTCAGTACGCTACTTACAGAGGCGACGCGGCCACAAGTGCTTGGGTTTCTCTCTGACATGGCTGCTTCTTCAAAAATAGGGGATGTTTTAATGTCATCATTATCGTTCCGGCCTTCAAACTTCAGTTCATGCCACGGAACAGGTGTTTACTATTTTCAGCCGCCTCACTGCACGCTCCCCTCTCTACTTTATAAAGTTTTCATCCTTTTTCTCCCCTGTCATCTGTTGTGTTATATCTTGATTTATAGCTTCATGCACTTATTCAGCGCTCATCAAGAGTCTGGAAAGTTAGTTAAATTCAATTTGATTAATGTTCAGTTAAGAAGCTATGCGAAGTCTATTTTGGGTCTGATCTCGTATCTTTGAAACGTGGTCGGACGACACCCGAGTCGGCACTCTCCCTCTCCAAACTTCCATACCTCCTCCCTAGCGGGAGGTAGTTTGATCCCTAAGGAGTCAACATGCACCAGGAGCGTTACAAGGAAGATGTTTTTCGTTATGATTAATTTGATATTTTAATGCATTAAGGGTACTTCCTTGTTATAGCGACCCATGAACTTACTTGGCGACCTTCGGATTACGCCAAGATCGTAGCTCATAAGTTCAGTGTGCTAGCGAAGCTATATGGTGTATTTTTTAAAGTTAAATTATCTGTCCGGTGACCACTTAGCGGCCCTTTAAAAGGAATAGTTTTAAAAAACCAATGCGAATTCGAGAACCTTAGCGAAAAAAGCAACGCGATGCTAATATAAGAACACGTGCTGTTTCCATCAGACTACAAACGTTTTGGCGAGAATTTACCACCATCTTGGCCAAATATCTTGGTTGTTTGGCGATTCAATCTCGGGGGCCGCTTTAACAAGAAAGTACCGCATAAATATTATAAGCATTTTTACCATATCACAGGTTCCAAATTTGCCCGTACAACCTCCATTAACCGAAGTTTCTGTTAACCGAGCCGATAACGAAGTCTGATTTTTTTTCCCCTGAATGAGCCCTGAAAAAGACCACACTTTTTAGTTCACTGCCTGTGCTACAGGCTCTTCTGCCCCAAAAAGCACTCAACTCCCAAGAAACATTGCACCCTGAGAAGTCAACAGCGAACAATGCTTTGTTTCCAGTGGCCATGTGGCCCTATTGAACACCAGGTTGTGAACAGGGCAGTGTGCAGAAATTCAGAAGTTACTCGAGGCACGCATCATCACAGTTTTCCCATTATTTTTGTCAAAAAAAATCAGATTCCAAAGAACTAAAATTCAGGATGGTTGTTGATTACCGATTATTGAACAGTGTCACAGAATCATTTAAAATTTGCCTACCAAAAATTGCAGATATCCTTCATGAGATTTCTGGTAAAAAGTGGTATAGCGTTCTCGACTTAAAATCAGCATTTTTTCAAATCAAGTTAAAGGATTCAGACAAACAGAAATTGGCATTTTGTTCTGAGTTGGGAAACTTCCAACCAACTCAACCTTTTGGGAGTAAAAACGCCACTTCTTATTTCCATTTGCTTATTTCAAAGTGCCTTGATGATTTGAAAGGTCCAAACATTTAATTTTTCTTGGACGATATAATCATTGCTGCCAGTGACGAATCCAGGGGAGGGGCTATCGGACTGCAGCCCCCCCAGAGCTAAACCAAAATTCTTGATTTAATTTAAAATCACTACAATTGTTTGATCTTAATTTTCATTTTAAAAAAATAGTAATAAAATCGTGACAACATTGCTTTCTGACTTGAAAGGATCGAAAATTTTCCTAATTTTCTAGTCATTCCACATGCACTTGTAGCGTTGGCGAGGTCGAAAACGTTTTTTGGCCAGTTATTTCATTGTATTTTTTTACATAATTATCGAAAGTATTGTAGTGTTCTTTATTGTTCGTATTATCAGAAGAAAGCCTGTAAAGTTAAAGTGTTTTGGTTTATATAAATCATGAGGTTGGACATTCGTCACTACGATACAAAATTTTTATGACCTCAGGCCCCCCCCCCCCTACCCGAATCCTGGATTCGCCACTGATTGCTGCTAATTCAATTTCTGAAATGAACACTAGATTACAACTAGTTTTTGATAGACTTGCAAAATTCAATTTGACTCTTGATCCGAACAAAATCCAGATTTGTAAAACCAATATCACTTACTTGGGTTTCAATATCGATGCGAATGGTTTTGCTCCTTCAGAGGATAACATTCAGAAAGTTACAAAATTCCCTGTTCCCCAGAATGTAAAGCACGTTCAGTCTTATCTTGGCATGAAGAATTATTTCAGACATTTAATTTTTAACTATGCAGAAGTTGTCGAGCCAATTGTAAATTTAACCAGGAAGGGCATGCCTTTTGTTTGGTCTGAGAATTGTCAGGATCCCTTTAATGAAATGCAAGAAATTATACTCATCAAGCCTACTATAAAAAAAATTATGATGAATCTAAACCCCTATATTTAACTACCGATGCAAGTAAGGTGGCTTTGTGTGCTATTCTGATGCAAAAAGATGGTGAAACTTTTTATCCAATTGAATTCTTTTCTAAACAACTATCTCCTTCTGAAAGAAATTATCCATCAATTCGTAGAGAACTTTTTGCAAATTTTCATGGGTATTAAACATTTCAGGGAATATTTATATGGCAGACATTTTTATATGTTGACAGATGCTAAATCATTGACTTATCATATGAATTTGGATAAGCAACCAGACATTGTTATATATTTACTGTTGTTATGTAACCAGACATTGTATTTTTATTGTTTGGACCAGCAACCCTGGGAAAATAACATGATTATGACCCTATACCAACAATGGGTTCCAGTATATTGTCATGAGCTTTGGCCTAACAAGCAACTGGATGTCAGAGGTGTGACATCTCTGGAAAATTTAAAAGTATATAAAGAATCAAATCTAATTTTCTTCAAATCTTAATATAAATAAAAGTCATTGTGGGTATGTATGTGGCTATGTTCCACATCTCCTCCTAAACCAATGGACGGTTTTCAACCAAATTTTGTGCACTTATTATTTAAGACAAGGGGAAGACACTTATGAACTTTTCGAAGCCCCAAAGTTAATTAAACAGTCAGTTAATTAGAAATTAACCGAAACCGTTTTTCCGCCGTAACTTCGGAGCAAATTGCCCGACAAAAAATATTTTTATACCATCTTAAAGTTCAAATTTTTACCTTTTCAATGATACCAATTTTATTTCTGTGACATTTTCCCTTCGATTGTTATTAATTTTTAAAAGTTCCATAATTTTCAAATACGTGGAGACGATTTTGAAATAACAAAGATTTATAGCTACTCCGTTGCTAGGCAACATTTAGACTTTGAACTAATTAACCTTTATTTCTGAAAATTTTGCTTATTTTTTATTAATATCCATATAATATAATAAATGCGAAAGTGTGCCTGTCTGTTTGCTACGCATTTACGGCAAAACTACCAAACCGATTTGGATGAAAATTGGCCGAGTTGTAGATTGAAACCCAGGATCGGACATAGGGTAGGTGACATCATGTTAAATTCATTATTTTTTATTACAGATAACAATTGAATAATGAACAAGCGATTTGCGATGAAGATTACGACTTTATTTTTCAATCAACTGTCACGTGATCCTTAAGGAATGCGTAAACAAAATGAAATGACACGTGATCCTTCAGAAAAGTGCAAGCATTTGAAATGACTTATTTTTAAAGTCAAGCATCACGTGACCTTGCTGAGAAAAGAAATAAATAATTAATTTGTGGAATAATAACTGAAAAATAGACGCCAGGACAGAAAACCAGTGATAGATATGATATAGTTTCAAGAGTTTTTGGATTAAAATTTAAAAACTAAAGTTAATTATAACTAAAGGAAAATATCGTTCAATGTTTACTTAAAATAAGAGCCTAATTTAGTGGAAAGCTTGTCAAAATAATTCTTTATTCCTCTTTTTATCGACATCCAAGATTTGTTTGGCTGTTAAATTTGTAACCAAACGATTTGGATAATCACTGGCAGTTAAATTCTAAACCAAACGATTTAGCTAATTACAATAGTTCCATTTCAATTTTAATGCTTTAAGAGCTTTTTCAACCGATTTAAAAAGAAAGGATTGCATAAACACAATGAACACAGAATTCAAGGTTTTGTTTACTAAAGGAACTGATTCGAACTTGGCACTTGATACAGTTGCCAAATAGATTTGGCGATTGCTAGAGATTCAAACAGTGTATTAAATTGAGACTTTTTTAAAATTGTTCACAGTACAGAGGAACTGATAAGCAAGGTTTATCCTTCCCTATAAGCTGATAAGAGGAATAGATTGTTTGTTGATTGGGTAATTTTGGCACAGACTAATGAAAGTTTAGGTCAGATAAATAAAAAAAATGCTTCACAAATGGAGGGATGTATTACAGAATATCTATCTGTAGATACGGTAATGGGCAATAACAAGTAAAATCATATCCTGTAGAGTTCTTCAACCCCATAGAATTGTCAGGGATACCTTCCGACAAGCTGAGATTAAAATTCAGTGTGCCAGAACTATTCATACGTAACCTCGATGTACCGAGACTGCGCAATGGCACACGGTTTCAAATTACACACTTAGGACCAAAAGTCGTACTAGCTACTGATATGACTGGCATAGCGAGAGGTGAGAGTGCTAAATTCTACGCATTCGGATAATACCGAAGGATTTACCATCCCAGTTCAAAAGGTAACAATTCCCTTTAAAATTAGCATTTGCCAGGCTCAGGGTCAGACACTGAAAGGGGCAGGCGTACATTTGGAAAAATCAGATTTTTTCCGTTGGTAACTGTGTGGCATGTTCCCGTGTGTCCAGCCCACTAAAGCTCTACATCGGTGCAAAAAACTTAAAACAAAAAACGTTGTTTACCTAACTGTAACAGCAGACACATGTACAGTACACTCCTGTTAGTCGTCCAATTATGTATTATCAACCATCAGAACTTTTAATTTCCCCTTTCTACATATAATGAAACATTTACATTCGTGAATTTTAAAAAAGTAACAATTCAAATTCTTCGCGCACGAAGTCTCGGGTAACAACTAGTTAAAGAATAAAAAGTATATAAAGAAACAAACCTAATTTTCTTCAAATTAAAGAATAAAAATAATTCAAGATATTGCTAGTAATTGCCATTGGTAATCACGTCCCAATTATTTCATCACAGTCGACAGGTCACGCTATTATACAATCGTTTATAAATAGCCATTCGCTTTGTTTCAAAACATGTTTTTTTCCAGATGTGTTTCATATAAATTGAAGTATATTTAGTCTATAGCCCTTGAAAAAGTGGGCTAGAATGGATTCCTTGTCTGTGTACTTCGATTCTATCAGAGTTTATTTTGTAGTTTTTACTTTCTTTGAATTATCATTGGTATTTGAAAAACATGTTGTTGAGCCTTAGAATAGAGTGCCAATAATCTTTCAAAAATCTTTCCAGATTTTAGGAGTCAAAAAAATTGAGTGGCATATGACATTTCATTTATACACGATTTTCATTTCTCACTATCTGTTTTCGATTTTATTCCAGGATCTAATAGATTAATGATCATAGAAAACATGTTTTGATTCTGCTTTCCAGCCACAATATCTTTTGTTAAGAATATTTGTCTCTAAAATTGGAAGTGAAAATTTCTTCGAACTTATATTTTGCTGTACTATATTTTTGTATCAAAACATGTTTTTCACAATGTTTTATTTCATGTTTTCTTAGGTATTCAACTTCCTGAAATTCCCACAATAAGATAAGATTGAAAGCTTAGGATTAGTTTTTCCCAAAGAATAGGGCTAAGGCTACCAAACGATCACTCTCCAATGATTAACTCCAGTAACAAATGGAACCTATTATTCCACATATATAATCGGGTTGCCAGATAACCCATTGGAATATTATTTCAGTATTTTTCAGTATTGCGTTATTGAAGTAGAGCATAATTTTTAATGCCTCTTATAGAAGCTATGCTAAAATCTTTCACTTTTTTGAAAATAGTCTAGAAAAAACTTAAAAGCTTTAAAAATTTATAATTTTTTTTAAAAAATTTAATTATTGAGGTGTTTTGCAAAATTTTACATAGTCAGTAGAGGAAAATTATTTTGGAAATTATTTCTTATAATAAACATTTGGTTGTGTTTTTTTAATTTAAGTAAAGATAAAGGTGAAATGTTCTATAAGTGGCTGAGACGGCTTTTTCCATTCATCAAATTGAGTTCGAATGTGCTAAAGAAAGTGTATCAAACAAATTTGTTAAAGAAAACTCCACACTAACATTTCTTACGTTTATAAGTTCATATTCTCGCTTATTCGTCAAAACACATGGTTTATTCGATTCAGAGTTTCATTGCTTTGAGCTCAAGATTATTCGTTAAAAATATCTCTTGGAGGGCGAAAAAACGTGTTTGTTATATAATATAGACCGTATTCTACTTTTGATAAAACTTAGAAAAGCAACTCATATTCTCTTTGAAAGTGAGTTTAGGAACAGTCGCTTTCAACCTTTTCTGTTTTTGGCTCTAGTGTGGGAATCGTGCCACTTTTTCAAGTGCTCTAGTGCTAGCTGCACGGCCCGGCGTTGCACGGGCTATCTTGAATAATGGGATATTCTCGGGCGGAGAGAAGCGAGGCCTCGGGATCCATATATTTCCATATTGCCCGCCTCCGCTTTTTTCAACAAATATTGTCACTTTCCCCAACAAACGTAAATATTCTTTCAAAACTAGTCTTTTCATTACTTTATTTTTATATATGGCCGCCCCCGGTTTATTTTCTCTACAAATATTGTCACTAACTTCCCAAAAAAACGTAAATCTCCTTTGGATCCTATATTGTTTAATTAAATTGCTTAAATTCAACCTTTTAATTACCTTACAGCTAATAACCCAGAGTTTCTCGGAATCCACATTTTTTCATATGCCCGACTCTGTTTTTTTCTCTACAAATATTGTCACTAAGCTTCCCCAACAAACGTAAATGTGTTTTGAATCCTCTCTTGTTGGACTAAAACTTTCAATTCTAGCCTTTTTACTACCTAAAAACGGTATGGCTTGAATGAAAACGCGAGAATTCCTATGTTTATAATTTAAAATAGAGTAGCATAATATCTGTTTTGTAAAAGAAAAAATAAAACGAAATAAAAAGCAGAAATGATAAATGATTTAATAGTACACCAAACTTGATAAATTAAACACCACACACATATATTTTCGTCTTGCCCTTATTTGAATAATAATGGGAGGAAAAACGGATAAAAATGAAAAAATATTTTCTCCAACAAACGTAAATGTTGCGAAATGAAACACAGTTCGACAAAAAAGAAGAAAAAATGTTAGGAAAACTATTTTTTCCCCGATGTTTAAATCAAAACTCCAAAACGCGGAAGCTCCATAAAAAAGAAGAAAAAACCCTTTTAGAAAAACCAGATGCAAGGACAACCGATGTGACAGATAGTTGTAGGAGCTGCCGATAGATGCTGGCACAATATTTCATTCATTTGGACACTTTTTAATTAATATCTTTTTAACTAATTAAAATTTCGGAATTTAAATAGTCAAAATGGATTCCTTCGATTATTTTTCATATTTTGGTACTTTCAGCTCGTTTCAGGATTCAATGGTTCGCGAGAAGATAGTCGGACATAGATACATACGTTTGTTTACGTTCGAATTTTAAAGTGTAGATGTTTTTAGCCTGGTATTCTTTCGGTTAATTGCATGATGTAATTGAAAGTATATTCGAGTAAAGATAAAATGCGAATAGTAACACATGGAAAAATATATATACATATATCATATAAGCAATGAATGCGTTAAAAGCTGCAATTCCAAAAGCGCTGTGGTAGATAGACTATAAATCGTAGAATGGAAGAGTATAAAATGAAAAATGAAAAGCGCAATTAAAGCTCAATAACGTTTCTTCAGCGAACCTACAGCTTTCTAGCTATATGACCCGGCTTTACAAAGGCTATCTCGAATAATGAGATATTCCCGGGTGAAGAGAAACGAGGTTATGTGAGGCCTCGGAGTCCATATATTTTCATATGGCCCGCCTCTGTTTTTTCAACAAAAATTGTCACTTACTTTCCCCAACAAACGTTACGCAGTTAAACACCTTAATACAAAAAGGGGGGGGGAATGATTTTTTTCCAATATTAATAAATCCAAACACATAAGCTCTCTAAAAAAGAAATACTGTCCGACAATCAGCTATTTCTTTGTTCTTCCGCTCTTCTGGCCACGTTGTGCCGTAGTTGACAATAGGTGGTTTCTTTCTTCGTCAGTTTCAGCAACTCTCCTTTCACGTTTTCTAACTGCCTGCTGTCTAAGGGCAGCATCCCCTGTAACTCCCCTTTTTCTTTTAGGCATCGGAAAAAGCGAGAGTTGAACAAAGCAAAAATAGTAACTTCCAAATATCATCTTAAAATAGCAGCTACCAGAAATATTTATACTTGATCAAATCAATGAATAATGATTAAAATCACTAACATAAATAATCTTTATCTTTCGGCACATAACTTTACAGAAACAAAACACGCCTGTAAATTTGTTGAAATGATTTTGATTGAGGTTATATCACGGGATAAAGAAAAGAATTTATACACTTCCAACCATACATTTTTTTTATTTCTGTCAGTGTCATTTTTTTATGTTAATGTAGTTTCATTATTGAAACTATTAACATTATTGCATGTAACATTATAGTTGTAACAATGAAGAGTATTGTTATAAAGTATCCAGAACAATGAAAATTATTGCTGTAAATTAGTTTTTAATTAATCTTTTTTACTAATTAAAATTTCGGAATTTAAATAGCAGAAATGGATTCCCTGGATTATTTCCCATCTTTTGGTACTTTCCGCGCGCTTCTGCGTTCGGCGGCTCGTGAGAAGATAGCCGACATACAAACATACACACATACAATCGAATTTTAATAGTGTAGATCATATGAATTTGGATAAGAAACTAGACATTGTTGACTCAATAATTATATTTACAAAAATCTTGTAAATATAATTATTTACAAGATTTTTTATAATATTGATCATATTAAAGATTGCAACAATCCAGCTGATTTTCTTTCTCGAATGCAAACCGAGGATGTAGAAGTAAATCTTTTCCAAATAGGTGACCAACTATCTCACAGTAATATAAAACTTTGTCAGTCAATGGATTCCTGTACTAGTGAAATCAAAAAAATTGAGGGGAAAGACTCCACAACATGTCAAAAATATTTTATTGATTCTTACACAGAATTATTAATGTTTAAAATAAAATCAGGAAAGGATCAAATATTGAATAAAATATATATTCCCAGAAATTTAGTGAGAAATTGTTTATTAGTTGCTAATGCTCCTCATTTTGGTGTACAGAAAACTTATGATTTTATCAAAATCATGTATTTTTGGCCTGGAATGTATGCAGATGTAAAAACTTTTTGTAAAAATTGTTGCAATTGCATGCAAAATAAACCTGAACGCGAGATAATTACTCATTCTATTCCAAAATATCATTTGGCACCAGGTGAATTTTTGGCAATTGACATTGTGTGTGTGTAAACTTCCTCGTTCGGTTGACAACCAAATTTACATTTTAACCATTGTAAATCACCACTCGAGATATTTAGAAGCTATTCCTATACCCAATACTACTTTTAATACAATTATTAGACATTTAAATTACTATTTTTCTAGATTTGGTTTACCCAAATACATATTGTCCGATAACGACACTTATTTCAAATCTGATGAGATTGTAAATTTTTACGAGTCTTTAAAAATTGAACACAGGAAAAGTTCTATTTACTATCCGAAATCTAATGGACTTTAGGAGAGAACTCATAGAGTACTTAAAGAATCTGTAGCTTCAATTTCACAAAAAGTACATGATTGGTCAACTAGTTTGTTATTCTTTAAGTTGCATTACAAAAACTCCAAACATGTTGTCACACAATATACGCCTGCAGAATTATTTTTTGGGAGAAAGGTTAACATTCCATTTCATTCATATGATGATCCTAAATATGTTGAGAATTTTTCTATATATTTAAATAAAGGTTCAAAAACAACGAAAAGAATTCAATGAAAATGTTAAAGTAAATGAAGAGAATTACTTTAAAAACGTGATAAATACATTAAAGATTGTAAGAGAAAAATTACAGTTAGGGGATAAAGTTTTCATGCAGGTATTTGTTGATCCACAGGTGCTGCATCCTAAGTACAAAGGACCTTATGAGATATGTAAAATCTTTAGAAATGAGAATTATTTAGTTAAAGTAAGAGTAGGCGATGAAATAAAATTTGTAAAAGTACATGTAAGTAAAATATTCAAACAACCAGAACTCGGAGAAAATTGCAAATCTATTTAAAATTTTGGAGAGAGTATATATATATATTATATATATATATATATAATCTGTTTGATGGTAGATCTATTTCGGTAAGAAGTAAAATTTTGGAACTTAATGAAAAGATTAATCGTTTACAAAATTTGTTTGACATGATATTATTTTGATTATTTTACAATTTTTGAACACGTTCAAATTTTATGATTTGCTCTGAAAAAAATAAATATGAAAGACGTAATCTACGTGATTGCCCAGGCATGGCAATTAGTAAAAGCAGCTATATGATCCGAAATCATTCAACAAAATAATTGTTCAAAAGAGGAGAGAGTATGAATCCCAGCAGACGGAAAACCCACCGACAGCGGAGGACTTTGAGATTATCAATGGCATTGAAGGATGTGAAGAAGTTTTGGAAGAGGACATTTTCAAGTGGCTGGTCGTTGAAAACCAACACATCCAAGTTTTCAAATCCTTAATGAAGAAGAAATTATACGAGCCGTTGATCCCTCATCGGACATTAATGATGCTGACAATGAGGACCAGGACTTTCAGGATTTAAGGACTATAAGTAATACTAAAGGTGTTCAAGCGCAAACAACTGCCCTAAAATATTTGGAGCAAAGAAGAGATGTTACGCCGATAGATCTTCTGTTGTTCTAAAATTGGCATGATCGGGCAGCCACTGATAGAAACTCTGGACTTTCGCAACGAAAGGTAACAGACTATTTTAAAAAATAATGTAAATTTAACAGATAAATGTATATTAAATTTAAAAAATACATTTTCTTGAGATTTGTGTTATTTTTGAAAATGCATCTTTCAATATTTAACTTAGTATAGTTTAAAAAATTTCAATTTGCTTTTTAAAATTTACTACTAGTAGTTGATTTCCTTTTTAAATTTGTCGAGCTGTGAAACTTAACTTAATATATGTTTAGTTCTATCATTTAAAAAACGTTCTATTGTTTTTTTTTTATTTTAAAAGATTTTAAATTCGAGAGCACGGTTTGTTTTTATACACAGTTTCTATTAACCGAGATTTCCAAGGTACTAGCGGTCCCAATTAGTTCGGATAATCGAGGTTCTACTGTATTTATTCAAGTAAACACCATCTTTCATTAGATAAAGACACTAACAAGGGGAGACAATACAGACGGTACTGTGAATTTTCCATTGAAAATTATACAGTAGTCGTCGCTTGAACTGATCAAAATATCGTTGAACGAATACCCCGTGTGTAAACACATAGAAAATCCTTAGATTCTAATTATCAACAATTCGTTTGTAGTAATAGTTTTCAATGATATGACGTCACAGAACATGAGGATAATGACGTTGAAGAGAAAACAGGGAGATAATTGATCAGCCCACGAAAGTCTTCAAGCCCTACCATGGCGAATATTTTGATGAGCATTATTCGTAGGGAACAGTTTATGCAAAGAATGCTTGAAACTCGGGAAAACATTGCTCTCGATTACGATTTTAGAAAGCTTAAAAAATTGCATATAAATTTTTTTTATCCCAATTCTGTACATTGCATCTATTTTTCTAATTAAACGAAATGATAACATTAGCAATGTTGTGTTGTCTGTTTTTTCTGCTACTCTTGTATACATATATGCGTTTTATTTTCAAGGCATTTTACATGAACTGAGCATTCGGATGTAGTGATCACATTGGCTTTGACCAGAAGTGATCTCGACAAGCGGCGTCCACTGTATATAGTTTTATTTATATGAAAGATATTAAATAAAATATAATTTCACTATATATCGGGGGATGAAAATAAAAAGTCTTTTAACAACTAATCAATCCTCAAAACTTATTTCCGTTGTATTTTCGTAGGTTCTCCTCGTGCTTCAGTTTATTGCACTTCGCTCATCGACGTGGTGACAGTCATTTTTCCGACCTGACCAAATATCCACCCTCTCGAATGTTTGCTTTTTCATCAATCAATGACCCAACATCCCTCTGTCCGTCCCTTTATATTTGCATTTATTTCCTTTTATCTCTCCTCCCATTAACCTCTATCCGTTCAGCCAACGACAACGAATGGTGTCCCTCCATGTCGTGGTAGGAGAAGTTTCTGGAATTTTCCGGTGGGTCTCGAAAGTTTTCGAAAGCCAGCGATTCACTTCACAGACCAACTGTATATTTTGGAATGAGAGAAAGGAAAACCGATAAAAATCTATGGAAATGAGCCAAACGGCTTGTCATAGTTGAAATTCCGTCTGGACGGAAATCGGAACGAAAAATCAGAGGCGCCCTGAAAGAACAATGCGTTGCGTAGATTGAAGCCTCGCTTCGAGGGTAGCACAAATTAAAATCTGTTGCCGGGGGAAATCGAAGAGCGATTGACAAGCAGCTGTAGAGAGGGAAAGAAGATCGCCCCCTCTACCTCCGTTCAGAGTTAGCGTCCTTTTAAATACCAGTGAATGGCAGGCTTAACAGGTCTGGAGATGGGAGTTGTTCTGGAAAGTTAATGATTTCGTTTAGTTATATTAAGGTCCCGTTTTGAAGCAGCACGAGGGCTATTTTGGGACGGACCTTGTCATTTTGAACCACGGTTAGTTTACGAGGACGACACATGAGCTGGCACCCCTTCTCCAAACTTCCGCTCCACACCAGGGAGGACGTTCGGCCCCCCTACGTATGATTTATCGACCAACACGCCAATACACGGTCTGTCTTCAATGGAATCGGGTTTAGAATCTGAAACCCCGCGTCTCCGAGGCCGACACCTTACCACTCGGCCTGGAAAGTTAATAAAGAGGGCCAAGCTGTCAGTGTCCGAGGCATATTTACGGATCCTACATAGTAGGGAATGAGATCGTTTCTCATTGGCTCTCAGCGTCACGTGACTTGGCTTGCTTCTAAATGACGTCGTGAAGTTAAACAGTATTTACTATTGCTGAAAGTCCGTCCTTTATTTGTTTTATTCTAAAGAAGTATGCTTCATTTGCTTGAGAAACATCCAAAAAATCATAATTAGAAGGCAGTTTTGATTTCTCCACGATGCGATAGTGGAAGACAATAGTTAAAATCCTGCCTAAGCGCGTTGCTGCGACATCATTTAGAAGCGAGTCAAGTCACGTGACGCTGAGAGCCAATGAGAAGCGACTTCATTCCCTACTATGTAGGATCCGTAAATATGAGTGTCCGACGAGTTTCAGAAAAGTAAAACATTCCATTTGTTTTCCTTCTTTTCCAAACAAACAAATACCTAAAATTCAAAACATTTCACGCAAAGATCTTTGACGGAATCTATTGTCGAAGCCAAGAGTTTGCTACTAGGTTACGGTGGTCACTATGCATTTTAAACTAGCTACATTTTCATCCTTGTGATCAGCCTTCATGTATAAATAATATCTATTCGTTCGTAGGCAGTAAAGAACGCTGCAAAATTCATTAATATCCTGATGTCTAATGAATGTAACCATAAATGGCAATCGTGATCAGGCTCCTGGCCATGCGTGTCTTCACCGGCCGCCACGGATCACAAAATCGGTTCCGTGTCGTCCTGCAAGTTGGACTATAACATTGCGCCACGCAGCAAGCCCACCGATGGGTAACACTACCCGTCAACCGGAAAGGAATCATTCATCTCTTGTCGAACGCAAAGGAAATACTTGAATTAAATCGAAGTGATTTGTCTTAAATCAATTGCCATCTCGACTTATTCAAATCAATGATTATCAGAAAGTCCGAAATTTGATGCACGAGTCAGGGACGTCATTGTATCTAAAGGGGGTTAAATATTCTATGAAATTGTAGCTTTCTAACTGTATTTAATCATACGCATTACGGCAAGTAGTATTAGACATACACTATCACTTGTAAATTAGGATGGGTCGAAAGAAATCAATTTTTTTTCATGTCGCTATAACGCAGAGAAGCTGCGAATTAGTGAGAAATTAAACCAAGGAAAAAAGTAGGGAAATTCATCGATATCTTTAGTTCCCGTATCAGCCTTAAAATGTTATAAAATACAATTTTTAAAAACCAGTTAAACCAATGTTTTCAAACTTGGAAGGAATATGCCACCAGAAATTAAAGTTTATTTTATCAAAATCTGTCTACTCATCGGAATATCAGTATATAACAGCTATGGCTGTAAGAAAGAAATTTGAAAATTAAACAGCCGATTTTCATCAGTTTTTACGGACGATACGAGAACGGAAGATAAATTTCCTTTTGGGGCTCTATTCTGGTACCCCCGGTTGGGGGGGGGGGGGCACTTTTCCAGTTGTTAACGTGCGGAAAAAGTGACGTCTCCCAACCCAACCGGGGGTTCCAGAATAGACCCGGTAATTTCTCACCATTCGTAACTTTTCCCGCGGTATAGCTAAGGGGACGAACTTCATATCTTCACACCAAAATTGTAGACATGTGTCAAATTTTGGTCATGATCTATTAAAGAAAGAGCTGAAAATTGCATACTCGTTATTCTCATATACATACTCCGTATTAAGAAGTTAAGCAAGAAACTCGTGCAAGTATACGAAAAAAGTCGAGTGTAGAAGATACCATATATAAAACTGCGGGTATCGGATTAAAACAAATCTTACAAAGGAAAAACATCCTGAATTTTCCTTCCTTACAAAGACAAAAAACCCACCCTCGATTTTCTTTAAAGACAAAAAATATAGCACCATTCAAAGCAGTGTGACGAAAAAATTAGAACCGAGAGGAATGTGCAAATTTGAACGAAGTCTTAATGTATTCAGGTCATCAGAATAACGCATTATAGGAAGGCTCCCGCAATTTTTGCATTTGCACCGCTTTGTACGGGAACAGATTCCGTTAACGCGCAAATTAACTTCAAGAATATTTTAATAAAAGTTTATTAAAATTAACGTTTTAAACTTAAAGATTAAGATAACTGGAATAAAAATGAATTCCAGAAATATTTGGAGAGGGGAGGAAGTCTTATTTTTAGAAATAGCTTAACATTTATGTAAAGTCGAAAAGTATTTAGAGATTTTTACAATATAGTGAAATATCGCTTACAATACAGTAAATAACGTTTTACTACGCATACGCGAAACGGAAAAATTACGCTTTCACAACTTTAAATTAATTAAGCTATGTTTCGCGCATGCGCAATGAGACATTTACTAAAAATGCTCGCATTTCCTGTAATAATCAAAAATTCTCTTCCAAATTTGTACAAAATGCTTCTCCAACATATTGGCATTCTGGAAGTTTCGTATAAAACAAGAGAAAACTACGTTATAAGCAAAAAACAGGTGGGAAAATTTGGGATTTTTTAATGAAACCTTTATATCTTTCTAAATATTTGTGCCGAGTTTACGAAAATTCCTGTCAATATTACGCACATTAAACATTACCATTTCCAAAAGTTTCATCTGGTTATCGGTATTCTGCGAAGCGGGGTGGGCCAAAAACGTTCGTCTTCAGCATTTTGTAGACAGCCGCCTAATTGCCCTCAGGACCGAATCTTCAATGTAAAATGCGAGTTACAGAATTACAGTTACAATATTCACATGGTCGAAGTTTAAAGGCAGTCAGTTAAACCTTGCCGAGGAAATTCTAAAAAATGTTAAAATCTGAAAGTGTCCGGATACTTTTGGGCATATAGTGTATCTGTCCTATAAACAAGACACTGGGCGTTAACGGGATGATCGGAATACCAAGTTTCAGAATTGACTACATAAATAAATCGTAAGCGGGACATTCACCGTTAAGCCAATCCGTTTTTCTTGGAAACCAGGATGCCAAACCCCTTCGTCGAGGTAAGGAACAGATAGGAAATGGTGTAGGCCGAGGAAAAGTGAATTCCATCAGGTTTGGATTTTCATTCGGCCGATTAGGCCATAAAACTGAAATACGATCGTCTGTTAGGGGGACCCAAACTCTCACAAGTGAAAAAAATGGGGAAGGGAGAAGAGGGTGGGATTAAGTTGGGAAAGCAGGGTGGAGGGGTCAGTTTTGAAAGGGGAGGAGTCGTGGGAATCGGGTTACCTGTAGGAGAGGTTGGCCTAGTCCGACATGTGAATGACCCACTAAATTTTATGGACTAAAATTGGGAACGATTTGCTAAGACGCCCTCCAAATGGATTGGAACAGATCGATTCTAAATGTTTCTAGAACTAAAGTTTGACAAAAATTCTATAGGGAAACCGAATGGAGATTCCTCATGTCCAGAGACTAGAAAACTTCACCGACTCTGCCGTTTCTTCCCTCAATTTCTCGAGAGCTGGCATTACAAGGGTGAAAGTCTGTGGAAGAGACGAGCCTTTTCCAACGAGATGCCTCGTGCTTAGATTAAAAATTAAACGAGGTTGGGTGTAGGAGTGATTTTCAACCCCAACTTGAAAACCACCGACAAACAGTCTGCTCAAAAGCCGTTTAGAACGAGTCGATAACCCGCCTAAATCGACTTATCTTCAATCTTAAGAATTATGGAGAAATGAACATTTCAGTCTTCCACCATTTCCATCCGCCTGAGCTGAATGGCCCATCTCCCCTGCCTTCTACATATCTCGTAGGTTCGCATCCAATCAAAATTGCTCACTTTTCCAAGACAGCATGGGTAAAAAGAAATATGTTGGACATTTATGTTATAAATATAAGGCCGACTTTACTGTTATTTTGAAATGAAGTAGCACCGACTTTTTGCAAACCAATTACAATGGCATAACTATTCAAGTAAAATGAATGCATTTAATATTAAAATGCATTGGCTTGCGAAGGACAAGAACTGGCAATATAAAATGCGCATTAAACGCAACGAAATTAATTTCAGACGCCGTTCCAAGGGGAAGCAAAGCAACACGAGTCTTTGAAATGGGGCCAAAAGAACCCGAGTATGATTCCCTTTCGATGAAAGGAAATATTTTTCTGGAACGACTCGTTATGAAAGGTGTTCCGTGTTGCCCATTATCTAGGGATGTTCCATAGAGAGTTAACATTGCGTCTCGCCCTCGGAGCACTAGTATTACTAAAAATTAACTACTTGGTCTTGCATGAAGCACCCTGAATGGTTTGCTTGGCATTTATGGCGCAAGGGCCGGTATTTGGCCATGCTGCTCCAAACAAGGTAATAGCGCTTGGGAAGGAATGCGTGATAGAAGACATTGTTTCTCAGAAAAAAGAAATTAATTGAAAACAAAGACAATTTATTGAAAAACAAATTCGTTTATTTCAGAAGATGAAATACAGTTAAGACAATCAATTTCTTAAAGTGAAACAAATGCGAAACATAATCGACAAGGAGTACGGCAAACAAATAATCATAAAAATTTCAATGTGAACATTTCAACACCACATTACATCAGACTTTCGTCAGTCTGCTATGTAGCCAAGAAAGGAACTAAGCAGATCCATAAGTGATGTCCAGAACTACAAACGCGTTACTGGAGATAAATTTAAACTTCGAAAGAGAATACATTAAAATCTATTGTGCATCAAGTAAGGACCTGAACCAAAATACAGAGATCTACATCATCTTGAATGAATAGGAACAAGTTACTGCTTAGCTTAAAAACATTCAGCCTAATACATCATTATTAGCATACATATTCAATATTTAGTACTCTGAATTTAAGATTTCTTAAAGCCCCAGGAGCAATAAAGTCAATTTTGCTTTGAATATTTAATTTCTATTAATTGGCGTTACCATGTTCAATTTGATCATGCCCTTGCACTAAAATGCCTCGCAAAAAATTGCATTGCAGAGTTGAATACAACTTCATCAGGACTTCACGTTAAGCAAGATAGTATGCCAAGTTTGTTCTATGCAGTAGAGTTATACCCTGCAATTTCTTGTCTTCTGCAAGAACACAAAGCTAAAAGTCTTCAAATTAACTTGTATTTCAAATTCTAAGACGTGCTGCATAAATCAAGGTAAAATTTCAATGCTGCTATAGAAAATAGTTTCAACTCTTGCAGCTTTCCAACATTTTTCTTTAATCTAAAATAGGTTTACGTTCTAAATGTATAAAAATATTCATCGAGTTGAAATATGCACTTCGTGATTAAGTTCGTTATAGCTGTAGACTAGTGAAACCTAAATTTAGAATTTAATTTAATTTTCCAAGCTTGCAATAAAAACGTCGGCGAATACAACACTTAAAGAGCAAATTGCATTTATGTCAAACGGAAAAATATGGCAAATGCAATCAGATTCGTACAGCATGGTTTTAATACAATACAAACGCAAGAAAACTACATCAATAAATACTACACAACTTCCACTAAGATTATAACCATACGAGAAGATAAATTTCATTTTAGACAAAACTTTCTATTAAAATTTTTTACATATTAACAGTTCATGCAACTTAGAATCTTCAGAACACTTTATAACTAACAAAATGCGTACACGGATACACTAAAAAAACTAGGAGACGGCTGTACGATGCATTTCCAATAGTTTCAAACTTCAATTGCCTACTTTTTCCTTACGAATTTATATCACATGCCGAACCAGGCATCTTTAAGATTAAAAGAAACTAATGGAATTCTTTCGCTTAATTGTTAAGAACTTTTAATACTGTTAACGAAACGACGCCAAATTAAGACGAGCAGATTTATCTGCTGGCTAGGCGATAAACAGTTAACGTTTTTAGCCTTTAGTTGCGATTCCAAGATTGACTTAAGCTAGCGTTTTAGTTCCGTTCAAGCAGATCCTAACTGAACTTAATTAGACGAAACGGATTAATGCTAACTGGGAATTAGTACTTGGACGACATCGATGAAGGACGAAAGGTAGTAAAATAGATGGGTAGAGAAAAATAACTAGTTAACTTTCTATTGGCAGTCCCATCTGTACCAAGTCAACGCCACATATGCCTGAATTTTGGTTCATTGCTGCCCTAATCTTCGCATTTTGGGAACAAATCCGATCTCCAAAGTATTGTTTCTGCCGATATGGTGGAATTTAGTCTGCATAAATTCGAGAAAAGGGAAAGATGCCTACAGTTGCCAGATTCACGAAATGGTCCCTGAAGAACGATTCCGTTCAAATATATAGTCTTTAAAACATCTACGCCCTGGTATTAACAAGTTTTCCATTCTAGGTGATCAAAATGTTTATTAGTTCCATACCGCTCGACTCGGCAAGTCCGTTTGATCATGTTGGCAATCTCTCCCCCATAGTTCCGAAATGGAGATCGCATACCAATTTAGCCCCGTTGCAAAGTAATAAACCTATCCTCAAAAATTGACAAGTTTCATTCCATAAGCTAAGATTCCTTTATTGAGGCAGCTTAGTTGTTCAAACTCCAAGAAGTATGAAAGCCTACTACGAATTGACTAAGCTGTTAATATCGTTTAAGAGAATCACTGGGTTGCCTGGCTACTTTCAGAACATGCTTTCTTCCATTATTCTACGATTTTATATTTGAATTCAGTCAGTTTTAAAATGACCAACAAGGTTACTAACATTTTACAGATTAGAGATAAAACTATGCATTCTTTGTACCGTTGGGAGGGATAAGCAATGTAGCAGCCGGTGCATTCCATTTCGTCAATTTTAAGACTAGTTACTAAAGTTTACGTGGCAAACGGATGGAATTCGTGCGCTAAATGCTATCGATTTAAATATATGTAGAATTATTTGCGAGACCGATTTTAAGACCAATTTTTAGACTCGAGCCCTAGCCATTCAAACAGATATTTTGCAGTGGCTCTTCAGTGCACTTCCGATAAACCTTGCAATCCGAAGGATCAAACCCAGTGTCTGTCTTAAAAAAAATGCAATGTTTAATTTATAATTCTTGATATCGATGGTGATCATGCATCGAGATCAAAGACTTTTACCCTAGAAAAATTTAGAAGACTGCCAGTCAACTGGCTAGCACAGTCAATGGCAGTCTTTAATTGTAAGCCAAAATTCTGGAACCATCTGCAAAACCAAAGCTTAAACTTCAATAAAGAAGAAATTCTAGTAAATTTCTAAAATCTTCAAAATAGCAATCAAGGTTGAAGTTAAATCGAATTAAATATTTAATTTTTATTTAATATTTAGTATCAAGTCTGAAAGTTCGAGTTTTCGATACAGCAAGAGAATAACCTAGATGCAACTACAAGGACTAAGGAGAAAAGTCACAAGAACTCAATTTCTGGGTATAATACAAGCTCAGTTTCTTTAAACTCCACTCATATTCCATCCGTTTCAACTTAATTATCTACTCGTCATACTAAAGCAATCAAGAAATTTAAAATTTACAAAAGAGACTCAAGATTGCTTCGGAATATCCTAGACGACTAAGATTTCTTTACTATATCAGTGCATTTCGATTGCAGATTGGCTGTCTACCACCGAATCTCTGAATGATTAGAAAGTTTGGTTCTATCAAAGAAGCGTCACTTCTAAAATTTACGTTTATCATCTTCACCATTTTAGAAACTTGGTCATCTCCGATTTATAAACCAGTTCAACTTGCTGCAATTTTCAAAATCGCTTAATTCCTGTTGAAACCAAGCTTATTCATAACGTGGGTAATTATATATATATGAACTATTTTGTTTAATCAATGTACACTATAAAGATTGAGTGCTACATGGAATACAAGTCTGCTACCATTCGAAATCTATTATAATTAATCCTCTAAGGTAACTCCAATGTTCCCTTCACCACCTTGTATTTGGAGCTAGGGCCTGCTAATAATTCAGACAACTGCTTTACAACTCCTCGATCTAAATTAACAGTGAAAATTCAAAGCTAGCCTTAGGAAAGAGATATTAGACAAATTTACAATATTTGTGAACAAAATTAACAATCTTGAAATGGATATTACGGCACAAGTAATAGTGGTTAACAAATCATTCTCTTTTCGATTTAAATCTTCAAAATCTTAAGAGTATCAATGCTACTTAAGAGTGCGCTTACAGAGTATTCAGAAAGACGAAAGACTAAATACATCATGGGTATTTACTACACAAATTCACATCGCAAAAGGATACTAGAAAGCATGTGAAAATTTTGAAGCGACATTTGTGAAGGTTCCATCTTGCGAATGTGAACCGGATGAGTGCCAAGCTTTTGATATCTAAGCGAAAAAGAACGTCTACAAATAAGATAACTTTTTCGAATAAATCGCTTCTCATACAGATTACAAGATCAAAATCGGAAATTTTCGGGCACCAAGAATGAAGAAAGCTTTACTGTATAAATTCGGTATGGGGATCGTAAATAGGGAGTTTGGGGAATGGTCGAACATGGCGAACCTAAGCGGAAATCTAACTATTTAATTCGGTCAGTCTAATTGGTATTTTTAAAATGCTTGATCCGAAAATCCCGATCTTCAAACTGCCGTTTTAAAACCTTTTCGTGATTTATTAAATGAGGAATTTCTCTTTGAAACATTTCGATAGTGGTTCTGGCCAGACACCACAATCAAAATGCTTCGATTTCAAAAAAGGTGGTCAATTATCTTGCCGCGGCCAAGTTATTGACCACCTTCAGCTATATTAAGATCCCTAAGCCACACGCGCATCTTGGAAATTAAACATTGCGCGGCACGGTAGCAGTTTAAACCGTGACTTTAGACGAAAGGGTAAAATTCAATTTTCGGACATTTAAAGCTTGAATTTTAGGAGACTCGACAGAAAATGTACAGTGGCATTTTAGCCATTTTCTTCCTACAACCACATGCATACGCAGCGGAACGGCGACTACTCGAACGAAATGCAATTTAATTTATAATGGGAGAGATAATTTGTGCATAATGATTTGAAAAGTTTATAATAATGGGGTCAGTAAAATTATGTTGAAGGAAGGTGTACAACAAGTGCTCGAGACATACCATTTTATCTAGAATAGTTTAAAGTTTGAGAAACGCAAGTAATAGCTTGAAATCGTTTAAGTTGATGTTCGTCGCAGACAGGATCAAGGCGCCGAGAAAGATTCTTGCCAGTTCACAAACTTCAGATGGAACCCTTTCAAATAAACTGAAAAATATATTAATTTTACCAATTACGCAACCAACTTCAGATTCTTTATTAGGGTACCAATTACTTCGCAAATTATCACTAGTTCAGGTTTAAGTTTACCATTTCTTGCCAGGATATTATAACTGAACAACTAGATTAACAATCTGGACTCTCTTGCACGCTTTGATTTCTCAAGTTTTTATGAAAGTGAAACGGGTATATTTTTAGTCGATGTTTGCCTCGCTTAGCGATGTTTTAGAGTGTTGCAATTGAAACACTCGCTTATTCTCCATGACGCGCCGTTTTAGAATTTCAGAACTTGATTACCAGCTCGAGTAATTGAATTAAATTGATTCAATTCACAAGGACCGCGACCTGCTAGAGTAACAAGTTCAAGATTCCACAGCAATTAACAATCCATTGCAGATTAAGAAACTTTTACAAGTGCACTAAAAGTAGAAATTCTGTTTGAGTGCTCTTGAAACTTAATTTTTACAAATACTGTTACATAGAGGACAGTTTTGAACAGAAGAAATCTAGCTTTTATTAACACATCTTAAAAACATGGACAAATTTCATCCGATGCCATGCAACAGAATTGAACACGACATCGATAACTGTGCCACATCGATACGTAGTGAAATGATAGTACCGTTTAAGCAGCAGTTTTTGTAGATAAGATTGATAAAAAAATCTGAAGTTAATCTTGCAACTTTTACATCCCTATGCACACCTAAATTAGTCTCGATTCCAATTGATGCCATCCAAGTACTTTTCCAGAGAGTTTTTCCACAAAGCCAAGCGTGCGAGTTTAGGATTAAAAGAGTGAAGAATGGTATTGGAAAAAATTTCGGTAATTACAGCTAAACATTCCGAGTAAAGCTAATTTAAGAAGACCTCACAGCTTACAATTAAATTTAAAACCCGAAATAGAGAAGTCGTACTATATAAAGCGCTAAAATGCATTCCGATATGAAGCATTTTTCCACGATTTTCGAGACCCAGATTTAAAATTCACACATTTTTGGTTTAAAATTTGATCGATAAAATTGCACTCGGGGCGCTTCATAGTGAAGTCTGATCATTAGGCATGCAATTTAAATTCGTAATTTTTATTTACATGAATTAATGAACTTTCGAATTTACAAGTTAATCTACAGTTTAAGCCGTCCAGATATACTTCCAAGTCGGCACATTAAAACAAGCTTTAAACACTTCGAATTTTGAACCATTAAGAGATTTAGAACCAAGACTTTGCCTACCTATTCGAATTTTAATGACTTAAGTCAGCCGCTAGGGTGCTCAATATGCATCGTCCAACCCAACTTAATATACTAACTTGTATACAAATAAAATTAAAGTGCTACAGATATACATAAGCAGCATACACCTTAAAATAACTGAAAGGAGACGTTCTTTTGCACTAAATGAATAATCAGATACAAATTACACCAACTTTGTACATCAAATTGTCCTTTAACATTGTTCATTTATCAATACACAAGTACATTCTATAAAGCAGTCAGTACTGAAAAGAAACTTTGTTAACACATTCCGTATGCAAGATAAAAAGTTTCGTTATGGCTTGCCTTCTAAGAGACTTCAAAATTTAAAATCCAGTCTAGAAACAAATTTAAGTTTGAACAATATTTCACTTGATCATGGAAGCTAACCTTTCAGCATTTGTATGATGCGTTTAATCTCTCGAATGCAATAAATTCAATAAATTGAATTATTCAAGTACAAAGATCTTACGACAGAAATTGATCGCATTCAGAAGCCATTAATTACTCCTTAAAAGGAACGAGAGCCAATTGTATTTAATCTTAAGCAAAATTCATATTAAATTTTAATTTATAAATTAAATACAACCACACTAAATTAACAAAATAAACACTTAAGAAATAAGATAAATTGACTGCAGACGAAACGGGCGATTCTAAAGTTTCACAAGAGGCTTATGTTTTCGAGAAGATTAAAAGCTATAGATAAATGATTGACAAATGCTGGAGTGGTTTCCTTTGAAACCATAAAATTTAAACTTGCAATACTTTAAGTTAAGGTCCGCTTCAAAAATTTACTCTAGAAATACTAGTTCAGGATGTTGAACACGCAATTTAGGCTACATAAAAGTTTGTAGGAAACTAATCCGAGAGGTTTAAGGAGAGTTGGAACCCAAGTCCCTTAACCCTAACCTTGTTACTTCGATATACCTTTTCTCAATCCGTTATTGATTCATATTTGAAACTTTTTATACAAGTACATCTTTCTCATACTGAAATGAGCTTTTGAAAAACTCAACTTCATTTTTTATAATTTTTTTTGCGTCAAAATAGGGTAAGATTTCACTGTCGAATTAAATATTTTGTATATTTATAAAAAATTAACCAAAAGCTCATTTCAGTATAATGATAAAGGTGTACTTTACTCCTATAAAAAATTTCAAACATGAATCTATAATAGGTTGAGAGAAGGTACATCGAAACAGGGTTAGGGTTAACGGACTTGGGGTTCCAACACTCCTTAAGTTAACAGAATGGAGATGGGGATAAGGTTGGCGATTTTGTGGTCCATTCTATCCAACTAAACTCGGTAGCTAGATTCAGTTTGAACTATCCAAAAATGCGACTCAACGCTACTGTGTGTACTAACTCGCGAGGTTTGTTCAGGCTACAAGGAATTCCTGCGAGCACAACGCAATTTTTTTAAATTTGAGTCTATAAGAAAAGATTTATTTTGCGAGTTTTTATAAGACTCCCATAAATAACCGGAAAATGGGGCGCTTCCATTAGATTCGTAGGTGTATGGAGAACGTTAACGTGGTAAAGCCATCTAATGCAAGTTTCCTCCAGTTAATGAAAATTTACTTAAAAACAAATTGTTTCAAACAAAAGCTTTGCGTTAAGAGACTGCCTTGGCATCAGTTAGCTTCGCATTATTATTATATCAAAAAATTGACGTACAATGTTAATCGCGCAATCTAGAATTCACCGATTTAAGTAAACTAGGCAAACGTACAAGCATTCTTAAAACCTTTATTTAAAAACATTTAGTTACTTTCTAGTCATCCAAATTCAATTTTGAAATTTACATCGCACATCGATTGATTATCTACAGTATGGTGCAGTAGAGAACATTTAGTGCCGAGATTTGAAACAAGTTAGTTCTATTTAGTTTACAATTACTGCGCGTTAATTAATAACCACGTTGATTCCAATGTTAAAAGTAGCAGTAGATCCCAAGACTCTTCATCAACTCTCTTCACACACTTTATCAGACACGCCAGCCACCAAGACAACCATCCCCAATCACACACCGCATTTCCATAGTCGCCTTTCCCAATATCTTCAAACGCGATTAACACGCCAAGTGCCGGTTACCTGGGGACCGGGACTTTCCGTTTAGGCCGCCGGTCCCATGCGGCCTACAACGGAAAGCCGACAGGCACCGGCCAGTTGCTTGGCGTGCCACTTTCATTTCTACCCGCTATAGGTTGAATTTTCCCTGCCAAAGAAACCATTGCGACTACTACTACTTCCAACATTGGTAACTACAATTTCTCCGAGTTGTTAAGTTCCCGTTTCGAAGCCCACATGTCCAAAGGTAGAACTTAAAAGGTACAATTTAAAGGTTCCATTTCAAATGAAGTAATGGGATGTAGTGGACTTCATAGGCTTTAATGCCCTACGCGGAAGAAAGTTTAAACTGAATTCGTCCCGAATTTAGTTACAACCGAATGCTTGCACATTGCCAGTTTCAAAACCGAAGTAATCCGCAAAGATCCGAGGAATTTAAGCTCCAGTTAAGGATTTCGCCTATCTAATCTTACTTCGTCTATAAAAAGTTTTAATGAAACGGATAAAATTGGAATAAACCTGCATTATATTTTAATATTAAAATGCATTAAAAATTGCGTCTGATAATAGACATTTTTGGGCTCCAATTGAGCGATTATGTTACGATATGGCATTAGCTAAACAAAAGTAAACTGCTTATTTCTAGAGAGTCCTTATCGCTGGGTAGTTCACATTTCCATATCCGAAATTAATTTCTCAAAGCAATCGCTTAATGCACACTTAGATATTTAAATTGAGGCACGGACAGTTTCCGATTTATCGTTTAGTGCAAGACTTATAAATTGAATTAAGTAGATGCAAAATAAATCATGGTTTTCCCTACCCGTATTCGAAAGTCTGCATTTTAACCGGTTATGCCGTGTTCCGGTTACAAGTTTCGTCTGCAGCCATGAAAGAATTTACCATCACTTAAGAATGCAAGTTACTTTCAAAGTTAATTTAAGCCGTTTGGAAACGTATTGGCATTTCATTCAAGTTCACTGATGGGCAAGAACAGTTTAAAATCAGAACACAACTTTTTCATATATTAGATGGAGTTGCGGGTACAAGACCCTGTTCATATAAATAAGAAAAATTAACCATATCAGGAAACCAAAGTGCATCACTTACAAAACAGCGACACTATTCTTCCACTCGATTTGAAAAGCGAGTCATAAGGCTCGTTTGGGAAATGCAAAGTCCAACACGCCGTTACAGTTTATTTTGGTGAAAGACTTTCAGAAACTGACTGTTCAAGAGAATGGATCACTGATGGATTTCAGCATCCGTTACCAAGAGTGGGACTCAACAGCATAGTTGCAGATTATCGATGACCCTTCTGGGATAGCAACTTGACCATTCATAATCTGTAGCCACAGCATGCAAGATAGTACCAAGTTCCCGATGTACTGAAAGAAATTTAATAAAACTTCTTACAACAAGTTTTGAAAACACTGCAAAAAATTAAATTTTTAATACACCTTTTGGTCATTAATTCATTATTACAAGCATGAAATCTAGGAAACGTTTCTTAAATTCGATACCAAGTGTGGCAATTAGTATTGAACAATAATTCATCTATTAACTGATCGAGAACAAACGCAAGAAATTTAATACTCGAGCACATCGGGAAACGAGTGATTAATTAAAAATGCGCCAAGTATATACTTGAACGATGGGGTCGAGGAAAAACGTGATCCGTCTCGCAGATGTTAAATTGTAGATCCATCGATGCCATTCACTACCGTTGGATTCGAATTAATGTGCAGAGTGGCATTTCTTATTTAAAACGTTGATCGCCGTACGAATCAAATCTATTCATGAATAATCTCCAATTGGATGACCCTTGTCTACTGTAAAGGTATAGAAATGGGGTTATCTAATTAGATGGTTCGAATCTCAAGCGCGAATCATCCCAGCAAACGTCCAAGAATTTGTAGAAGGACGGCTCTTACTGTACAATTACTCAAGACTTTAATATGTTTTGTGTTTTCAAGATTAAGTGTTTACAACTTTTAAATTCCTAATGAGTTGACAAATTGTGTCTTCAAATTTTAAATCCTTCGTTTCTCAGTTTTCGATTTAATCATTTTAATTCTTAAATCCTTAATGTGTTTTTATGTTAAGATGACTGCAACTTTTAAAATCCTGGTGTGCCTTTTGGTGCTTCTGACTCGCGTGTTCAACTTTTAAATTATTTATTCGTTTATAGTTTATGGTTTAGTGATTAGAACTTTTATATTCTTATGACGACTATATACAGCCTTTAATTTTCTATTAAGTTTAATATTTAAGATTTATCGATTACTGCTTTTGTTCTTTGGTGCTCACTTCGTTGCTGCACTCTAACTGGAGTTCTCAGTAATGTGCTCTTTAAATAAATACAAAGAAATTCAAGGTTTAGTTATGTTAACGTCCTCTTTAAAGCAATACGACTATTTTGGGACGAATTCTGGAATTTTGAACCGTGGTAGGATGACAATTCAAATTTAGTATTTAAGAGCATCATTAGAAGACCTTAGAGTAGAGATTGTTACATGCGTTAATGTTTTGGATTCCAGATAAATGTTTCAAGTAAGAGTTGACGGAGCTGAAAGTGCTCCTAAACGATTTTGGCACATCGTGTGCAGTATATTAGATGCAAGTTCTAACGACAAACCGTAATTCCTTGCTCGACAGCGTACGTACACTAAAAGTATTCTGCAGACCTCTATTAACATGTCCAACTTGTCTTAAACTAGTAGGAAAGTCAAATTTTCGAGTTAAAATTGATATTGGGAAATTCGAAAAACTTTACTTGTCCCGCTTCCAAAGTTTCATCACGGGCTATAACCTTTTGATAGAACTACGACTACACAAATGAGGTTTTCAACAACGTTCCGTTTGAATATTTGGTAAATACGTTTTACCTTCCAAAGGGCGCGCTTACGCAAATTTTACGACATATCGTGCATCGTATTACATATATATCGCGTTCTTTTACAAAAATTCAACTTTTATTTGTGTTCTGTATTTATTAGCCTAATAGTAAACAAAGATTTTATAAGTAAAATTGCACTTAAATAAATAAATATGCAATTCGATGCACAATTCAAGTAACTCCTGCAAAAACGCCCGCCCGCCGGAAGGTCAAGTATCCTGCAATGCATTTCATAAACTTCCGCAATGGGTTGGCTCCTTTCAGTTGTAATTATAAATGGTGCATCATTGACGTTTCTCGATTTCAATAAATAGAAGTGCTTACAGTTGCAAGAAGTCGCAAACTAATTTCTCAAAAATAAACTTATACAGGTAGTCAAACTAGTGGACCCATTTTAAAAATTAATTTAAAAACCAAAATAGCAAGTTCGATTTTTAAATGAGAGAATAGCTCAAATTATTCATATGGGCAACACGTTACAACGCATTAAAGCTGCTGCAAGGCGAGATTCTCAACGCAAGTGTTAAAATGGCTACCGTATAGCAGAAGGAGTGGTTCGACGAAAGGAAATCAATCTCGATAGTTCCAATAATTATTCGGTTCGAGTATCGAAATTGTCGGTATAAAAGACCGGTATATAGAGTATCGGAATTGTCCAAATAAAAACTCCATCAAGCGTTGGTACGAGTAATTAAAGGGAACGTGAAGTTGAAGGAACGGAAGGACGAGTTAGAGACTCCTTCCTTAATTTCTGATACAAACGCTTATTGGAGTAATTGGAGACCGATAATTTCGATACTCTAACCAAATAGTTCTTGGACTGATGCAATTGATTTCGAACCACAGACGAGCCTTCTGCTGCATAGAGTCATTGACACTTGACTTGGGAATCTTCCCTTTCAGATTTAGTCCGCCGTAACAACGCGTTACTCGTCTGAAAGAGACCGAGCTACTCATTTAAAAACAAAGTTGTTGCGTTACAGAGTTTAATTTTTAAAATGGGTCCAATAATTTATGAATAACCTGTATACAAATTTTAAGGCTTCAAAACATAAAAACGAGTCCTTGTAAATGGGAATGTAATCACTTTTCCCGAGTACAAAGGGTTTATAATTATGGACTTTTACTCGCAACCATATCATGCCTTTCACCGAAACACAGATGAACTTTGATGATTATCTTTAGGATCCATACTAAGAAACTGTTCATTCTGCATGAATAACGATATTCTAGTAGCTTTCAAGGTAAAAATTTTAATCATTCTTACTCCGGGAAATGTCGATATGAATTGAAAGGGCAAGGCGTATTAACATGTTAATCGCCACGACTCTCGTCCGAGATTCGAACCATCTGAATAAGTGATTCCTTCTCTGCCATGTCTCAATTACAGTGGAAAAGGATTCTTCCGATTGGAAAATTTATGTGAATCGTATTTGATTCATATGGCCATTAACGTATAAAACTAGTTTTCTTCGCTTGTCGCTCTGGAATGAAAGTGAAGCAAAAAATAGTATAGTGGAACTTAGCCAATTGGAACGTTTTCAATTCAGAAATTTGAATTTCCTACCAATAGCAATGTTAGAGTAGATTATGACTATTTGGCTCTCTCAAAGTCGAAATTAACAAATTGCTCCATTTCCGAATTTAGCTTACGTCCATATCTTGTGTCCTCGGTAGTCGTAAGTGAATGATTTGTTTAAAGCCTCAATAAGACTTGCTTTGCAATCTATTCCGCCAAAAAAGCAATACATTTCTCTAAGAAAATTTGTAGCACATGTAGCTGAATTGCACCGTTTTTAATAAAATTGTACAATAAAACGTTGAAATACTGCAAGAATTACTTTAGTAAAAATTAAAATAAAACCATTTTAAACAGAATATTTACCATTTGTAAAAAAACGCAAATCAACCATTTAGTTTAGAAACAATCGCTTTCTCTTGTCGTTTAAGTTTTAGAGTCGGATTTTCTTTATTCTAATTCGATAAAATTTTTACTGTTGTAAAACTCGTCTTTGAATCAACCAAGTCCCAATTTTCTCCAAAATAAGTTAACTGATAAAATTTTCATATGCTTAATCTTGCATGAAACGAATCAAAACTAGAAACTACTCAAGTTTTAATGTGCAAACTATTCTTCAAATGAAGTAAATTCATACATTCTAGATATCAAAATTTCTGAAAATCAATTTAGTTCCGTTAAGCATGTAGGAGTTACGATAAACTTTACTTACCAATCAAACTTTGCACGGAGATGGAGGAGAGTGCCAGTTTAGAGTAAGCAACTCCTGCGCTTCATTGTCTTCACACTTCATGCATTCTTTCGAACTATCCTACATTCCTTCGGATCAACATTTGTCATTAACTTGAGGCCATTGGAGAACATACAGAACGGTTTCTGTAAAGAAAGGATGCTTTAAGAACCGGAGGCAGATTTGATATTCTGTTATGAACATAGTTTAAATCGGACAAATACTAGCACGGGCCAAATGCATATTTAAAATTTGGAAACAAAAGTAGTCCTCGAAATTTCAAATTTTAGCTTATTTCATCCTTAACTTTTCACAAACTTTTTCCTTCAAGTCGTATATATCAAAGTATACAGTGGTGCCAGAAATCTTTGTTGTTAGGGTTTACTGTGAATCCTCGGGCAATTTCATAAAGCACTTCAAATTTTATGGCGATATTGAATTTTACAAAATACTTGATACAGATTCGCAAAACGATATTTGTAACTTTAAATGCGGATGCAATTGCACGAGGAAAATTGCCGAGGTGAGCGTGCGATTTGTATGGTCCAATTCCTCTTCCTTGAAATATTAAAAGATGACGAAAACAAGAACGAAATCTCCAGACTATCAGACACACTTAAATTTGTTCGCGATGTTCATATTTATGCAACTATTAATATTTGAGAAAGCCTACATAAAATAAAGTTCTCGGTCAAGTAGAAAGTCGCTTGACGATTCCTCTCCTTGCAGATCAAGATGCAGTACGACAGAAACTAATGAACAAGCAGGAACCCTATTAGCACAAGATATTTTGCGATGTCTCCGCAATGTTGCTACAGTATTCTGAATACCGCATAACACTACGAATATTGTATAGCATCTTGTGCTGAAAGGGAAGCTATGCAATGAAGGACAATGAAATGAATACGCGAAGGAAAAGACAGGTTGATACCGAACTTGCTACAGTAACTCAGCCTAAGAATTCTATACTGTTGCGATTCTAACTATTGCTTTTGGTTAGAAGCAAATCTCCAGAACGAGATGCCATGAACTTCTAAAAATGGCTCAAAAATACGGAGCCTACAGAATGGTTATAAAATTGCAAGACTCGAGAACCAATACAAAAGTTTCTTAATGAAATTTTAAGTCCAATTACCTTCAGGTTTACTCCCGTTTGAAGCCAGTTAAAAGTCGTTCCTCGATTGGGATATACTGTCGAATAGCGAGCTCCATCTTAAGTATTCCACGGTATCTAGTGTCCGTTTCTCTGGCATTCTGTACAAGTCATGCCGTTTCTTGCACTATATCCTTATCGCCACAAAAAAGGGGAAGAGTGAAGACAAACCTGGAGAAAACGTTATCGTTAAGTTACGAAAACAGTCCGATATTAAATGTTAAGATAATATGTTAAATGTTGAGATAATGCAGAAATTGAAAATTTAGAATAGAGATCGATAAATATCCGGCATAAGTTAAAAAATGTGTCCGAATGACAGCAAGCCGCATGAAACAATACTAAACAATAAGTAAATGCTTGGCGTTTCACAGCTAGAACCTAATGTTTGTACTTTTTCCGTATATTTACACCTTCATTTGCCCACGCCGATACAGCCAGCCTATGTTAATATACCACTTCGGAAAGCGGGGAATTTGAGTTCATTAATAAAAAGACAAATAGAAATAACATTGAGTTGGTACATACACAGCATGCCAAAAAGACAGAATCATGCAAAATTTGAAAGGCGAAACAGGCGTCTAAAAAATAATTGCCAATTCTCGTGACAATACCAAAAACGGAAGTACAGAAAATAAGTCATTTTTATTTTGGTATTGTGTTAATATATAAAACGCATTACAGTATACAAGACCAATAAGCAACAGAATTTCAACCTGAAAACCGAAGATTCGTTAAAGAAAAAGCTAAATATCCCCCCAAAGCTTTAATCCGAACATTCAATGCAGATGTTAATTCCCTTATCTTTCACTAGCCCACTTTTATTGTAGACTAAAATTTTAAACCTTACGATTGTTTTCGACAGTAGATCCATTTAAAATGAAATTTAGTAAATATGCAGTTATAAATATGTAGGTTACATCAATCTATTGAAGCCACATTGACGTACAATTTCAAATTAGAAAGCACAATTAAAACTAATGAAAAAATGGCCCGTTTAAAAGCATTAAAATTGGATTGGTTCGTTTTTATATTGGGATCAACTGACCCAATGAAACCGATCTCCCGGGTTCCAATTGTTCAATCCATCCGATTAGTACGAGTTTTTAATTTTATATTTTGAGAAAGTAGGGTTTAAGGATAGATTTTTAGCTACAAAGATCGTATCTCTTAGAGTCGTCGGCTAGTCCTAGCATTGACCTTAGCTCAGAATAAACAGACCGACCCTACCGAATTATTAATGTCCTTTAACGGTTAACACAAAATCGGATCAGACCTTACCCAT
The DNA here is from genome assembly GCA_013235015.1 of Araneus ventricosus. Lineage (NCBI taxonomy): Eukaryota > Metazoa > Arthropoda > Arachnida > Araneae > Araneidae > Araneus > Araneus ventricosus. The sequence continues at coordinate 952,162 of BGPR01000181.1, forward strand.
TTTAATGGCCGGCTGGCGACAAACCATAAGTTTTTGAACTTCGTTCTGCTCCCTAATAACACAAGATATCTCGCGATATCTCCACAAAGTTGCTGCGCTATTCTGAATGCCACACAACATAAAATATCGCATGAATATTGTAGAGAATTTTCGGCAAGTAGGGTTGATCCAAGGCCTTGCTCGCGGCAAAGTTTTTTTGTCGCAATCATAGCTATATTTTTTGCGAGCCTTATTTCCCCTGTCCTGCAAATACGGTTCAGGGACCTTTAATGACAGTCGCTGCAATAACTCTAGTACCGAGGCCGGGGTCCTAGCAACGATCACCGGTCACTGCCCAATCCCTGCCGTTGGAGGCGTGTACCATCAGAGTGGAGTAACAACCCATCATTATTGCACTCGGAAGAAGCGAGATCCTGCTTACTTATCCGGTGGCTTCTCGTCTACGTACTCTTGGTTCCCTACCCTTTTGAGCCATTTTTTGTGAACCGAAAATTAGTTGGTCCTATGGTACAAGAGCCGACACCAGATGTTCCGCGAAAAATTAAATTCCTTGAATATGTCTACTTAACGCACATTGGACGTTTTCGAACTTATTTAACAGTATACAACAAGAATTAAAGTGTCGTTTTAAAGTGCAGTATTTAAAATTTCTACCCTACAGTGGAAAACTTAATTCGAACGCGTTTAATTGGAATTTATCCGTATTTTGAATTTCCAGTCCCTAGATATTTTATGCAGATATAAAGTGTATAGGAAATTGTCATTTTGAGAGAGTTTGGTTGTCCTCAACATTGTTTTCTTTAGTCAAGTACGTCTGTACCCTGCATCTTCATGGATCGTGAACAAATTTAAGGCAATTCATTCACACCAGGGCTTTAATGCTATACATCGTACATAATCAAAAAGCATTAACCCTCTTTGTTACGCGAAGCAAAACTCCAAAAAAGAACTTCAGGAAATTACAGAGATGGTAAATATTACGAAGAACTTGGAGAAATCCCAGACATCAGATCCATCTTCAAATGGACAAACAGAAAAGACAATTTGTGCCAGAATTTAGTAAACATTAAATTTATTCAAAAGGCCGGGAGTTATAATCTTTCAGACAATCCAATGTGAAATTGAAGCAACGTTATGAACAATCCAGATCATATTTTACTTGACTGCTCTAGGTATTCAACCATTCGTGGTCATCTGTGGAGCAAACTTCGCCGCAATCTATAGTTTTAAGGAACTCTCAAGCAAAGTCTTTGAAAATAAACAGAACCTTCATTTTTCCTCCAAAACCTGAAGTTTGACGTTCTTTAGTTTGAACCTTTTGTTAATACGGGGGACGAAAGTCTGCAGCTAAAAATTCCAAAATCCCCTCAAAATCAATTCATGTGCATCAAATAGTGTTAATTTTTGAAAATTCCAACAATGCTTATCGATAAAATTTTTGCTTCAAATGTACTGAAGATGAAATATTCGATAGATGAAACCCAAGTCGTCTTTAGATTAGCCAACGCGATTCGATTTTTTAGCAGTAGATTTAATGGGAGTTAGAACCTTAAGTCCGTTAACCCTAACCCTGCTACTTCGATGTGCCTTCTCAAAATCCGTTAGATTCATCTATAAAGTACACCTTTCTCAACATGATGAAATGAGCTTTGTTAAATTTTAAATAAATTCACAAAATAGTTATACAGCGAAATTTTATTTTTACAATTTTGTATTAAAATGAATAAAGAGTTTTTAAAAGCTCATTTCAGTTTTAGAAAAGTGTACTTGTATAAAAAGTTTCAAACCTGTATAACAGTTTGAGAAAGGGTCCATCGAAGCAACAGGGTTAGGGTTAATGGACTTAGGGTTTCAGTTCCCAGACATAAGTAGGCAGAGAAATTCTACATAAAATGAATTCAAGTAGAATTTTAAGCCAAGTTGCCTTTCCTGGAATCTGCAAGTGCAGAATGAGAGAAGTTGATGAAGTACAAAACCATAATGAAGAGGATAATATAGAAAAAGAGGCAATGACAAGTTCACACGAGACTACCACAGTATGTCGGAATCTCGAGAGTAGAGAATTTTAAGGCCGATTTAACATTAACTAGTGCATTTATTTAAAAGCAGGCTTTAAATATACAGTATATTATTCATTATCTAGAGACTCGCAGGTATGGAGGTTTCATAGGTAAAGTGAACCGAGCCCTCGAGATAATTTACGGGTAGAAAGCAGCGGGATTGGTCTCCCCTAGACTTTCTCCGTATACTCATTTCTCAAAAAGGTGCCGTTTCCCCGCACCGCGTGGATAAAAATTTCGAGCCTAATGCAACCCAAAATTCGACTCCCTGGAGTTTCATTGTAGATTATAGCTATTGTAAAATATTTAGGTAAAGAATTAAATTCAAAGAAATGCCTACCGATTAAAACGCATCTATCACACCGCTAGGTTCCACTCTTGCAGGCTCAAAGACAAAGCGGCGTAATTCGCTCAATAGCTTCCGCGTGCACAGATTGCTACCAGTACGCAAGCACATGGAGAATCGGATTAGAAAAACTAATTTGAAGCTTTAAGGGATTGACACAAAAATGACACAAATCTACAATTAAGGCAAAAAGGCCACATACCAAATTTCATTTATCCAAGTCATTTTGTTGAGAAGTTAGAAATTAAAATTATGCGATTATATAGACCGACAGATAATCAACCCTTCGATAGATTGGGTGCAAAATTTGATACGGACCTACATTCATAAAATATATCAAATTTTATCCATCTACAGACCGAAGGACTAACCTTAAAGTTTAATAGATGCACATTAAAAGCAGTGTACTTGAAACCGTTATCGCTTCCTATGGATACAAATTGAACTATGGACTAATCACGACTACAAAAATGCGACATTTCTACATTTCACATCTACGAGCGGCACAATGGGCAAAACAAGGACTTGTTTCATTATAATTCTGAACTTTCCATACATCATAGTGCAAAACAGAATGGAGATGAAATACGACTGGAATTATCGACAGCGAATACAAGCAACTTTGCTTTAGACTCAAGAACAAGGTTCTGTCCCGTCACAAGTTCGTGAAACTTGTACCAACCCTTGGGTTTAACCGTGATAAATCCCTAAACCAAATATGACAAGTTATTTCTCCGAAAAAAAGATTTTGGTGGCAGACCAAAGACGGCCACTAAACTTTAATTTTTCTGTAGTGTTCAAGTTCACCATTAATTTCATAATGCAAGAAACAATATAATTACCTTCAAGCCTTGTTCCTTCGAAGCGAGTTGACTACTCTTTATACCTTGGAGTACTCTCCACTTGGTGTTGAACACGGCATCTGGTTTTGTCTGCTCTGGCCTTCAGATATGCTGCATCTCGAACCATTAAAACTTTGTCCCCAGTTCAAAGGCAATTCTGTAAAAGAATTTAATCGCCAAGTTATGATCAACAGTTGGTCAAGACAGTTTTATGTTACGACATTTGACACTTCTATACAATGAACATGCTTAAAAGAATCATAATGAATAGCGCCGAAAACGAATTCATAGATGCGGTTTGTTAATCTAATACGATGTAGTTTAAAAATCAACTTCGAGAAACAAATTCGATACGCGAAACGAAACGTTTTTCATCTTCTCGTATAAAAGGTATTGTAGTCAAAAATCTGCAATCGGCAAAATATCTAGATTGATTAATCTATCCTCATTTCTTCCCGAGTCAGAAGAGTTCGTTTGGAGTTTCGTCTGAACACGACGTACTAAAAAAAATGCAACGAGCCATCAGGTTGAAATTGGATATATAGTCTTCACACTAAGATTATTAATTTAACAGATTTTAAGTGATATCCTTCCAAGCATTTAAACAGGATAAGCTAAAAACGCTAAATTTCATCCAGCTAATTCGGTGCTTGTGGTTTTATCGGAATTTTAGATTTATATCAAATTCGACCAGATCCGTTAATGGTTTGACTACCTGTCGCTTCATCTATTCGCGCGTATGTAAACGACTTTGATGAAATAAATTTGGCCACCAAAATTTTAGATCCAATCTATCAATGGGGAAAATGCCCAGAATTTTTACTTTGCTTTCATCATTATACTAACGAGAATTGAAACAGCCATATTCAATTTACATACGAGAAAGCCGAGGAGAGATTGGGTTTTTATGCCACAAGAGCCTGTTTGTAGGCTATACTGCGCCAAACAAGTATTTAACTGTCGCAAGGTAAATTATAGCACAAGAGAAAGCTTCAGCTTGTTATTTCCGCGACTTAAGCCTACCGATTTCTTCAACACATCACTATTATGAAACAAAGCCCGATGCCTTTCCAGTCTAATTGGTTAAATATTCATAAGTTTTAGCGAACACATATCATACGACACAAGATATCCAAAGCGTGAAGTCTTCATTTAGTTTAACTAGCTTCAACTTCACGAGAACTCTGCTCACCAAGTTATCTCGTTGACGGTATTCCTTCTACGGTAACCCATTTCGAGTAGGTAGAAGTTCACTAGTGATGCGTTTTTTTACTGGCGCAAAAAATAAAACCGACTTTCGTCGGATTCTAAATGAATCTTGCCCAATATAAGCAATTGCTATAGCGACTGCCGTCAGACAGACAGCCTATCGATCAGAGTTCTCGTGGTGGACAGTATTTTGCATACTATTATCTACATCTTTGTCATTTGTACACGCCGATACAACCTATATAGAAGTGCATGGCGCCGATTCGAAAGATCGATAATAGAGCTCGTAAATGCAACTATAAAATAGAAGTATAGCATTTGTAACCGATATCAAATAAAGTTCAATTTTGTTACAGGTGGTATTTTTGCTTCCGGTAAACAATAGATAAACTTTCCGTAGACGATAGAAAATATGGATGTGTACTTAGGAAACTAAACTAGGGAATTTTCATCGGTTTATTTTACTCGCGGGTTCAGCATACACTGAAGGGTACAGGGCACGCACAATACGATTCGCAACAAACAGACGAATTAGAACACAAGCTAAGCACCATTAATTCAGAACTAAACGCTTAATATTACAAATAAACAATTCATAATTTGTATTCATCAATATAAATACAAGATTCGAGACAAAAAGTGGTCGATGAGATTTAAACTGTTCTTAAATCATAAGCAGGCCAAAATAAAATTAACCTCCTTCCAAGACCGTGGGATAACTTAAATTCATCCCTTTTCAAATGCCCACGGTAAGCTACATCATTTTAGTTTACAACTGTAGTTTATTTCAGAAGCCGCAAAAATACTAATACTTTAATCTCATAATTTAGTTTCAACTTATTGTGATAGTAATGTGCTGGCACCTAATGCTGCAAGGTTGACGCAAGTTCTTACCGAATTTCCTGAAAGCCTATACGTTTCAATTTACCTCAAACTATAAGAAATCGTTAAAATTTGTCAAGTTTCAATTATTCAAATAAATTTTATCCCAAGAGCCAATTTGAGTTTCTGAAATCAAATTTCAAAAAATTTTGTAATAAATCATTACTGTAAAAGTAAAACTTTAAAGAATTGGGACAACGCAATTTAATTTGTCTGGATTTCAGTCAAAAACGTCACTCGCTTCTGGAAGACAGCCATTTAGACTTGCACCATTACGATTTATTCAGGTTTGATAGACAGTCAACAATAATTAAATGCCACAAGTTAAATGCTTTAGAGCAAGCATTTTCAGGGAGAAATATTTAGTTTTCTAGAAGTCACTCAATTCATCATGACTAATTCGAAGCAAATCAGAAATAGCACTGAAAGAGGCAAGCTAGTCATAAACAATGGCTATCATCCGTCATAAAATTCAGTCACAGAAGCCTCATACACTTGCAGATTAATTCATTCTAAAACTAACGATCCTATTCAAACAAATGTGTAAAACTTACCTGGATGGGAAGCAGGTTCGATATCTATCGTTACAAGATTTAAAACGTAACTTGCAGACTAATAAGGAAATATGTCTTAAAGTGTTTAAATGTTTCCGATTGACACTTAAGAATTTACTACAATTGCAAAAAAGCAGAAAGAAGTAATGTTCATTTCCTTTTAAAGTAGATAGATCATTAACCAGCCAATCAAAATGCCTGCAATCCACCTATCGAAATTTATCTTCTGGAGTTTATTTGTTTAAAATTATCCACAATCCGCAATCAGCCAACAATGATTTGAAACAACCGCGATGTCTTGGTGGTAGAGTTCGTGCATTGGAATCAACGGATAGTGGTTCCATGAAATAAATGTCGAATAAACCGTTCTGATGCAAGTTAAATCTGGGATTGAGTTTCAAACGTCTTCTTGTTGGTTTCGTTTTATTTAGGTCTCGTTTCGAAGCAATAAGAGGGCTATTTGAGGACGGCCCTTGTTATTTTCGAACTGTTGTCGAATGACGAGGACGACACCTGAGTAGACACTCCTCTCGCCAAACCTCACCAGCGAGAGGATCTCCCACTCTCGACTTAGGGGTCTATTCTGGTATCCCCGGTTGGATTGGGAGACGTCACTTTCCCCATTGTTAACGTGCGGAAAAAGTGACGTCTCACAACCCAACCGGGGGTACCAGAATAGACCCGTAAATTTTTAACGTGCACCATTCCCATATAAAAGGCGGATTTTCGATGGAATCGGGTTTCGACCCAGAACCCCCCAGTAACGAATCCAAGACCTTGCTTCGAATCTGCCACGGCCAACTTTGGCATAAGTTTCGAATCCGATTATCTAATCTTATTATTATACTATTTAATTCCCATGCCTGCCGAGCGACTATGTTGTATAATTTTTTGGAAAAACAACACTATGGAGTTGTTAAAACCAGACGAACTATTCGAAAGTCTTTCAATACTTTCACATAAGCTTCTTCTGGATTCGAAGCCGAGCATCAAAGCTCATTAGCA